>VXAY01003855.1:1510951-1553973 GCA_013399855.1 Oxyruncus cristatus | reverse complement strand
TTTTTTTTTCCCCTCCTTTTAACCTTGCAAATTATTACTCCTGGTACCTAATAGGGAACTGCTGTGGTATCGTTGTTCTCGTAACTTGGAGGCATCACTATTGATTCTGAATTGAACAGTTTTTAATATCAAATTCTTCTTACTACACAGGGTTGAGTATTTTAACTTGCTGAAGAGATACCCTCTAACGTTCCTAGAAGCACCCAATTGTTGCCAAGTGCCATAAACATATGCAGTTGGCGCAAATCCATCAAGAAAACGGCCTTCTCTTTGGCTTTTTTTTTTTTTTTCTTAATTGGGAAATAGTTTATCAGTATCTCAGTATCCTGTCCTTCCTGCAGCACCATTTATTTCAACATATGACATTTCTTTCAGAGGTAAATGTTATAGAAGTCCCTTGCTCAAATATTGGTTGCACATTACTGCCCAGAACTAGCTTAGGAAGGCACTTTACTATCTCATGCAACCTTATCTGCCATTCCACAACTTCATAACAAACCCATTGGAACATGAAATGACCTTGGAAAGGTATCTTTCAATCTGACACAAAGCATTCTCTTACGGGGAACAGCATTGCTCCACATAGAGCCCATGTTTTCAAATTGATGCTTCTGAAGTGATTTTTTTATTTATTTTTTTTTTTAAGAGGGGAGGGAAACGGGTGGAATATTGAATTTGAAAAGAAAATATTTTTTTAAAAACAAACCCACTCAGCTGAAGTTGAAGCACCACTCAGCTGAAGAAGGAGGTGTATTAAGAATGTACATATGATAGCGACACTTAAGTCATGGGTGAAAACAAGACTTTAATTTTAATCAAAGGAAAACAGCATTTTCTCTGCCAGTTCTGATTTACTCATTCATGAGATCTTCAAAATCCCAAATTATTAGCGGGACTAACTGAAAGCTAGTTGGGTGTGTTAAATGGAGAAAAGAAGTGATGAAGTCTGAAGGAAGCTTTACATTTAATTGTACTGTTCTTGACATCATAATGTGATGCTTCTACATCAAAAATGTTCCATGACCCTTCAGTCCCCAAAATGCTGCTCCTTTGGAAAGGTTGCAAGAGCTCTTGAGAATTAGCAGCAGTGAAGGGGGTCTTACAGCTGTTGAGGGAATTAATGGAGGGGATGCCTGGCCAGTAAGCTAAATGGGGTTTTGGCCCAGATGCTGGACTTGACACATCAGGTATTGCAAAAGAGTGGTGAATGCTTTCGTGCCCATGGTGTCTTTACCTCTCATAAAGATGGTGCCTCCTGTTGAGCAGTGCCTGCTCCCAGCCTCCCACCATACTCCAGCCTCAGGAGCTTGGGTTATGAGTGCCACCTGCTGGGTGATGAGCCTCTTTATATTAATTGTAGATAATTTATGTATATGTGTATATGTATTTGTGTTTACATACATATACTGTGTTTATGTGTATATTTATTTACATACAGGTGTATGGCTTTTTCAGAGATGTTCTTGGGTGAGCTTACGAAATGTTGGTAAGACCTGAAGTTCCTCACCTTCTGAGGAACTACCACAGCTTGTGTTTGGTGACACCCAGATATCCCTGAAATATGAAGCCCAAGTGCTAAAGGGGAGATTTTGATACTGCTGATGATTAATGCTCCCTTCACTTTACTGAAGGCAACCGGGAATTTTCAGCTGTACAGCTCACTGTGATGTGCTAAGCTTTCACAGGTGCTTCAATGATCACATAGCAGGCTGTGGAGGTAGGGCTGTAGACCTGAAAATGGAGGCTGAACAAGCCAAATTCATCTTTACGTTATGCATTCCCTAAGTGGAAAACCTTCACTGCTGATTTCATAATTTTTCATATTAACTACCATATTTCCAAAAGTTTTATGAGCATCCCATCTTGATACAAAATATCACTTCTTATTTAGATTAACTGAAGATGCATAGAATTTGCAGAAAGTTGCTGGACAGTTATTTCCATTTTTAAAGAACACATTTTTCATATTCACCCTTTAATGTTTGTGTAGAAGAGTAAAATATAAAAGCTTGATTCTCACTTAGAATTGCTACTGGAGGTGGCATAATAAATCCAAATCTGACATCATTCCAAACAATGCCTTTCCAGTTTCCAGTAGCTTCCATCTCTCCTAGCCCGCTGGAGCATTGGCTGGAGTGCCGTTTAAATACCAGTCCAGAGTGAAATCAGTTGCGGCACCAAGGCTTGTACTTGTTCTGTGTTATACTGGCAGTATTAGGGGAAGATGCGCAGCCATGGGTTTGCGGGTTTTGCTGGACAGCTAACCTCATTACTGCCTTATTGCGTATTTATTTCATGGTGTGCTGGTGCCCGATGAGTCTTTTACCCTGTCTGTGGATTAGGAATAGGTCCAAGATGAACTATAAAAGTTTTGAGGGAACTTTCAAATGCTTTCAGCTGGAAAACCTATATTGATGTACTTCTGTGATAATAGGATAAAATGCTTTGCATGGTTTCGAAAGTGTATTCCACCACTTGAGATCTGGACTCTGGAGAGTGCATAACAGTCAGGAATGAGTTGATGGAGCAAAAAGCAAGTAGTGTGATTGCAGAGTTCATCTTAAAGTGTGATTCTAGCAAATGGAAAAAAGGTACCTGCCATATCAAGAGGGATTGCAGATAGGCTTTTGAGGAGGGGGACCCAGTAATAATACATAACTCAAGTTCACTGTCCCCTAAAACGTTCACAGTTAATTTGATGCTTGACAAATTGTGATTTCAGTGTCTGGTGAAGAAGAAATTGACCCTAAAATTGCTGCCTGAAGCTGAAACAATGTTTTCAGTTTCATAACCAGTGTCATGCAAAAATGGTATGTGAAGAGGAACAGGGGGAATGCAAAACGCCTCTGTGGTCTTGCTCTGATGTGTCTCTTCTCACCCTGACCCAAGCAACTGGCAGGCGGTGTAGGCAGTGGATGCTGCTGCAATGGTCAAGGCAATTTAAATCTCATCCACTCATCCATCCCATCATGGCATATAGTGACTTTTTTTTCCCCTCACAAACCTTCTGAGCTGATAATGGAAGTCTGCCCCTTATAATGTGTCAAATTTCAACAATCACACCTTCTCCTCACTGAGAAATGTGTATGGAGTATTGTCAATGGGGATGCTCCTCTCCTGTCCCCTCCCCATTCTAAATAAACTAGTTCAGCAGCTCTCCTGTTCAAATTCTGCCAGCTCTGAGTCATCCATACATTTTTGATTTGTTCCTTCCTCAGCTTTTTGCACACCATGTTTCCCGCCATTCCCACCTACTCAGCATCTGCTTTCCTGTGACCCCTCATATCCTGATAAATTCGTTAATATTAAGCTTTTTCCATGCCACCATCAAAATCTCAGTTTCCTTATTATGAAGCCCTGTGTTTACTCAGGTCACTCAATGGCCTTCGCAATCCTTGAGAGTATCTTGGAGTCACGTCTGCTCCAGTGAAAATGTCCTCCCAGTAATCTCAGCCTCCCTTGCAGAGGTAAAAGACAGGTAATATCTTGCGGACAATCTGTCGCTACAGTCACCACTGACAGTAGTGGTGCATGGTTAGTGCTCTGGGGAAGGACTGTGGTTCACAAGACTGACAAGAGAAATCAGAAGTGAAGGCAAATCCTTTGCAATCTCTTTTGCCTTTCCTCTCCGATATTCTTCATATGAAGGTGTTGGAAAGGCTCCTACTGTAAAAGCAGTCGTACGAAAACAGCAACAAAAAAAATTGTTTGCTAGCAAAGTGGTAAATACATGAGCAATCCCCATCCTTCTTCTGCAGTCTTTCCTGCTGTCTTATTAATGGGCCGTGGAAGCAGAGGAGGAGGTAACTCATCGGTTGCTATCCAGCGGCAGCGGGGAGGGGAGGGGGCTGAAAATTAGTTGATTGTGCCAGTTCTGTTTTCTTTTTTGACACCAACAGATAAATTTGTCTTCATATGATGTGGTTTCTGCAGGGATCAAGCAGAAACCACATCAGGGGGCTGTACTGGTGGCTCACTGCCCTTTTAAGCTGCCTTGGGATTTTTGGAGGCCAAAATGCTGCTCTGGCCTTGAGCCCTTTTCTAGGACCAAGCAGAAGACCGTTGAGTTGTGAGGATATCTGTTCCTGAGAACAGCTGGTTTGGAGAATTTGGATGGTTGAAACATGTGAACTGAGAAGAAATCCTACTCTGTTGCAAGGGACTTTGCAATGACCTTTGGCTTCTTGGCATCTCAACAGCCTTGGCGTGATGATCAATCTGATGGTCATAGAGCTGCTGGGAGAAGATGGCACCACTTTCTTCATTGCCTCCTTTCCTTCCACTGCAGGCTTTGGCACTCTCCTTGCCTGCTGTCTCTGTGCTTGGGACCTTGCACACATCCTGAACTAGAACAGGCAATTGGTTTCTCTGGTCGCAAGAAGAGCACGCCTTTCTTTGCTCTTACATACACACATGAGGTTTGTTTAGGCTAACCCATAGCAATTGGCATTTCATACTGATGTCTTTGAAGCGTTTCCTCTCCAAAGGAATAATAATGAAAAAAACCAACCAAACAGAAAAGCAAAAAAACCCAAATGCTAAATTGGTCGAGTGTTTAGGAGCAGTTGCCAAAAGAAATCAATGCTGAGCCTGGGAAAGCTGTAAAATTCTTTCTTGAGTTTTTATTAGTAGGAGACAAGTGACATACACTGTGTTTGGTCACTCAGACACTGTTCAAGGTCCAAGTAATAATAAAAAAAAGTTATTTCAGCTTGAGTGTTCTTCACAGTTTGCAGATGTATAACAGTACACGGATACTCAGCTGTGGGGTAGGCTGCAGGCCCCCTTAATTGCAAAGAATAAATTATTGGTCCCCCATCCTTGACTGAGGATTCTGAAAGTGAGCAGTCACTGTGGCCTGTGGTGGTTTTGCCTCACTTCCTTGCCAAATGTTACATCTCCTGATCAAGGATTTAGAAATGTCAGCAGTATGAGAAGATAATATACCTTTTCTGTATGTGATGTTGCCCGCCTGTCATTGCCTGATGGGAGAGGTACAATAGAAGTTTTGAATTTTTTTCTTAAAAATACCTCTTTTCCCCCCTCAAAAAGTATTCCTTAAGAGGTCAGCCCTCACAGATCTTTATTAGACTGTAATTATTATTCTTTTATTAATATGGCATTGCACTTGTGTTTATTTCTTTTTAGAGTAAGTTCAGGGGGTTGGTTTATGATCAGGCCATTTAGTGAGTTATCTGAAACTGTTCTGTAATGCGGACTGTACAGAAAGCAGTAGGTTTGTGTTGTTCATTGAATCTCAAAAGGTTTGTTTTTTTTTTTCTTCTTTTTCCCTTTATTTTCGTGCTGATTGCTATGACCGTGCTGCAACCATGGACTTCACAAACTGGATGAATGGCTGCCTCCTGGAATATGGATAATTTTGGTGAGTCTGAAAAATGAGTTTCACTTATTTTTGCCTGCTTGGGAGAGAGAGGAAGAATATCATGTATTGGAAGTTGGATTTGATGAAAGCTAAGGCTGTTCTTGCAATGTTGGTTTTGTCAAAGCAACAGGCAAAGCTTACTAAATTTCAACTTATTTTTGATGGAGTGTTTTTTTTTTTCTTATTCTGTTTAATCATTGGCAAAGGTGAAGGAATTAACATGCACTGGATTAATTTGGAATACTGTCATTTTATGAGATTGAGTGTTATTGCCTTTGTAATAATTTTTAAATTACTTTTCTGTAAGACACACTGTGAAGCAATGGCTTAGAACATTTTAATTTTTCTTTTCTGGCTTATTCAGTTGTTTTGCAAGTAGTTCAGACAGAAAATGATTAATTCATTGGATGACTTTTTAGAATAGCACTGTCGTTCTTCTTGCTGTTCCTAATGCTGATGTTGCCTGTGGTGTGAACTTTAAGACCTGAAGTGTTGATGGTGTGTTTGCATTAAATATTGTATCAGAATTTTCCATGAAAAGGTCTTCCATTCCAAGTAGTCTCTGATGAGGTCTCTTTTTTAAAAATAAAATAAAAAAAGCATCAAGCTCTGTCAGGGTCATACCCTTTTCTCATGTGCAGATGGCTGACCTGCAGAATATCCATCTGGGGGTACCTGCTGTTGTTCCCTGAGGATGAGGTTTTGGCACTTCAGTCTTTCAATAAAGATGACTGGACAGCTGCAGGGAAAACATTTGCTTCGAGCATATCAGCCGGGAGATCTGCCCTAGAAGCATGGTTGGAGGTGGTAGTATTTACCCAGTGTTGTCTGTAGGAGTAAAGCTGCCTCTGAGCACTGATGGGAGATGGTTGGCAGCTTAGCAGCCTTGGGATTTATCTCTGAGCTATTTAGACCTAGCAGGAGTGACTCGTTACTACTAATAGGCTCAATTAAGGAAAACAACTTGCTTCACCTCTCACTTGTGTGGTGACTACGTCGCTTATGCACGGCCTTAAGTTTTGAGGGGAAGGCAAATATGATTTGGGCGTGGGGTTGGCTGCCTGTCGTGTTTCCAGGGAGACGCTAGTGTTCCTGGTGTGGTGATGGCCTGTTCCTGGGTAAGGCGTGGGAGTGAGCGTAGGGCTGGCACTGGCCACTTGCTGACAGATTGCGGCTGGGTTTAGCTGGTGCACACCCCTTCGGGGTGGGGGTTGGCATTGGCTCTCTCCCTCTCCTTCCTTTTCTGTCTCTTGAGTGTGCTCAGTCTGTGTCACCTGCATTCTCGCACTGATGCAAAGAACCTGGGAGTATAGGATGGACTTTCAACTTAAGAGTTCCTTCTCAGGCCCAGCTTAAAAGAGAAGATTTGAGATAAGGCCTGATAGTTTACTTTTGAGCATTTTCGAGGTATTGTTGCCTAATCCTTTTTATTGATCCGTAGCTTATACTGGAAAGCTGTTGTCTCAGGGCAGTTTCCAGAGTCCTGGAGGATAATGGCACTAATCACATTTCCTATGACCTTTCAGAACACTTGTTGCACTGCTGCATTTACCTCCTCTCTTAGTTCCAGTTACGTGTCTTTTATTCCTCAGTTGCATGGCTTAGGAGTGCAGTTAAGAAGCCTTCTACTTGACGGGTACACAGTAATTTGGTGACTGAGTAGCAGTAAGGTCTGTAAGTGGGCTGCTGCTTCAGGTTGCCATCCTTTGATGTGCTAAGAAGCCTTCGTCAGCCTGAGAGACCAATAGCTTCTGGGCCCAGGAAATAATGCATATTTACTGTGATAGACACAGTACTCAAAACTCTTTGAGTCTGAAAACTAGACGAGTACATTCCTCATGGCTTTGCTTCAGCATGTGTCTTGCTTTTTTGGCCTATTTTGTAATCCACATGAATAATTGGCTCTTGTGTTGCACCTGTATAAAGAAATGCTGCTTTGATATCTGGAAATGCAGTAATGAGTGCTCAAGTGCTGCTGTCACCATGGCACATCAGGGGAAGTTCTATGTGATCACATGGGCAAGCATTTCTACCCAAGTTTTATTCTTAGATTTGCTTTTTGCTCTCTCTCTGATTTGGTTATATTTGAATTTTTGGCAAATGCTGCTAGCAAAGTTACAATTTGAAATAGCAATCTAAATCGAAGAGCAAAGTGTACTTTGCATAAACAGATAAATAGCAGAGCTCAAAGTATAAGGAATTATTTCCGTTCTTTTCACTAAAAGAGTTATGTCATTCCAGGCTCTTCACAGTGGTGGAAGGCCAAGAGACAGTGGACACCAGTTGAAATGGGAGAAGTTCACTCTGGTTACAAGGGGAAATGTGTTCACCTGAAGGACAGGCAGCTGGCTAGGGTCACAGGTTATCCAGGGAGGCTGTGCAGTCTCCATCCTTGTGAGTTTTCAGGACCTGACTGGACAAAGCCTTGAACAACGAGCTGGATCTCACAGCTGGCCCTACTTGGAGGAAAAGCCTGCATCAGACACCTCTTGGTGTCCCTCCTAGCCTGAATTATCTTGTGGACCATTAAAAATGACTTGAACTTAGAGGGACTTTTATGCTGGGAAAAAGAATAAAGCAATAAAGGAAGGGTAAAGTGGCAGGGTCAGGGAGGGCGTTGTGATAACAGCAAGGCTGGTGATGGCTGCTGTAAGACAAGGAGGGATGCAGCATCTGTCCGGGCTCAATCTGGAGTGCAGTCTGAAGTGGTTTGAATTGCACAAAGCAATTAAATCCTGACACTTGCTGCTTCTGAAGAAGCTGTATCCTATTTGTTTTATGCCAACGGTAGGTATATAGCTAGTTTCCAAAATTTTGGAAATAATCAGTTGACCTTTGGTTAACACACCTCACCTTGTGAGAGCAGTCTTCAGGAGAAGTAGATTCTTCCTTCAGAAAGCTTCCAGTTTTTGAGAGACTTTTTGTTTAAGTTACTTTTTTTTTTTTCTTTTTAAGATTGATCTATGGCTATTTCCAGTCCTTCAAAAATTGTGTAGGAGTGCAAATAGAAGGCAGATTAAAATCTGTGGTTGAGTGGACTGAAAGTGAGTCAGCTCCCCAACGTGAGGTAGTGCTTATGCGTGGTGATATGAAGCCAAACAGAGCTTCTGTAGAGGAGAAGAAGAGAGAAGTGGTCCAGGTGCTGAGACAGCCTTGCAGGATGAAATAGGTGAGCCTGTAAAGAGGAGTGTGGATGAGTCAGATGACCACAGCTCCTCTGGAGGACCGAAGCACTGCTAATGGTTTAGACAACTCTCCAAGTGTGTTTTTAGGAAGATGGTCTTCAACACTGGAGTCCAGCAAACACTTGAAAACAAACAGAAAATGTACAAAATGCACTATTAGTGGGGTATGCCTTGTGAATGTGCAAATGAATTTGGGTTTCTAACCCAATCTCAGTTTTTCCATTGTATTTCTGGTTTTGGTTTTATGCTTGATTTTTGTTTCTCCTGGAGGGGCGTCAGTTTAATTTACAGGTTGACTTTCCTTCTTTGTGTTTGGAGGCAATGCAGGTCAATATGGAAACCAATAGTTAGTAACTCCAAAGGGAATTTAGAAAGTTTTCGCCTATTTTTGCCCTTTTTTTTACTGCTATTCTATCTGCTTCCACCCACATAGCAAGTGAACAGTCATTTTTGCCAGTCATGCTCCAGCTGTGATGGGCTGGGTGAGGTCCCACCAAGGACACAGTCTTGTCCCTTCCATATTCAGAGTCTGAAAGCCATCAGAATTACTGCTGTGAGAAACTGAAAGCTTTAGATTTTAGCCTTAGCTTTACCTTGTCTGTAACCACTCTGCTCAGTGTCTGTCTCCACATTTATGTTGGTGTAACTGTTGTAACTTTGTGTCCACTTTTCCTCCATCATCAGATACTTCACTGGTAATTTGCCTTTTCTTTTAATTTCTTTTATGCATATGCAAATCCTTTGTATTTGTTCTTTTCTGTGTTTTTCCCACTGTTGCATGGGTAATAGTGCTGATGAACAAGTATTTAGTTTGACACATTAAAGCATAGCTGTAAAGAAAATGAAGCAGAGAAAATTACAGTGGCAAAGGTTCCTAAATTATAGTTGTACAGGAAGATTGTGATAAGGAAGTAGTTAAACATTACTATTTAGTCAAAGCTGCAACTGTGGCTGGTACTTCAATTGTCTCCTCCTTTTGCTGACACCTAATTTGTGTGGTCGGTCAGATACTCTTCCTGCTAATAAAAGTCCCTGTTTTATTGAACTGAAAGCTTGTGGAAGTACATGGGTGTGTTCTTCCGGAGAGTTTTAGGTTAAGTGTCAAACAAATGCTAATTATTTTCAGATTTAGTTTTAAAAGAAATGTTAGATGTTTGCTATACCCGCTGTTGAAAAAAAATATAAAAAAATGCATGACACAAATCAATTTTCCCATCTGGGAGCAGATACGTGTTCAGTTTAAATATACTGGAAAGCAAAAATAATGTAATAGGACTGAACCACGATATTCCCAGACAGAAGTATTAACATTTCAGCTGGCTGTGTGCTTGCTACAGCTGGAAAGCTTTTATGGCTGCAGTGTGTTTGCTTGCAAGCCCCAGCTCTGACAAACAGATGTGATCATCGTCCTGTGCGTGCTCTTCAGTGGGGTCAAGCGGTCGCTTGTCAGCGCGATGGTGACTACAAGCCACGATCTCCTAGCAGCAGGTCTCACATTGGAAGAGTTTTGCTTGGTTTCAGAGCATCACAGCAGTAATCTGCCAGACTCCAAAGACCAACTTTCATCCCCAAGGATGTGGGACCAAGAAAATGTGCTGTGTAGGTCTTTCACGGAATTAAGGAGTGAGTAGGGCCCTCTAGGAAAACTTGTACTGATCATCATAGACACAGTGCTTTTCCTTATGGAAATGGCCATTAGGTAATAACTTCCTTTGTCTTTCCTCCCAGCCAATTCAGAAAATGCCCTAAGGCAAGGTGGGTTAATTTTGTTTTAGCAGGATGAATCACTGTGAGCAGAAGGTAGTTTTCTGTAGTAAAGCTAACTGCCTTTGTGCTTATCTTAACCTCGATGAAGCTATTACCATAGGTTTGTTAGGAAAAGAGTGAGGTGAAGGCAGTGGCCCGTACTGAGCAAAGGTTAAAGCAATCAGCCATAGCTCGGCTGTCAGCAGAATTGCGTTGCTGGGAATCGTGTCTGAGGCTTTGCACAACTTTCTTGTCTGCTCGGCTCTTAGCTGTTCCTGTGAGCATGTCCTTCCACAAGCTAGGGAAGGGCCAAGGGTTGTCTGCCTGCAATTTCTACCTGCCCTTTGCATTGTGAGGACAGTCCAGAGTGTGGCAAAAATACTGCAGAAGTGGCAGTTATTTGTGGGGGAGCCTAAAATAAACGGATTTATCCAGTAACCATGAGGCTGCTCAATTTGGATCTTGGCAACTTGGCTCTATTTTTTTTTTTCTCACCAGAATGCTTGTACTGAGGTTTGGTATTGTTGCATCCTATTTTTAACACCAAAGCTTACTTATCTCTAGTTGAATGTGTGGTATGTTTCGTTAGAGAGAGGTGACATTTTATCAAATGTCATAAATGGGCTTTCATGCTGGAACTAATTCAAGCCAACCACTGAAAAAAGGATTCTTCCTATTTAATATAAATTTATATGTGCAAAATACTCATAGTTGGAATCAGTAGAGTTTATTGTCAAAATGAAGAGATGTCAGACTCTGTCATAGTTCTCAACCCAGCATTATGTTTATCATATGGTAATACAAAAATTCATATATACCTAGTTTATCCCAAGTATTGTGGGTCTTTTACACCAAACTGATATATCTGTAGAGGAATATAAATTCTTTTGCAGTTGCCCAGTACTAAAGGCTGTCCCTTTATGCAGAGATATAATTGCTGGCCAGTATATCCTTTTGGACAGTCACTGCAGCTGTTTGAGTCTTGTTATGTTTATGCATGACCAGATATTGCAATAGGCTGTAAGAGTTTGCTGCAAGGAAAGCTTTAATTTTTCAGTCTTGGGAAGTGGGCTCCATCTAGTGTTTAAATTAAAGATTAGACTCCAGTTCCTTTTCTTGAATGCCCTTGCAGCATGGATAAAGGACATAGAGGAGGAATTAAGATAGGCATCACTTTCTCTGATGATTATCTAGAATGAGATGTTTCTCAATACAGTCAGTATGGCAATGGCAACCTGAAATACTTCATCTGTCTTCCATATTCACTTGAAGCTAAAATAACGCTTTTATGAAGTAGCAGAGAGATAAAAAGAAATTAAACCAGCCTGGCAATGATGTGATCCTGAAATATTTTGTGGTTAGTTCCTATATATATTCTCACAGTATTTGATGTGGCATGTTGGAAACCAGCCTGTTCATCTATAAAATCAAAATTAGAAAACTAATTGTGGAGTTCTTTTAAGAAGTCATGAATTTTGAAATGGGTATTGGGTATTAATATCCAGTCAACAGAATAGTTTCCAATATGTAATACTTCTCTAAAAAAGCATAAGGGATTCCGTCCTTTATTTTTACTGTTAGTCTTTCAGCTTTTGTAGTATTTAACCCTCTGGCAAAGGCTACCTAATTTTTTATTTTTTTTAATTAAAAGGGATATCACACTTTGAACTATTTTGAACTGAAATAGAAAAATATTTGATAGTTAATATCTCATGACTCCAGTGCCCTGATGATAATGGTGCTATGAAACAGAGACAAGAAGCATCAAGAAGAAAAATGTGTTTTTTTCATGTGTTCAAGGTGGTGTGAATTTATCCAAGCAATTTTTTTCTCAATTTTTTTTTTGTTTGTTTTAACCCAAACAGACGGAGAAAGTTTAAATACTTAAAACTGGATACAGATTTATCTTTTACACTCCAAACTGAAGAAGCAGGGACTCAAAATATCAGGAAGACACAACAGCAGACCTGCAGAGAGGAAAACCTGGGATGACTGAGAGCTGTTTAATTATTAGTACAGTGGGGGTTTGTTGAATTGTGGTTTTTCCTCTGGTTAAAGAAAGATTTGAGGCCACTTAAGCTTTTAGCCTTAGCAACCTGGCACCTTGCAGCACTTTGAGACTGATGAGGGAAGAGCAGGTAGGCACCGTGCCTGCTCTGAGCGTGACTGCATGCCTGAGCTACCAGGCATGCAGGAGCCACTCATGCCTGAACCCTCCCTGCCTGCACGGGGATGTTGCAGACCTTTGCCACAACTCGAAGGCATGGTGAGGTTGTGTGACTTGCCCCCATGGTTGCTTACACTGAGGGCTGGGAGTCAGAGAGATGCAGAGCTGCCTGGCCTTGTGAGATAGGGGAGATCCCCCCACCAAATCCCAAGGCAGCACTTGGCTTATTTTCCTCCAGTTGCTGGAGCAGTGTGGAGCAGGGGCTGGGATCCAGGTCTGAGTCATTGGCAAAGAGTCTATTGTTGTTTCATCCGTAAAATATTTGGGGTCTGGGATTTCCAATTGACACTTGTGAGCTTAGTGCGGACAAAGTTAATGGGAAACATCTGGTGCCAGGAGGGAGCAGAGAGATGGCTACCTCAGCCACATGAAAACAGGGAGCTCTTGTGGTGGGGTACCAGGCTGCCCACATGTCTGCAGTGTGGGGGAAAGGGTCAGGAATGATGGCTGAAGAGGGCAGCCATGGAAATGGGTGGTAAAACCCTCCTGGGCACAGGGCACCACTGCCAAACCCTGAGCATGGATGACCCAAGAGCCTTGCAGTGTTGGGCTGTGCTTGTTTCACTTGGCTAAGGAGGGTAGCTGGCAGTTCTATGGGAGTGCTTAAGTATGGATGCGTACACAAACTTTCTTAACACTTCATAACTTCTTTTTTTTGTTATTGCTTTTGAGACACTGGTGTAGTTGGCAACCTCTCATCTTCCAGTCCCACGTAGCTGTAAGTTTGGTCTCTCAGCCCCCCAGGAGATGATAGCATCAGGTGGACACCTGGACTTTTTTTACTATTAAACACTGTATTCTGTAGGAAAACAACCCATTTCTTTATCTGTTGAATTTTTAAAAAAATTAAAATAGCACATTGTTAAATCCAGTTTACTTTTCTGTGTTACTTAATTTCACATTTCTCCTTGAGTGGACAATGAAAGCAAACATGTTTGTGTTACTTGAAGCTTCTGAGTCTTACAGTGATACAGTAGATCACTAAATATTTTGTGTTGTTTGTTTTTATTAGTTACCTACTTAGAAGCAGTGGTTGCAGTTCAATTTCTAAAAAAAATTTGGAAATATCCCTGTTTCCTTTAAATCCTATAAAAACCCTTTTGTCTCTTCCAACAAAATTCAATTTGGTCTGAATCTAAACTGCTGCAGCACCTTTAAAGTGTATTTGTAAAATTGCAGATCAAAAAGGCAGGGCAGTATTTTTCTTTTCTGGTGCCTGATAATCCAGTGTCATCAACTCAAACAAACACTGCGCTATACACAAACCCCCTTTGCATGGTACCCAACGTTGCACTTCTAGCTGAGGCTAAAATTGACCACAAAGGTCTTACAGATGGCTTTTGCTGTCACCCACCAGGTAACAGGATGGGATACCTCACACATAGTGTTGCTTTGGATCCGTCGGAGATGAGCTTGGAACCTATGCTTGCCGTGTCCAACACTGCTGGTGATCATGCTGGTGGTGTCTTACAGCCAAGAGAGATGGTTTGGTGCTGGCAGGGGAGGGACGGTTCCAAAATAGTTGTCCCTGTCCCCCAGCATGGCCTCATGGCACAACTGCACCAGTTCTTCCTGGCTGGGTCCAAGATAACATATGATAAAGCTCAATGGAGGAGGGGAAACCTCAAAAAGGCTGGATTTAGTCATGATGCTGAACTGCAGGAAAGAGGGTGGCAGCACTAGGGGAAGCTTGTAAGTACCATGTGCTGCTGCATCCAGCAGTTCCCTCTGAGCAGAGAAGAGTCTAAAGGAACGAAGCACATGTCAAATAGTCTCTGTACCTCAAAATGGTAAAATGGAGGATAATCTAGAAGAGAATTGCTTTGCTGTACTTGGAAGAGCTGTTGCAGAGTTTATGACAGCAGCTGAAGGGGAAATCAAGGTCTTGAGAACATGAGGTTGGAACCATGGTTCTGGTACATGAAAATTGGGTTTGAAGATTTCTGATTATTCCTGTTGCTATGTTAAAGGAGGAAAGTGCTAAAATAGAGACAGGGAGTGGAAAAGAGCAGAAATAATTACTGGTTTCAAGTAGTGCAGGTCATGAAGATGATGTAATTACTCCTAACCTATTTAAGCTGAAAGAAAAAGAAAGCTATAAATAAAAGGGGGAGGGGGGAAAAGAAATTGACTATTAAGAAGACTTGACTATTTTGAACTCTGTATCTCCAAGTAAAATTAATATGTATAAAAACCTTTATCATCTACCTGTTCTCTGTTATGGCAGGGGTAGCAAATAGTGCACTGTGGAAGTAAAGAGTAAAGAGCAGGCAGTTGGCATCAGCTAATTGATGGGTTGGGCTGTGTATTTTGAGAGACAGTACACTAATACATCAGGTAACTAGATTAAGAGTGCTAAGATGACAACATCCTTAATTTAGATCAGAGGTATTTACAAGGTGTGTAGATGTGGCACTTAGGGATATGGTTTAGTTGTAGTAGACTTGGCAGTGCTGGGTTAATAGTGGGACTTCATGGTCTTGGAGTCTTTTCCAGCCTAAACCATTCTATGATCGGTATTTCAGACCGTGGTATGGTCAGCTCCTGGCTCTTAATGTTCCTTGGTGTGGTGCCCACAGCACCTGTGTCCCGGTAGATGTGTGTTCACCTCTCCTGCACTTTCATCCCTTTTCCCTTCACAAACTTGAGCCTGCTGGTTTGGGAGCTGGACCCAGCTGGCCCCTACAGTTTTGCGTTCGTTTTGGTTACCTGACTTGAACTGCTTTCTTGCTGCGCTGGGGATTGATGTCTTTGGTAGCTGCGTGACCTGTTGGGTCTGTGCCACAGTAGCATGTGACATTGGGTATTTACAAACCAGAAGTGTACTAAAAGGACATCCATTTAAACTGGAGGAAGAGAAATTGGGAAGGTAACTTTGCTCTCCTGAGATTGAGAGGATTGGTTTCGTGGCCTAAACTGTTGCTTTGAACATGAAATTTTCTTTTTAGTTGGGAAAGAGATGCTATCATCCTTCCTTCTTAATGTGCCCATAAGAAATAATGGTAAACATAATTTTATTGAAGCTCTGTTCTCATGAGTTTGATGAGGTGATTTTGCTTTTGGCTTCTTCTCTGCTTTTAGAGACATTTCTGAAGGAATGCTTGCTCTAATTTGTAGACATGAAATTGGTAAGAATTTGTCAGTTGTCATTGATGTAATTTCTTCTTTGTCTGACCTTATTCACCTGGCATTAAAATTGTATTACTGAATTTCAGTTTAAAAATTGCTACAGCTAATAGGGAAAACCTTTACTTTAAGTGTTTTGTTGGCTTGATCTAATCTGTATCCTTAATGTCCACTGCGGGACTGGATCCAGCTCTTCAGTGCTGACAAGGGCCTTTTAACGTCATTTATTTATTATGGGGAAAACAATGTAAAAGCTTAGGTATTAAAGCCACTGTTTATAGGGGAAAATAATGAAATTGCCCAGTCTGAAGACAGAAGTTATACAACTTAATATCTAATCTTAAATAGCATTATTAAAGCCAAATACACACCATTAAAATAATTTGAGGTTTACTTTGTTGCAAAATCCAAGCAGAATGCCTTCTGACGTAACACTTTGTAATGCAGTGGCCAAAAGTTACTGCCCTGCCTGCAGTGCAGTTTTCAGGTTACGTGTAACGCAACTTTTATTAGTTACTAGGGCAGACTGCCTGCCCTCGCAGTTAAGTGTCCCTTGTGCTTGAAGCCCAAGCGTACTTGCAGCTATCCTCCTTACAAAAGTAGGCATGAGGTTAGTCGGAGTCATTTTGGATCCAATTGCTGTTTAAATAGCAATATAAAACTAGATGGAACTGGAATATGCAATAGCATTTGTAATGCTGTTTTCCTTCCTCTCAAATTTCTGCTTTGCTCTGAAGTTATAAAGGGGCAACACATACCTAGAAATTTTTGATTCTAGAAAAGCTGAGATGTGATCTAAATCTGTCAATTAAAACATACATGTTCCCACATACCAAAAAATGGTTTATAACTTTGTTGCTGTTGTTGTTTTGAATGTACAATACAATTCTTGAAGGTTTGTTTTCTTGATAATTCTGGTTAAGGGAAAAGCTGACAACTAGTCAATAGCATGGAAAAGAAAGTGTCAAATTAATGTTGTAAGAGGAGAAAGAGTTTCATTAATTCGAGAGATGATTTTACCTTTTGTTTGATTTGATTGCTTTCATGCTTTGATTTGCATTAGCATGCAAATATTTCTTCCTTGCTATGCTCAGTGTTGAAAGAGATAAAGAAAATAAAAAAAAGGAGCAATGGAGACAAATCTTTTTCTCCCAAAGAAAAATGTAAATGTTATCAGTACTAGGAGAAGTAATAATAATAAAAAAGTATGCTTCTCAGAAAAGTGCATTAATCAGAGTTTTGAATATTTAAAGAACAATTTTGTCATTACATCAAAATAGCTCAATCAGAGCAGAAAAAATGCAGTATTGATAAATGATGATGCCTCCAAGGGAGATATTTCAGGTGGCATTGTCACCAAAGTGTATTTATAGAGCTCCCAGGAGCTAATCAATACTAGCACTGTGCAGAAGTGCTGTCTTTTTGCCCCCTGCTTGGGCTTATTTTACCTGCTGTATTTCAATTTTTGAATAGAAAGTAGAAAATTTTTGAACAGAAAATAAACCATCACTTCTGGGATTTTTGGAAATGAGAACTTTGACATTCGTTCTGAAATACACTGCTACTTTTTTCTGGAAGAAGGTGGGAAAAAAAAACCCATAAGGAAACTATGATTGGTTTAGATCATCATCTGATGATCTTGTGTGGGGAAATAACTTCATTTCTTCCTGAACTGTATTCAGTCCTAGTATCTGTCATTTTATTGTTGAGAGAAAATCATCTTTTTACTGTTTTACAAAGGAAATGTTCCTTGAAAAATCTCTGACATCTCAGATGAGCCTGTTTGATAATTTTATACATATGTTGTAGTACAAATTTGACGGCTTCGCTGTAAAATTTAGCGTTGCTGATGTTACACTGGTAGAACTGGGTATATTATTAGAAAAGCTTGCTGCAACACTTCCACTTTAAAAAAAGGAAAAGGAAAAAAAACTCCATTGCTTGAATGCTGTTGACAAGAAGGTAGGTGAGAGAAGGGTGTATGCATAAAGAGGGGTCACAGTCTGGAGGTAAAGAGGAAAATGCAGAGGCTATCATGCAATTAAGTTAGGCAATGTTCATGCACGTGCTCCACATTTGCTTAAGACAGGGTTTGTGAGTGGTCTCAATCTCAAAAGGCCTTCATGCATGCTTGGATTTAAGCAGATTTATAATTGTTTGTTGGATTATTAGGAGGAAATTCTTTACTGTTAAAGTGATGAGACACTGGAAGTGGTTGCCCAAAGAAGCCATTAATGCCCCATCCCTGGAAGTGTCAAGGCTAGGTTGAATGGGGTTTTGAGCAACCTGATCTAATGGAATGTGTCCCTGCCGTAGGCAGCGGGTTTGGAACTAGATGACCTTTAAGGTCCCTTCCAACCCCATTCTATGATTATGTCCCAAACTGTCTTGGAAAAATATTGCTTCTGATAAATTCCTACTGCCTGATGCAAGGAGGGAGGAAAGAAAGTCCTTGAACCACTTATGGTACTATTAATAAAAGGAAATAATGAGACAGAAAAAGGGAACCCTTTTATTGACAAATTCAGTCTGTCCCCCAAAGCACACCTGTTATTCCTTGATGGGCTTTCCCCTTGAAGTCCAGCTGTGCTTTTGCCGGACCTGTTGCTTTATTACACCACTCAGAGGCACTTCTCCTGCCCTGCTGCATACAGATGTCTCCTTTGGATCTTTCCCCTGGTTCCTGATTAACTGCTCTTGACCTCCACTTAACTGTTGTGCTTGGTGCCTCCCCAGTAGGCCCAGCTCTTGCTGTCCTTCCATGACGTCCTGTCATGCTGCAGGAAGCCCAGGTGCCTCACCGTACTCTCCTGGCTCTAGCACGACTCTGCCTGTCATCTCAGCCTTGTGCCACATGGATCCCACCTCTCTGCTGACTTCATCCTTTTTTTTACCACCTCTTTGCTGGCCATGGGCAGCTGCATGGGGTGCTCTGCTGGTGAGGCTGGTGGCTCTTGGCATAGTCTCGAGAGTGGCTGGAGGGTTTCCTGTGTTTCCCGTTCTTCCCTTGAATCCCACTTTTTCTGATTTAAATGCTATGTTTGCATTTACCAGCTCTTTAATTTTCCTCCTGCACTGGTTTTTGTGGCTCTCCTAGAGCTGAAGCAGAGGTTTGCAGACCCACTGAAACTTTGACTGAGACTGGAATGGAAACAAAAGGCCTGGGACCCCAGAAGCAGCATAGGAGAGCTTGTTTCTGTTCGGATCCTTTAGCAGGACAACTCTTTTACACTGCATTAAAATTTTAAAAAATGATCTTCTCTTTAAAAACCTGGCAGTTTCTCATGGTTATAGGCTGAGAACTGACTTGGAAGTGTCCCAGCAGTGGAGCCATTTGGCTTGCTGTTGCTATCTAGAGTGGTCACCGAAGACAGCTTTCACTTTTTAACCTCTACAAAATGTTAATAAGTGTAATTAATGTCTGATGTCAACCTTAGATATGTACATGATGTCTCATGGGGAGAATAAGGTTAACATTTTAGCTACTGATTTGTACTTTCCAAATGTTCACATTTACTGGAAGAAATTATTATTTCATTTTAATGCAGTTAGATTTGTTGTTATGTCCAGGCACAAAAAAATCATTGGGTTTCTAGCTCATCAC
This sequence comes from Oxyruncus cristatus, assembly GCA_013399855.1. Lineage (NCBI taxonomy): Eukaryota > Metazoa > Chordata > Aves > Passeriformes > Cotingidae > Oxyruncus > Oxyruncus cristatus. Next base: position 1,534,702 of record VXAY01003855.1, on the reverse strand, counting down.
ATTTATTCTGTAAATATTTTTTTTATTATATCGAATTCTCTGAACTTTTTGAATATTAATACACTGAAGTACAGTGGCTTAATTAGTTTTATATTCATTTTGTATATGCAAGATATTAGGGAAATGCATCTTTCCTCCATGATGGGGGTACTATATTTTGCACTAAGAATTGTATTTTGCCCCAGCAACACAAAGATCTACTTGTGTACTGAATAAATATATCACAACTGCTGATGAAACACTCCTCCCCTTCCACCTCCCTGTGATGTGCTGCTGCTTGCTCCTATGCTAGTTAGTTTCTGGAAACGTTTTTTCTAAGAATGGTTAAATGGCAGCCCAGAGATGGCCCGGGTTTTACTGTCACCACTGAGAGGAATAACACTAACAGTGCTGTAGAATGTGTCTGGCAGATAGTGCACAACCATTTTGACCCTTCAAGGTAAGTAAATTCTCTCCTTCTCTGGTATCATGGTTTTAGCTTGGAGCTCTGCCAGTCCAGCGGGAGTGCATCCTTCCCTCAACTCTCTTTTCTGCCATCACTGTCTCATGTTCATGGTCCAGCTCCTTCCCTCCCTCTCTCTGCAGTGCCTCATATTTCACTTGGACATTTCTTCCTGGTTGACAGCTGGTATAATACAGAGTAGCCCTTTTCTGTTCTATGTTTTAGTCTTCTTTTTATTTATCAAACAATTTCTCTAGGTTCTCCTTTCCCCTGGTTTCTGTACAAAATATAACCAGAAAAGGACTTTTAATAGCTGTCAAGTTTTCAGACCAGTACCTCAAATTCATGAATGGCTCTTGTAAGCTTTTTGTTTTTCTTAAAGCTGCCTTTTGTGGTGACACTAAGAGAAAAGCAGTGACTGCTGATTATGGGCTTGTTGGGCATCTGTGGACTTTTGTTGCCTGCTCTACTCTGTCCCAGAAATCAGCTCTGTCTCTGATGCCTCAGTTGCAAGGTCTGCCTTGAAGCAGCATTTGGGAGGGATGCAACTGCTGCTCCTTCATGCAGTGACATACCTCCTCCTGATAATGAAAGTAATAAACCATTAACAGGCTCTTGTATAGGAGAGAAAAGCATTTTGCAGTTATTAATCAAATCCAAACATCCTTAGCCCCAACAGCAGGAGGTTGGGCTTTTATACTGAGAGAGAGATCTTTTATCCTTTCTTTTGTAGGCCAGAGAGAGATCTTTTCTGCACATAGTTTGCAGCTTCTTCCATGTGTTTTCTCCATCTGGGATGGTGTGCTTTGAGTCCAGTGATGATGTTTATTATCATTTTAGTGTTATTATTACTATTATTATTTGTTTTAAGCTAGAGATTTGTGAGAAGTACATTTCTTTCCCTTTGGGTTAGTTTGTACTTGAAGCAGAGCTGTATCTTTTTGTGAGTCTCTCAGAAAGTAATAGTTCAACACAGCCCGTTGTTCAGAGCCGCAGTAGGCACTGGGAGAACACTATAGCAGCACAAGTCAATAAACCAAACCAAAACCAACCAAAAAACCCACAGATGTTCTGTTCATTTTCCTAGTATCCCATCCCCAGAGATCCATAGGATCCTGTGTGATGTCTGTGGCCTCTTACCCAGCAGAGCAAGCTTGTCTCTCCTAATAACAACCATCTGGGAGGACCATTGGAAAGGATTCCTGCTAGTTAATTATCTTCCTTCAGCATCTTCTCAGTCTTTTTCCTGGGCTGAATAAGGAAGTCAAAAGCAGCTGTACAAGCATTTTTTAAAAAATGTTATATGTGAGATATTACTTCTGACAAATAAACTGCATTATGCCTGTTGAAGCCACTTGTATTTTTTCTTTTTTTATTTTAACTTCATGCTGTGTACTAGAATTAAGTAACTCCTACTGAGCTGGTTTGAAAGTTTCCATGTAAGACTAAGTCTGTGTATACTAAATAATAAATCAAGTTAATAGATATAGTTCTTCATTATATTAATTTAAAAATGATGCCTTTAGATTCATATGCTTGAAAATTATTAATACATGATGCAAAAATAAGTAATTTTCTGATGTGTCTACTTGTTTGCTTACCAGCAGTTTCTATAATTCCGTGTTGAAATGTTTTCCTCCCTAGCCTATATTGTAGCAAGACTTATGTTATCATATATCAAGACGAAATGTAAACAAATCATCAGTTCATAAAGTCCACTGATATTTGAATTTTAATGTCTTCCTTACTTTCTTTTTTTAAAAAAGTTTATACAAGGCAATGTATGGCAGAGAGATTAGATCTCTTATTCCCTCCTGAATCCTTCCACCTGCCCCAAATTTATAAAACACAAGCACAGAATTCACAAGACGCACTGGCAATTATGTTAGCAGAGGTGTTGCTCAGGTTTCTGCGTTGCATTTGGTGGATGTCACCCATGGTGACTGCAGAGGGAGAAGGTGAATAGAGCAGTTGGTGGTCAGTGGCCCTGGCTATCATCGCTAAGGGACGGAGGGAGGAATGCTTTAGGAATGCCAAGTGAGTCCCAGGCGTTGGTGGCTTTGCAGGGGAAGGAAACTGCCTTTATTCAACTCTGCAAACACTGCAGAGTCTCGTCAAAGTCTCAGAAGCTCAATAAGTTGTTCTAAACGTTATTTAACTCTTTACTGTGAATATTTGGTATAAATATAGCTGTTCAGATGAAAAAAAAAAATAGTGTTGTGCTTGCATTTTGTTCCTGAGTTAGGCTTCCCATGATTACGGTTTTTGTTCTCTTTCCTCATTTAGAAGTAGTCTCCCACCCTCTTTGCAAGTGTAAATTGCTCTCCTGTAATGAGATCAATGGACCTTCACAGATTTACAGTAGTAAAGAATAATTTGGCTCATTACACATTTGATGAGATATGATCTGTGAGGCTATCTTTGCATGGACAGACAGTAAAACATTAAGAACTAATAAAAAATGTCACATTCTCCAACAGTGTGCTCTGGCTGTGTATATAGGGATGTATTATTACATACAAGTGGAGAAAAGGTATCCATGGGTCAGCTCCATGGATTCCCCAGGTGAAGGCTTTTCTCTACTTCCTACTTCCTTTGTGTGAAACTCTGTTTTGTCAGTCAGGGTGCATAGAGGCTCGGGTTTAATCTTGGGTTCAGCAGATGTCCTGGCAAAGTGCAGCTGCTTTTACACAGGCGTTACTGGAGGGGGTTTTTTGTCTAGTGGAAGCACAAATCCTAATGAAGTGGTACCATGCTGATGTTAAGGGTGGTTGTTTTGAGTCATAATTAGGATTTAAAATCAAGCAAATCACCTCAAAATTCGTTGTTCCTGTAATTTGTTTGAGCAAGTAATCCATCACCCTTTGACAGCCAGCTGGCTACAGGAAAGGCTCTCACATTCCTGCAGGTTTGGTGTAGATCCTCAAAACCTCTGTCCCTGGGACAGATCTGGTGACCGGTTTGTGCTGCCCGGCACCCTCAATCCTTTGGGAGAAAGTTAAATGTACTTTCTTAATTTATTTTTTCCAGAGTATGTTGCAATGGTATTTTCTGTAATATTAATACATGTTCTATCCCTCATGGTGCGAATTTTGGAAAGGGAATGAGAGTGTAAGATAAAATTGATTGTGAGATGTGAGGAGCATACTTTAAAAGTACTAACGTGGCTTATGTGCAGGTCTTTTTCTGAAGTTTGTTTTAAGAGTTAAATTATTTTTGTTTCTCAAGTTCGTACATATCTCAAATTCATAATGAATTAATATAGGAAAGTGAATTTCATTGAAAAGCTACTGTTAAGATTTCTATTGAAAGTAAATTCGAAAGACCTCTGCTGCTGGCCGGCTGGTTATTGCATGTTCTTTTCCAAGTACTTTGTAAAAGTACTTTGTTTCCTCATATGTAAATATTTCCCCCGTCTATATAACACTATAATGACTTAGATGATGAACTGGTTTATTCACGTCTTGCACATAGACTTTTCTAGACTGCCTTTTTGCCCTATACAATACACGCGATGTTTTTACCAAACACATTAAGAGTAATGGGCATAAGATGTCCAAAGAGATCACCTTGAGCTTATAAACTTCATCCTTGTAGCGTAAAAACTCAGTGCTTTGATTTTTTTTCACTCCATAGTATTCCACTGGTGAGTAGGATTGGATTATCTCTGTTCTTAGTAATGGCAGAGCTCTTTACTGGATTGTGTTTGGTTTTGCTTTATTTTGGGGGGGGGTGCTGGAGTGGAGGATGGGGGATGTGTGTGTTTGGTTTTTTTGTTTTTAATAGATTACTAAATCATGCTTATAATCCTAGAAGGCAATATATTTTACACACTTTGTGGGTTAGGAAGCACTCAGGAAAACAAGTTAGTGCTGATGACCAGACGGTAGTGTTTGGGCTGCTCAGTGAGGCCTCCCTGCTGTGAATCTGAGACATGTTCTCTGGTGGCAGGAACCATGGATGAAATATCTGCGAGGGCATGGCAGCCCTTCAGCATCTGGGGCTACACACTGCGGGTGCTTTGTTTTCCTTACCCACCAGCTGCTTTGAAATAGGTCGTAACAGCACTGGAGTCTGTGCACAGAGCAGGTGCCTGGGCTGCAGGAGGGATGCTCTATGAACTTCCTGTGCTCCAAATCTGACAGCGGCATCTCTGTAAAACAGAAACCTTAACTTGCTTAAAATGTGCTGTATTTTACATTATTCCCTGGCTTCGTCTGATGTGGGATGCAGAAGGTGCCTCTTGTCTGCTGTCACCAAAACCTTACTCTGGTGTGTGGCCGTGATGCCTGTGAGTAACACACGTTTGCAAAAATGGCAGAGGTCCTTGTCTGATGACCAGTGTAGGGTCCACTCCAACCATAGGTAGCCCAGGTGCATCCTGAAGTAGGTGGGAACCTCTTGGGCTGTCTGGCACTTACAGAGGTTTTTCATTTACACCATAAAATTCCACCTTTTGTAAGGACGTTATTTTGCTGCACATTGTACCAATTTCGAACTAGAGTGGGAAATTAAGGTTTGGGGTTCCCCGCCCACACCCCTCCCACCACTGGGAAGGGGCAGCAAAGGTTGTCAGACCTGGTTTTCATGGGAGTTGTAAATAATTTTGGGAAGTGAATAAGCAGAATGTTAGAATTTTTTAATGAGTTTCATATGTCCCTGGTCTTTATGTTGCCTAAAGACATTATTTTCAAAATTTTTTATGAGAAGATGATTTTTTTTACTTTTATTTTACATGACTTTCATTTCATGCTGTTTGATTTCACAAGTGAATACACTCTGCTTCTGTGGAAAAAGTTAATATAAACTCCAGATGTAATTTCCTTCTCTGCAGAGGTAAATTTAAACCTGGTGATTCCTTACAGGCTTTGAATCAGCCATTCTTTTCTTTTCCTTAATACCGTACTGATGAATTACAGAAGTAATTCAAACTTTGTTTTCCAGTTCTTTTCCTTTTCTGCTGGCAGCTGGAAATTCTTTCACTGTGGTGCATATCAAATCACAGCTCACTGAGGCTCCTCAAAAACAGGAGTGCAAAGGTCTCACGTTGTAATGTTCCTCAGGATTTACACCTTTGGGCTGACAATATGCTGGTTGAATATGAAGCCTTGAGAACTGTTGACCTAAGAAGCCTTAGGAAATTTTGATTTATTTGTTTTAAAATGAATTAATTCCCACCATCCTTGACTATTGCTTAGAAAGTCATTACTTTATTGCTGCTTTTTGTGCTATTTGCACAATCTTTCAGAATAATTTGTTTTAGAAAATTGTACAGTGAAAGAGTCTTGACAAAATCAGATTGAAGGCTCAAATAACAAACTGTGCATTTGCAATGTTCCTACAGCTAGTGAAATCTAATTTAACAAGTCAGTTCGATAATTTGCCTCTCAATTCCAGAGCAAAGTTTCATTCAGTGGCTGTCAAATTTAAGATACCCCAAGCCTCACAGATGAAGCAAAGACCGTGTTTATAGCCCATTTACACTGGGAGCCAGATTGTCAATGTGGAGCCCTGCCAGCTTGGGACAGATGAGAATCTGGCTCCCTACCGAGAGCCTGCAATCTCGGTGTTTTTGGCATCTAGTTTTTGACCCTGACATCCAATCCAGTAACCACTACTGTAGCTGAACTGCTAGCAACCAGCAATTTTTTTTTTCTTTTTTTTTGTTCCACGGTAGAAACGTGTCAAGAATAGATAGTGAGGTTCCCATTGCTGTTACTAGTGTGTTCAGGGAGTCTGGGCAGCCCCTCACACACCACTCTAGCAGAGGGTGAGATAGCAAATGCAATCACACCAAAACACCCCTGGGATAGTAGCACGTGGTGCTTTGATGCTTTGGGAAGGGGCAAAGGATGAGGGGGAAGCAAAGTTGGCCAAAGCAAGGACTCTTATTTTTTGGACAACCAGCAGAACTGCAATGCCTTTGTCCTGAGCAGGTGATTACATCCCAGCTGAGATCACCATCAACTGTTTCAATGTGGGGCCACACACTAGCCCTTTTACAGGGAGAAGCCAGTCGCATCACTTACTGGTTCAATTAAATATTGCAGGAACTTAGATGGCAATTATCATTCTATCATCATTACATTGCTTCAGTGGTGATGGATGATTGGATGGATGGATTTACCTTCCATGAACTTTTTACCTGAGAAACAATTCTCTCTCCATTGTGGGCAAAGTGTAATTAAACAAGATTCTCAGAGGGATGAGTCAGCTAAATCTATTCCTTTCTCCAGCTTCCTGCTTTTTCTTCATCTTTCATGTCTAATATTAATTTGATTCTTTCAGAGACAGCCATTTTAACTGATTAAGTAGACCCTAAAGGTTGATGATGTGTTGCCAACATTTTTAACAAGATGTTCCTTCAAAAAATCATCCATCAGCTTCCTGCTCTTCTCAGAGGAGTTGGGAAAAAGAAACTTGTCAATTCTACATCCTTTGCTTTGTTCTCAAAAGATCCTTCATTTCTCCTTGCTGGACATCTGGTTTAGTGCTTCCTAGCTTGCACTGATTTTTGGGTGCCTTCACATAAGAGTGGTTAATGTTCCCAGAAGTGATGCTGCAATAAACATATCCCGTCCCTTCTCTGGGAAGGTGGTAAGGGGACCTTTTCTAAAGACAGCTTCATGAGCAGAGTTTGCACTGCATTACTGGGGCTGCCTTTGAAAGCAGTGGGTATTGAGGCGTTCCCTGGCTGAGCAGGAGTGTCTCAATCCTAAGCTTGGAGATGAGCTTTTAAAAGGTGTGCTAGGATCCAGGTCTGGATGGGAAGTCCTGTCAGGTGACTTTATACTCCAAAGCCTTTTCCCTTAGTAAGTGTAAGTGATTTCTGTTTACTGCTACAGTGCCATGCAAAGGTCTGAAGTTTTTAGAATTAGTGAGAACTCCAGAAAACTTCATAAGTGGACTGGGAGGCAACCCTGTGAAGCTTGCAAAATAAAATGCAGAGAATTGCATCTAGGAGGGAATAAGTAAAAGTTGGGGACAGCTGCCTCAATAATAGCTCTGCAGGAAAGTGGGCAAACTGAATTTAAGTCAGCGGAGAAGGGCAACCACAGAATCATAGATCATGTAACCATTTAGGTTTGAAAAGACCCTTAAAACCATGAAGTCCAATCATAAACATAACACTGCCAAGTTCACCACTAAACCGTGTCCATGATGACTAAGAAGAGCACAGACAGGCATGTCAAGACAAGTCCCCCTTAATCAGCAATACACAGGCTGTATCTGGAGTCCTGGGCCTGGTTTTGAGTCCTTCTCCCATGGAAAGAAGATTTCCTATTTTAGAATGAGAGTTATCAAGATAGGAAGGAGGCTGAAGGGTGGAATGACAGACCAAGAGAGATGGGAAGTGTGGCTATATATCCTGGAGAAGAAAATTGTTAAAGGGGAATCTTACAAATGGTTTATAAATAAGGAGGATCAGAGTAATCTTGGAAGTGACAGCAAGGGGATTTCCTGCTAGGTGTAAATAACCTAATTGCACAGTAAGGATGATCAAATATCAGGACAGGTTGTGCAGAGTGTAGGCAGACTTTTCATACTTGAAGATATGCAGAATTTGACAGAATAAGCACTTGAGCAACCTTATCTAACTTTGAAGTTAACCTCACTTTCAGCAAGGAGATAGGAATTGATGACTTTGAGGCCACTTCCAGTCTGAATTATTCAATGATTCAAGTAAAATCCTATGCTTTTTGAACTCTTTTGATTTTTAGCAGGAATAACTGCTAGTCTGGTCTTTCTCATGAAAAGTGTTTTCCAACCCATAACTACTCCTGATTTGAAACACTTCAGCTAACCCTTTTATCCAAAAAGAGTGTATGCCTCACTTGGAATGGAAGAGAAGGGATTTGTTTTTTACCAAGCCAAAATTATCTTAACCTTGTTTTCAGGAATTAAAAGATTATACATTGTTTTACCTGCATTAAAATATTTTTACAGTCCTTTGTCAAAAATTCTATTATTCTCATGCTTTCTGGCAAACCCTATTAGCCTGGCAGGCTGCATGGTTTTTTTGGCAAGGCCATACTGAGTGAAGTACTGCACAATAAGTTTGTGTTCAATGAGGATTTGAACAAGTTGGTAAGACTAGGTCTGGATGGAAGGGAAGTCTCAGAGTAGAGGGTGTGATGAGGATCAGAAAGGGAGGAAAAAGAAGAGAGCAGGAAAGAAACAAGTCAGAGGAAGGGACTGGAGCGTAGTATCTTTGCTTTTTTTCCTGGCAAGACTCATTTAATGGTATACTCAGAAGGCAGTCAGCCTCCTGTTTACATTTTGCAGAAGGCCTGTCATAAATAGGGCAAGGCAATGCATGTGATGCAGTAGCAGACTGGACTTGATTGATCATTCAGTTCTATCCATTACCCTGGAGTTCCCTAGTGATGCTATGTCACTCACCTGGATTTTCCCTTTTCTGAGATCTGAGCTGTAATTTGAGAATCACGGTACAAAAGTAAAAAAAAAAAAAAATTAGATGTAGTTGAAAAGTATTGGGATTGTGCTAGAAGATACCAAGTAGTGTAAGCACGCTTCCCTGGGTGGCACAAGTTGGGCATCCCAAATTGATGGATGCTTTTGACATTAATGTGTGTGGCTCAGTCTCCTGTGTAAAAAATGTGGCTGGAAAGATGGCGATTATGAGTATTGATGGTTATTCTTGCAGTGCTCGTTTATCAGGGTTAAGCACCACAGGAAAGCAAGCGAGGAAATTGATAATTCTGTCTTCATAACTCAATTCCTTAAATACTCTTCACCTTTTCCACTGGATAAGGCAGCAATTCCTTCNTACGAAGACAATTACCATTCAGAAAAAAAAAAAAAAAAAAAAAAAAAGAAAGAAGGAGGTTGGACGTAGTGCATCAGTAGAAGGCAACTTAATTCTGGCATTTCTGAAGTACCGACCGATGTAATGCTTATGTATTTTGGTGGGTAATTTTACCCATAAAATTGCATTCCTGTTTTTTGGTCAGTTTTCCGTTATAAGTGTTGGCTCTAATGACACGTTCCTCTGAAGCTTCTCAGTCTGTTTGCATCCTCAGCACTACTGATGTAAAAGGAGAAGTCCAGCTTGTCCTATCTAGCTCACTCAGAGAAAAGGTAAAATGATCTTTCAGGGACTAAGTGGACCTTTCTGCTGCGTGGGCTTCCACCATCTCTTTAACCTCACTGATAGCGAATACATATATCTTCTGAATTCTGGCTCCTGCTTGTGATACTGTTGTAGCCTTTATTTTTAGAGCTGCTATCTTTTCTCCCGCTGCCATATCTGTCTGCTGAGTGTTGCACTCCTGCCAAGTTACACTTGCTCTAGACACAACATAAACATAATTACATGTAAGAAATGTGAAGTTGCTTGGATTCACTGCGAAAAGGGGGTTTAGCTTCAAAATAATTTCACTTTAATCCTGTTTCTAGTCTTAATCCTGGCTGTCTAAAGCAATGGTTACTTGCTGTTGATGTGTACAGGGTATAGTGTGCTTTAGCTCTTTTCACTGCCTGGAGATCTGAGATGCTACGGGAGAAGAACTAATAGTGTGACTTAGGTGTATTAATGGAAAAAACTTTCTCATTTTCATATTGACATCTGAAAGGGATAACTACAACTGTGAAGTAAATGGGGCATGGGAGAAAAAAAAAAAGGAAATATAGGAGAAAAAATTTTTATCTTTCTTTAAAAAAGGTGGCCCAAATAGTAGATGGTACTAACGACAGAAAGGTTATTATTCAGTGTCCCTGAGGTCTGTCTTCATCCCAAGTCCATTAGGTCTCTGATTATTAAGACTATCGTGCAAACCACAAGGAAAACTTGGACATGTTTTGAGAAAGTGCTTGAAGACACATTGCTTTGATTCTACGAAAACAAGGAGAAAAAAACAACAGCAAACCAACAGCAAACAACTTTGTGTGACTCCCATTAGTTCAGAAAATGCCTGTTTTCAGTTAGTTCTGAAGAGTAAAACTTAGAGTCTTAACTTGAATAACATGTTACTTGAACATTGCTTTGATGACTGATTTTTTTTTTTTTTTATTTCAACTTGTGGAAAAGTCAAGGAAGCAGAACTGAATTGATAATTTGGATGAGTTCTGGTATCTGTCAGTGCTGGTGCAGAGGGATATAGCTGCACATCACAGCTACTGTGGTAACGGAGACCCGTTGAAATCTTTTTGTTAAGATCTGATGTAGATGTTTTGCAAACACATATACAGTTGATTTAAAAATTAAGAAAAGTTAAAAGTTCATTGAGAGACACAGAAACTGTTGAATATAATTAAAATGTTAATTTTATTCCTGCTTCTCTTCTGTGTGATGTAGAACTGTCTGATATCTGGTGGGACTAAAAAGGGTTTGACTCTCCCTCAACCAGATAGTGTTCTGCAGTTGGGAAATAAAAGTAATGCTGAAGGGAAGGAATTGCATTAATTAATTGCAAAGCAAGGCACAGGTGAGCCCTAGTCCAGAGGACTAGGCTCCTGGGGAGGCAGGCAGCTGCACAGTTCATGGGTGATGTTCTTCTCTAGAACTCAATAGAATAAAACAAGCTCTAGAGAAGTGGTCCCAAACTAGTCTGATCCTGAGTGATGAGCCCAAGAAAATGTTATGCTGCCCTTGACCTCATGTGGAGCAATGTCTTGCAATGATTTAAACAACAACAAAAGGCTTCTGTGGCCATTTATGTGAATCTGTGAATAACTTGGAGGCTCATTTCTGAAGCTCCTGGCAGAGCAGCCCTGGAGCTGTGGGGGCTGTGCCCCACTTTACCTTTCTCTTCCCTTAGAGGCTGGTGGCAGCTCTTGCCTTGGCCGCGCTCAGCCTGACACCTTGCAGAAAGGATGCTCTGTGTGCTTTCTTTCTGTGGCAGGGGACAAAAATTAAGCTTGGGAAAGAGGGATACTTTGGGATATGCATTTTGAAAGTTCTCCTCTGCAAGAAAGGGTTGGTGTGGCAGGATTGGTGAAAACCTGACCCTTCTGTGTCTGCTCACTGCACTTCAAGATAAGATAACAGTGAAGTGGAGCAACCTATTTAAAAATATTCTTCATAGTTAGAGAAAAACACAGGTATAAAAGAGGGAAAAGGCAGGGTTATGTTATGGCCTGGTTGTGCTCTTGTAGCACCCATTTAAATTCCCATTTATATTTTCTTAATACACTCCTCTCCTTTTTGCCTCAGAGCTATTTTAATTGAATTTGCTTGTTCTGCCTGCCATTTAACTGCGAGCTGCTCTGACTAAAACCAGTTTCAATGCAATAAAAACCCAAGATGTTTCACTAAATTTCCGGCATTAAAAGCAGCTGATCTTCATATGCTGGGGTGGAGGGGGGAGGTTTAGTGGTCTAATGCTGAGAGATGCACAAAAAATCAACTGTGCACATAACTTGGATGAGAAATTATTGTAATTGCACTAAGTACCCATATTGTGTGCAAGCGTGTGTGTGTAATTTTCAAATATTGTCTTCATTTGAATTAAATTATCAAATGGGCTGTAATATTAGGCTAGAATACTTCGGGGTGAATATGTATTTTGTAATAATTAGTTCATTACTAGGCATAATGTAGCTGTTTCTCTTGAATATACTTTTTTCCATTTATTTTTAAAAAATAAAAAAGAGGTATTTTAAAAAATTCTCCAATTAATATAGCACTGCTACTGTTGGGTAAAACACAAATAAAGGGATCGAGTCAGAATTTAGTTTTCCACAGTACACATGTACACAGCTGTACAGCTATTAAAATTGTCTGTATCTAATTTGTAAAAAGAGCAGTCAGGCAATGCACTGTTTCTCTTCAACACCATATTTCTGTTGGATTTGTTTGGCTTGACCACCAGGAATATCAGACCACACAGGACAGGGACACCCTTGCGTGATTAAACTGATGAGTTTTCCCATCCTTTTCTATGGTCGAGGGCTTCACCCACTGAACTGCTGAGGTTAGACCTCTCTGCAGGGAGGAGTATCACCTTTGCTTATGTAAAGCTACTGTGGCAGATACTATAGATATAACTGACTTTATTTTTTTTTTCCCCCACCTCTGCTGTACTTCCTGGGACTTCTGATAGTCTGTTTAAGGCTCTTGTTGAGTGAGCGATAAGATTTTCAAACAGAGGTTTAGAAAGTCTCTGTTGTTTCTCAGTGCTTTGGTTGGAAAAGAATGTGTTGAGATACGGCCTTTCAGTACCACCAATGGGTAACCCATGTGCAAACAGGCAGGGAGGCTGCTTATTTGTGTATTTTATATGCTGCTTTACTTCTTAGTTTTATAAACAACACAACTGTTCAGGCAGAGAAGCGGTCTTGTGAAATCCGATATAATTATCAGCTGCTGCCAGAGAGCACAATATGCATTAGAAAATCATATGGGGGAGGCAGGGCTGCCTCTGCCTGCTCCCTCCTTTCCTCTCACCAACATGTTCAGAATCAGTGCATATTTCAAATCGGATTTGAAACCTGTTCATTTAAGCAAACTGCTTGCTCAGATTCTGGTTGTGAATCATTAAGGTTGGTAAAGATCATTGAGTCCAACCATTAACCTGAAACTACCAGATCCACCACTAAAACATGTCCGTAAGCGCCATATCTACATGTTTTTTGAACACTTCCATGGATGGTGATACTATAACTTCCCTGGGCAGCCTGTTCCAATGCTTATCAACCTTTTCAGTGGAGAAATTTTTCCTAATATGCCACTATTGCTTTTAATAACTTGAGGATAGCACCTCCTAAAACCACTTACTAGAAAACATAATGCATATTAAAGTAGGTGGATGCATTCCGAGTGTAATAATAAACACATGGACAAAATGTCTTGATTTTTTTCTTATTCTCATGCACACGGTTAGTTTTTTATGTTAGAAAGTAAACTTTATCATAGTACAATGAAGACTACAAAAAGTAAAGAAAACTGTAGTCTACAGAGGTGTAAGAACCCTGGATAAGGGCAGGTTCAAATACTGGCTGACTTCTGGGGAGTCTGAGTTATACAATGCTATTATTAACTAAAAAAAATTTAAAACCTATTTTTGTTGTGATTTAAAAATGTCACGTCTCAACATGATTCATACCACCTCTCCTTTCTATGTTTATTTTCTCATTCCAGTAGCAGACTGTTACAACACTGAGCTTCCCTTCCAAAAGTTACTTTACTGCCCTTTGGATCCATTAGGCTAAAGCAAAATGGAGATGTACAGATGTGGGTGGGAGGAAGAAGGGGGAATTGAAACTCTTGAACTGAAACTGGTATTTTTTTATTTCTCTCTATATATGTATATAAAGAGAACCTGGTATAGAAACAAGTACCGGAAAATCAGACATTTGGGAGAGACAATATACGATACAGTTGAAAATTTTATAACTGCTACGTTGCAATGCTTTCAAAACGCTTTCTCTGATGGGAATTTCAGCTGGTTTTAGTCTGTAAGTATTTGCAGCTCATCTATTCCACACAGCTTATATTTTTCAGGACAGATTCATTCTTGGTCCTTCATAATGAACCAGGTAAAGCTCTCGCGTATTTGGGAACGCCTAAGTATAGCTATCGCTACTTTCTGTGGGCTGAGGAAATTGACCCAAAATACTCCTTAGATTTAACTTAGTAAGTTTGCAGCTGGTAAAGAACTGCGGTAGATGTTTCAAAAGTGTCTTTATTTTTCATCACTTTATTCTTTTGTAAATAAGTAAAAATAACTGAAACTTTCCTTACACAATGCAAGTGTTTTATAGGTTTCAGGCACTAAAAGAAGTAACAAGAAGTGGTTAAAAGCAGTTGCTGTACTCCTGGTACAGAAGCTGAGGGTATTAAGGACTTAAAAGATAAGAAAGTAAGGTGTAACATGCTACATAATCTTACCATAATAACTCAGTTTGCATGTATATAATGCATGGTAACTGCTGTTTTATGGCAAGTTTTTTAGATGCTGTAATTGCCTGGTGAACGTTGCTCTGCTACATTCATTGACTGATGAATTCTATACAAAGTTTAGACACAGCACATAATGGGATGTCTGGGAAGCTGTAAAATGAAAATTTTATTTGATTAACCTAAATAAAATTGATAAATAACAGGGAACATAATTTTAGCTTTAGAGGGGCTTTGAAGAAGGTAAGTGAATAAAATACCCATACTGATGATGCAGCTTTTGCGAGAGACCTTATAATTCACACGCATTTCAAGATTACAGTTACAGAAAAGCAAAATTCCACTTTGCTTTGCTTTGTAAGTTAACCATTGGGGAGCTTACAAAAGTCCTTACTTCAATCATCATAGTGGACATACATCAGAGTATTTGATTTCATGGCTGTTGTGGAGTATAGAAAATTTATTTCTCTCAAAGGCTAGATTTTTGTCATATTATTCCAAGAAATTTTCATTAAAAGTTGGGGTTTAAAATTATTATTGGTGTTATTATTATGATCATCATTATTTGCTGCTCATTAAAAATAGGGGGAAGGAAAACAAACCCAAAACCTGGGAGTTAGGAATTTACCGATGACGTGGGAACACTTTTTGTTTGAAGCTCATTTCAGAGTACTAGAAAAAAAGATTTTGCTCTCTGAAGGGTTTTGGTACTCTTGTAACCCAAGAAATGTGTCACCACAATTGTGGTGGAAACCCAAGGCTGAGTTCTCAAAGAATAAACCACTCTATCTCCTGCCTTTTCGCTTGGGTGGAACATGAGACCAAGAGCTCACATTTCATCATTCATCAGTATAATCACTTTCAGGTTCTTTCAAAGGGTGGCAGAAACCCCCAGAAAAGAAAATAGAGCAGGACTTTGTATGCTTAATGCAAAGCAGAGGGTGGGTGGTGCCGGGAAAGACATGGAGGCTGTACACCACAAGACGATGTTTCAGCATCTTTGGTGCTGCGCATTCAAATCCACCCTGAGTAGCAGTGTGAGAAATAAAGAGGTGTGGTGGTGGTGTAGCTATGGTGGTCTAGGAGAGTCTAGAAGCAAACCTTGTCTCTCCAAGGGACGTGTTTTGCTTTGGCAGGAGCTCAGCTGTTAAATGCACTGTGTGGCCATAGCAGGCAGGTAGCCTGTTTGATTAATCGAGGCATGTGTTGTGATAGACAATCAGCATGTGCAGTGCTGCCTGTCAGCATGCATACAGGTACTGCATATGCTCTTTCCTGCCTTGCAGAAATATCTAAAGATATCTATTCAGAGCCCTGGGTGTGGTGGGGTAAGGATGGAGTGTAGGGGACAAGGAGCAGTAATAAAACCCTGTGAATACAGCCTTTCTCATACTTAATTTTCCTCTTCCCAATTTTTCCTCCCCAAAATGTGAAAGGAACATAGGAGAGCAAGTCATTGAAGTCATCTGAACCCTCTGAAGGCTGCTTTATGAGTTCATTTCTCTGGCTTGCTTGTGTTTCTTTGTAACTTCTTTCTTCTACCAAAAATAACTTCTAGGCTATAGACTAGCTGCTGTACAAATAGCAATGAAATGGCCCAAACCTCCAGAAATGGATTCAACAACAAAGTCAGAATTGGAGGGGTTTGGGACATTTTATTGCAAACTAATTGAATTACCAAATTTTCTTGCAATTGCAAAGGAAACAATTGTGTGCTGCATGTTGTGTAAATGTAATGCTTTATATCAATGCCACCATGTTTTTCCTTTGAGAAAATATTTGTAGTGTTCATTAGTTTTCCAACTCTAAGTCTTGGGAGGAGAAAGCAATGTCTTAAACTGAAAATACTCCTTTTCCAGCCTTATTGCCCTTGCCTGGAACCTCATGCATCAGCAAAATTCCAAATAGCACAGGGTCTGGTTACTTTTGTTAAGAAAAAATAGTTCATAGTGTGTGTTATTAGGTGCAATGGCTACTGCGAAGTTCTCCTAAGCAGATGGGTCAAGGTAGCAAAGTGCAAACTGATGCAATCAGTCACCATGGTCTCATCAGAGTTGAGCAGGCAAGGGAAACTGAGGATCAGACCTGTTTGTAAGACTTGACACTGTTGTCATGATTTTATCGTGTGACAGAAAATCCAGTCCTGCTTTTTCTGTTTGTTCCTTTATTTTGAGAGAGGAGCTAGCATTAAAACTGTGGTAAGTGTGGGTACTTGGGTGCTCTGATGGATGTGTAAAAGTGAACCTTGGAAATAATTTGCTTGGAGCTTAAGCAAAATGAGTTCAAATGTGAGGAAGAATTAAGCTTGGATTTTATTTGGTTCACAGAGTTTTTGTAAATACGTTATTTTAATGATTCTTTTGAAATCAATGACATGTGCTTGCCTTTAAATGTCACCAGTGATGCTGTGTCAGCCCCCAGGAACACTGAACGGATATTTGCCTGTTCCTGGATTTGAGTAAGGAATGGAAAGGCAGTATGTGCTTTGTCTGTTGCTGCCCAGGAAATAGATTTTTCAACCTGAATATTTGTTTAGATTTTAGTTTCAACATTAGAAACTTTAGCGCACAAATTTTTCCTTTTTTTTCTCCTTTTTTTTTTTTTTTTCTGGAGGTGATGGCAGGAGTTGCTACATTTATTTTATTGTGCACCCCAGAATTTTCTGGAAAGTGGCAGAGCACCTCTTCTTTTAAATGCAGGGTACTTATGAAAGCTTGTGCGTTCCTATCAGCCTTTTTTCCAAGTAACTTTTTTAAAGCAGGCGAGTGGGCCTGATGCTTAGGGCATTGAGGGTGTTGCTTGGCAACTTTGGGCTGTGGGTGCTTTTCTCTGGGAGCAACTGGACAGATGTTTGCCCACGGGCTGACTGGGAGCAGTGCCTGGTGGCGACTGAGCAAACTCGGTCTTAAAATTATTGTTTCAGGGGATGTGTGATAAATTAAACATTTGCACTGTGAGAGGCTGTTCATGATACTCATTATTTGCGAAGTTTAAAAAGCTTTTCAAAAGAGTGAGAGGCTTGAGATGCTTTTCTTGGGTATTTTTCAGTGCCTAGGGGACAAATACATACCATTTGTCTTTGGGTGAGTGAAACTTGTTTAGTTCAAAGCTGTGAGTTGAAGATGATTGTTTGTTTTGCTGTTGTTTGATCTCCCCTCTCATGCCCCCCTTTGAATGTAACAGTATCATTTTCATGCTATTAAGAGGATTTACCCTTCAGAGATACAAACCCCGATCTTCCAGGCTTGTTTCGCAGGTCCGTGTCCAGTTAGAAAGAAACCAGTAGAATGTGCTACTTTCTATCCCACAATACAATTTGCTGCGTGCGCACAGGGCACCTTAGTTTAAAGTATGCCACTGTATTTGCCAAGGGCAAAACACAGAAAACCTGGATCTGATTTTTCTCTGTGAATACTGACAGTGAGAGCAAGTAGCAGGGGGAGTGAGCTGTTGAAGCAGAAGGAAGGGATGGGTTTCTCCTCACTACCTTCAGTTTTACTGGCAGTGTCCCATCAATTGAATGTGAGACTTAAACTGTAATATGAATTAGAGCATGTTTTAGTGCGTTTTGAAAGCGTCTGAGCAGCTACAAACAACAGGTGGAGGAGCTCCTGGTTGTGTGCAGAGGCTGTCTGTTAGCTGGAGGTGGGCTGGCCCCTGGGAGCCCTTCTCATGTGGGGGTTGAAGGTTAGTGATATCATTTTGAACAGTTGCTCACATAAATAAAGGCTGTTGGCCAACATCACCATCTGATGCCAGCCCAAGCTGGCATAGGCCCCAAAAGAGGCAGCAGTGTGACGTTGCTATCATCCTCACTGCTTGTGTCATACCACACCACCCACTCCTCAGTCTCATATTGATGAGATCTCACGGGGAATTGTGGTGAGGAATTGATCAGATTTATCATCTCTCCTCCCTTTTTAGCTTTAACATGAGAGGGTTTGTCTGCTTCTTCCTATGGTTTTAATAAATACTTGTAGTAGCTTAGTGAAAGGGGCAGGACAGAGGTGGGAAGGAGCAGCTGGGAAATCGGGGGAATGATGGAGACTTTTCTGCTGTTAGTATTGCAGATGTTTAACTGACTGGGAGAATGTGGCAGACTGGGCCAGGGACAAACTGTGAGGAGCAAGGTGACATCTGGCTGGGTGGGCCCTGAGCCACTAGACACAGCCCCACCGGACACAGCAAGGTCCTTGCTTTGGGAAGAGACAAATTGCACTGTATATATTGGAGTTTTTGCTTTCTTGTTGTTTCCTTCAGTCAGTATATTTGCTAGATTAAAAACACCAGCCCTTTCCCTTTCTGTGAGTTTACTTATTGTCAAACATTGGATCTGGGTTTTCTACTCTTACGTCACTTGGAGGGAATAAAAATGGAGAGGGGTAGTTGGCAATGAAAGATAGCCGAGGAACCTGCAGTTCTTGTTTAGACATGCCAGGTCAGAAATGCTTTAATTCTAAGGAATCCTGGAGCCTAAAGTTATCCTTACACCACTAAAGAAAGCAATCTGTGACATCTTAGCATTTAAGACAATACAGATAAAGGATAAATGTGTTCATTTTTGAGCAGGACTTCTTACCTCTTCTCGATAACATTTTAGTATGATGATAAGCATAAATATTCATTGTACTTTAAATGAGAACCTATAGCGCTTCCCTTAATTGCTATTAACCTTCATTAAGATGAGAGCTGAACTGTGTTGGGTGCTATGCAAACACCTGTTAAAGTGCCTTCCCTCCCAGGTAAATCTTGCAGCGAATGAAGACAAATTATATAAAAGCAGCTGGGGGCTATGCCTATTAACCTGGCCACTGAGAGTTGTTTTATTATAGGTGTCATGAGGAAGAGGTATCTTAAAACGGGATTGTAGAAGGCAGTTATGATTCAGGGTGACATTTCTATTTCTCGTAGTACTTCGTAAATATGAGCATTGATTCTCCTTTGCCTCAGTGAGACTTGAGCTTATGCTCAAAGTAAACTCCTGCTTAAATCCTTCTCTGAATTAGATGAAAAGAAGACATAGGAGAGCTAAAAACAGCTTTGCAACTAAAATGCAAGACTGGGTTTAATGGTATGGAAAAGGGAGAAGGAAGGCTTTCCCATTTAACACCCCAAAAGTAGAGCAAAACAACGTGCGCTGTGGGTATGAAGACAAAAAGCCAGAATTTCATGGACTGAAATGGATGGACTCAACAGAAAGCAACAAAGTAAAAGGGAAATGGTCTGTGTTGACCTCCATAGATGTGGTTACCATCTGAGAAGCTTGCAGTCTTAGGACTGCCAGTAGAAAATGAGAGTTGTCTTTGCCTCCTTCATTGTTAGGGTGTTCAGGAACCCTATTGAAATCCAAATCCAAATAAATTTGTGATAACTGCATATTGCACATCTTCTGTATTGTGAGTTTCCTGTAATCAGTGTCTTTTAGATCATAGTACAGTTAAACCATAGCAATGATTATGCATAAACAAAATAACTAAAAAAATAAGATCTTAACTGAGATTAAAAGCTTCAGTTTATTATTCTGTCTGAAAACTAACTTTTGGATGTTTTGGACATAGTCTCAGGTACATGTCAAAGCATCGTGTATCCATAAAATGTGGCTACCTTTGGTTCATAATGGGGCTGGAGAACAGCAGGATTATCTCTTGGTAATCCAGTTAATGCTCTCAGTCAGAATGTGGCTACAGATATGTAAGTGGCAAAAGGCAATGCTGAGTTAATTGCAGTAAATCTTCTATAGGTAGGATTTCAGTTGCAGAAGCATTGGGGACAGATTTACTGATTGTTCCTTCAGTAGTCTTAAAATGGGGTGGATTTGGCACTGAATGGCAGAGTGAGACTTACTTCAGACGGCACACCAAATAAATGAGGTCAATAAACCAGTGCCAAGAATAAATCTGACCTGCGGTGTCACTGAGTTGTACTAAGGGATATCTTACCTGAAGGTTTACTACTTTTGAAGGCAATGGTAATATTGGCCAATTAGTGAGCATTATGTTTGCAGTGAGGGAAGACAGAAATAGAAGATTTGATCTGATTTCTACATCTTACCTTCCTCTGCTCACAGTGATCACTCTTAATTATGAGAATTTTGTTTCATTGCCATGCAGAAAGTTAAGCTGCATGAGTCATGGGCAGAACAGTTTGCTTTTAATAAATGGAAGTGGATACGGTAATAATAAAAAAAAAAATTGAAAAAAAAAAAAATCAGTTCGACTCCAAACCCATCTGCCCGTCTAGACAGATATTGCCAAACTCCTGTCTGCTAAGAAGTATCTTCTTAATAATGCTGTACTAATGCTACTACTTTTACAGTACTTGCTGTTTTTCAAAGTGCTGTATCCAGCTAATTCATCATTGGCTGGACTTGATACAGTCTTTTGCCGAGTTTGATAGCATTTTTGTGTCTTGCTTTTCTGTAATGTGCTATTTTGAATGCCACGTCCAATCAATTAGGGAATCACAAGAATGTTTTAGGCATCAGTTCCCAGAGCTGGGCAATAATCCTTGTCCCTGTTCTTCCAGGGTTGCCTATTCATCTTTTCCTGGCAGAGACCATGTGTCTCCCCATTCCCCTCTCCTATAAAAAAAGTCCTTGTAGTGGCCAAATACTCTGCACAGGCCTGTTTTCCTGACGGCTCACTGCCTCTGACTGGAACCCCATGGGGAAGGGGGTGTGTGTGTGTGTTGGCACCTTCTCCTTCTCCACCTCTAATTTACCTGCTTCATGTCAGAGGCTGTCTTTGCCTTTATTCTTCCCTGGCTTTTTGTGCCTTTCTCCCTCCCTCCCTCCCTTTAAAGGGCTTTCCCAAGCAAGTTGCAAGTGTTCACAGAAAGGGAGAAACTGGAACAGCAGAAGTGATGGATAGATAGAGAAGAGAACGGAAGGCAGAGCTTGCCACCTATTTTACCCATTTCCCCAGTTATTTGTCAATCTCCTGAGGGACTCTGACTCTTGCTCATACAGTTGGGTCCTGCTGTCTCGGTAGCTATGTACCTCCCTCTCCAAAGGGTGGGATACTGCGGGCATGGGATACTCCAGACCAGCATAGAAGCAATTCGGACATGCATCAACCGCCCTTGGTTGGGAGAAGGGACTACCTTGGGCTGCACCAAGCCTGATGTGAATGGAAACTCAAACAGAACCCTTTGCTCCTGACATTCAATTCTGAAGCATTACCTCCAGAAAGATAAGAAAGCAGCAAAAATAAAATTATTGTCCCACAGCAAGGCAGGAGATCAGTCTCTTCTAGTGCTAAGTGGACTTGTCGTCTGGTCTTCCTTTTGTATAAATACTTGGAATAACTCCAGTGAGGTGCAGGGGAATTATTCACGTTTCTCACGTATGAGAGAAGAGTATAGATTCAGGCTTGCTATAAATTACTGAAAATACCTTTTTTTTTAAAAAGAGAAATAATATTAAAAGCTGTTGACTCATGGAAACCTAAACTTTCATGGAGTTCCCATCTGACAGAAGTCAAGGCATGTTGGGCAACGAACCCACTTTGGAATTAGAAAGTAACACTTGAAATTGAAAGAAAAAAAATTAAAAATACTGTGAATGTTGAGAACTCTGAAACTTGGGCCCATATTGGTAGCTCAGATGTACCAGCTACCTTTTTTCTACTGCAAAGATTTGCTGCTTGTAGGAGCAGCCTGTTAATACCACTTTATATTTTGAATTTAAATCAATATGCTGAAAGCCTTCTAGATCCTCAGGTGAAAGGTGACATTATATATGCAGTATAACCACAAAAGGGATCACGGAGGATAGTATAACTATGGGGCAAATCTGCCTGCAGTGCTGCTCAAAGACAACAAGTGGGGGTGGGGAGCTCAAATGCTCCAGCGACGTATCTCTGCTTAAAAGTGGTGTAATGGGCAGTGCAAGAGCTGCCAAAGGTTGAGCTGGTAAATTCTTGCTGGTTTTTTTTCAGAAATATTTCTAAGGTTTCCTAGCTTCTTCTGAGGCTCAATTTGGCTCAGACCAACTCAGTCCTTCTTTTACTTTCCTCTTGTGGTTTTTTTTTTTTATTATTTTTTTTTTTCACATCAAACCTTGTTAGCTCTAACATGTGTCTCTGCTGTCAAGTCCATTTCCTTGTGATCCGTGATGGCTTCCAGAGCTCCTGGTGGAGAAGAATATGTAAGTCTTGTTATTTCAACTGCATGACCAGAGGTATGAGGTATGCCCACTCTTAGTTAATGGCACACATTTTTCTTTTGAAGTCTCTTTCCCTCTTATGCACGTTATGAGTGTGCCAGATCTGCTAAGTGGCACTCCTGCGTAGTAGGTGAAGAGTGGGGTATATGTCTGGCTATGATTCTATATGAAATACAGAACAGCACAGTTTTGCAGATCTGAGAAATTGTATGCTGCTGCCTACTATAAAACTCTCTTACTCTTCTTAAATCCCCCAGAGATGCTGCTAATTAAAGGAGATATTCATGCCCCCCTTACCTCCCCCGATTCATATCAGACCCCTGAGTATAATTTGGATCTCATAAGTTTTGGGAGCTCTAAAAATGCTCTATATAAAGGGCCTATATAAAGCCCATTTTATTCACTGTGCTGTACCAGGACTGAAGGTGCAGTATGAGAACGTGTCGATCTGTTCTCTTCTGTAGCCAAGCCATCACTGCCCTTCCTGTGGCCAATTCCTCCTCTGGAAAAGAGCAAGTTCAGCTGCTTCTGGTCCCCCGAAGAAGCAAACAAGGGTGCCGTGGTGCAGCAGAGTCTCAAACCCAACTGTGTAGTAGGTGGAGAACTCAGTTATGAGCCCTAAGAGGAGCTACATACTTACCAAAATGAAATGGTGCAAGTAGGATTAACCCCTCCTAAACTGCTTCTGTATGCACTAGAAATTTTCGATACTTTTTGACATGTGACAGTGTCGTGGTCTGTACTGGAGTGAGAACTTGAAAGTCATATTCAGTTTTGCAGTACCCTTTTTAGACTGGGAGCTCATATGTGGAAGGACTTACATTTTATTTTTTTTCTGTTTGGCGATATTGTTGGGGGAATAGGGTTCAGATTTTAAGAGCATGGAGTTTGTCATTGGAAATTAAAATTGAAAAAGCTGGTATCCTCCCTCCCCATCAACACCCCCCCCCCAAGTGTAATTGAAAGCTAGACCTTGCCAGCACACACAGCTTGCTGCTTTTAAGTTCACGGGGAGCCTCTCCATCGCGGGCGTTTGGCTGCGACCGCAGCAGCTAAACTCATCCCTCTAAATAGACGGATTCATTTAGCTGAGCCAAAAAACGGCCGGATTCCTCCGGACGCAGGTGGGGATCCCTCTGCCGGGCGGGAGGGGTGCGGGTGTGGGTCCCCTGCCGTGTGCCTGGGGAGCAGCCCTTGGCGGCCCGGGGAGGCGGGCAGGCGGGGGGCCTGGCTCCACAGACCTGCCGGCATCCAGCTTTTGCCGTTCTCCGCGGCGTACGCTTT
>VXAY01003855.1:1406947-1509968 GCA_013399855.1 Oxyruncus cristatus | reverse complement strand
GGCGCGGGCTCCAGGTGCGCGGGAGCGCGGCCCGGGCGCTGCATCCCCGCACTCCTCCCCATCCCCAACGCCAGGCCCCGCGGAGTGCTGTGTGTGGAAGTGTCGGTGCTCGGTCAGGTCTTCTGGGAA
This sequence comes from Oxyruncus cristatus, assembly GCA_013399855.1. Classification (NCBI taxonomy): domain Eukaryota; kingdom Metazoa; phylum Chordata; class Aves; order Passeriformes; family Cotingidae; genus Oxyruncus; species Oxyruncus cristatus. The sequence goes on along the minus strand of VXAY01003855.1, from coordinate 1,509,839 downwards.
AGGGGAACAGAATAGCCGCGGGTGCGACCAGCGGGCGGGCTGAGTGGGTCCGTCTGTGCGCCGGCATCCCGGGTGCGGCCCCTCGCCCTTGGGCGGCCGGAGAGGGGTGGGGGGGTTAGAATAGCATTTTGTCTTTTTCGGCTGTCCCATCTTTCATTCAAAGGTGAAACTTTATTGCATATACAGAGAAGCTTACAAACTCGCACTCTTACGGTGATGGCAGTAGCAAAGCATCCTCATCTAGCCTTGCGCTGTCTTGATTTAATTTCTCTTGGGGCTATGCTGGAGGAGGAAGGCACTGGGTAAAGGCCGTTATCACTCACCGCTGTTCTCCAGCATGTGCCCGTGTTTGAGGCAGATAGAAAGTATTTCGTCCACTGTACGTGCATGCTGCTTGTAAGTTGAAGGTAAACTACCTACGTTTGAGGTCTTTTCTATCAAAATGATTGCAAGTCAGAGGCCCACTTGCCCCCCCCCAAAAAAANTATATAAAATGGTTGCAAAGACAGGCCCCCCTTCCCCCCCCCCCAAAAAAAAAAAAAAAAAAGAAAAAAGCTCTAGGTTAAGTGTGTCCCATGTGCATCCATCCTTTTACAGCCTGGTGAGCTGAGTGATACTCTTTTCATTTTACTTTTAATGTTGTCATCATTTGTCTCTGTCCATAGAAAGCTGAAAGATTTGTACTAAAGAAAGCAACTAAATCTCACAGAAAATAAGAATATAAGCAAAATACATAAGGCTTTGACCAGTAAAGGTCAGATGCAAACGAATGTATGCTTTTTCTCTAAATCTATGGAGAAGAGTCCTTTGATAGAGTATTAAAAGGTCAAGATCATCGTACTGCATCACTGATGTGGTTAAATTCACTGGTCTTGCAGCACCTCTGTGTGTGTACATGCATAATAGAGTGTAGGCAAATACTGCTGTGCTGGTCTCCTTGGGTTGGGAAGTTTGAGCTCTAATGTGAGCATGAGACCTGCATGGCAATAAGGGGAGGAGAAGAGAGCCCGAAAGCACCGCATTAGAGTAGGAGTACTGGAAGTTTATTCCTGACGGCACCGTATGAGCAGGAGGGCTCCTTGAGCCGCTGGCATGCTGCAGACCTGCTTGCTGCAGCAGAGAACGTGAAACATACCGGGAAGCATTAAAAATACACTGGTTTTATTTAATCAGACCAGTACAGCCCGTGCCGCTCCCCAAACGAATTGCCCGCAGTCGCATCCTTCCGTTAAGTGGCGCAGCTTACGGCCTTTTCTCCCGAAAGGCTGCCCCGTATGACCGAGGAGCTGGTCGGATGCGCATCAGGAGCTCATGCGATGGGAGCCCGCTGCTGCGGTGGGCAGGTTTAGCCTTGAGGAGGAGGAGCGTGGGTGGGGGGGCCGCAGGGTGTGGCACCCATCCCCAGCCTCCCCCTGCGCCTCTGGCTTGGCGGCTCCTCACTGAGTAGGGCTGTGTCTGACTGCTGGAGAGCTGCACCAAAACTGGAGAGGTCTGGTTTGGGTTCGGGTTATATTCTCTCTTCCGAGGAGGAGCAAGTGAAGGTGAAGCTACAACTTATGTAATTTTTCAATTAAACAGGGTGAAATCTTTTCCTGTCTGTAGTGGAAATCTGCAGAATATTTAGTCTTTGATGAGAAAAAATTATTGTTCACGGATTTTTCTTTTAAGTCTGGGGAGGGGTTTATGGGTAAGTGTATAGTAAGGTACTGGTAGGAGGTTTGTCCCACAGCAACGTGGTTGCACCTGACGTTGTTAGATTTGTTGTTTGATGCATGGTTGTGAATTCCATGGGGGTTATGCATGGTTGTTTTCTTAAAATATGAAAAATGTCACTTCTTTGTATTTCAGGCATGATCCTGAGTTAACAGAAAGTTCTTGAAATGTGTTAAATGTGTTATTCACGGTGGGTGACATTCAGACTTGTTTTGTGGAAATCTCATGTACCAGTAAATGACTGCTTGTTGTCTGAGGGAAAACGTCAAACCATTTATAAGCGGTTATAAAAGACTACTTGTCTCTCATGAGATGAGGCATCAGCTTTATTTCTCAAGCTACAGCATTTTCAACACAAAACACAAAAGTAACTATGTGACTTCTTTTTACATCAAAATATATCCTTGGGTGGGAATCCCTGTATGTTCATTGCATGTTCAATATATGTTGGGCTTTGAAAATGAAGGGTCGGTCCATGCAGAGAGGACTGTTGTGAGTCTGCAGGATTGTGATCTTTCATTGTGTATAGCATGGACCTAGGATATCGCGATTTAGCATCTTATTTATCTCATTTTTACAGGAAATATGACTGCAGTGTTTGAATGTTATAGGAATATGTTATGAATGCAGTGTTTCAAAGTGTCTTCTTCCACCAGAATTTCTCTCTTAATAAAATGAATGTATTGCATGCATATAACTGAAAACTATGACTGCTGTCAACTAAGCAGAAAATTAGGCTGAAAATGTGTTTATTCTGAAGAATGGATTGGTTTTATTTGGTGCAAAAGTTAGAGTATATAAGAGTGTTATCCAGAACTAGACTTAAATAAGCATCACTAAGCAGTTTGAGTCAGTACCGTAAAGGAAGTCTTTAAAAGAGATGAACCACGGAAAGAATGATAGGTTAGCTAATTTTTGTAGCATGTTTCTCTAAATTTTCAGTCTCCAGTTTTAGCCATTCATAGTGGCTGAGGAATAGTCCAACTCTAACTGCATATATGGACACATAGCACTTCGTCTTGCATTAGCTGGCTGGAAACACCCAAAGAGATATGCTTGTTTTCTTTAGAAAGATCTCCATTTCTTAAAATAAACAGCCCAGGTAGTGGAGAAGAGGAGCATAAGCACTTACCTTGGCTTCAGTAAGAGAAAACCTACAGGCCCTTTGCTCCCACCCATGCCATTCTCGATCATCGTCACCATAAGCATCGGTGCAGAGGAAGCTCGGGAGGATTGCCGAGGACTAGGTATCTGTGGAAAATCACAAATGGGTCAGTATTTGGGACAACTGTTTTAATCTGAGACAATGTGCTGTATAGATGGCAAAATCGGTATCTCCTGCACCCTTCCTGAGTAATTGATATGATGCAATTTGAGTAATTGTCCCCTTTTTGTCTCTAGAGGAAAATTAAATCTTTACTTTTTACTTGGTTTTTGTATCAGCAGAGCTGGCTGTTCTTGAAAAAAGTGGATAAAAGCAAAAAGAAAATTATAATAATCTATTTGCATCCTATGGGATGCAGTATACAAAAGGGTAATGCATAAATAAAAAGTACATAGAACTAAAAAAAAGAAGGGGTGAGGGAAACTTTTTACATAGACCTCTTGAATTTTTACCCTTTCCTTTATAGATCTTGGAAATACTTTGTGTGAAACAGATGGAGGATTCTTTTCGGTGGCTTCACTACCTATTAAAACTGATCTGTTGGCAAGCTGAGAAACAAAAGAAGCACTGAAATCTGCATGAGGATCACCCACCAGATGTTTTATCCCACTGAGAAAAGTCTTTCAGTTTAGAGGGTTAAAGAAGAATGTGGAAAATGAGGACTCAGAGCATGTGTTGGGGTAAAGGGCTAGAATAAATGGAAAGCATATGTGAATATAAATAAATATTTTCAGGAAGGGGGAGGGAATGTGAAGAGAAAAAAGCAGGATACAATTTTGGATACCTGCTCACATGCACGTATTTGTATGAAACAGATGTTTATTGGCAAATGTGACAGAGAGAAGTACTCATAGCACTGCTCTAATGAATGAGAGTTGGGAGAAGAAAGCTCCTGTGTGGAATAGTGAATGGTTGATGTTTCTGGTTTGGGGCTGTGTTAAAACTACCAAGGAGTAGCATGGATCCATCTCTTGGCTTTTCTGCAGCCTTTTTCCTAAACCAGGGGTTGGGGTTTGTTCCTAGATGGGCTGCAGGTAGCAAGCAGGGGGATAATTTGAGGTGACAATAGCTGACCCTAGTGGGCTCTGGGCTGGGGCCCTGTTGATGATCGGTGGACTGTTCATGGGCGAGAGATAGGGAAAACACCAGTCCCTGGCCCGTGTCACACCAGAGCAAGCACACTTACATCTGTAGTTTTGCTCTGCTCTTTAGTTGTGTCCTGCTCCTCCAGACAGGATCTTGCCTATCGCTCCAGCCACATGTCCCCTTTCCCTGGCTGCAGTCACTGGCTGGGTACCCCTTTCTTTGGGCTCCTTGGTAGGGTCCCTGCTGGGACAGGAGCCTCTGGCACTGTCCATTCTTCCCATTACTCAGGAAAGTGGCCAAGCATCTGCTTCCTTCTCCTCCTTCCCATTTGGGATTATTCCCTCATGTTGCTCTTCCTCAGAGCTTCATCCCTTGCAGTGGCTCAGCCTCAGAACTCTCTACCTCCCTGGAGGAGATGAGTAAATCCTGGGAGGCAGCCACATGCTGGGGAGCACCAGCAGCCCTTTCCCTGGTGGCAGGAGGTGATACTGCTTATGGCAGCCAGGGAACATGACACTGCTGGTAGCAGTGGAGCAGGAGGACTCCCTGGTGGAGGTTACCTTGTTTATTCCTTATGAATCTAAGGGCAATTATGTGTAACACTTCCTGTTTCCTAGGACATACTGGCTGCAAATAAAATCTTGTTTAATAAGACAGCACATGTAAACAGGCTGTGAAGAACAGAAGAAGGAAGAAAAAAACCACCCAGTTCTTCCAGACCTAGGAAACATATGTTTATGCTAACTGAGAGACCTGTTCTTGCACCCTGACTCACGTCAGGGAGTGTCTTAATCTGCCAGTCTTCCCACGGAAATCGGTGAGCCTGTCTGTGAAGCAAGGCTCAATTCAGTTTAAATAGAGGTGTCAAAATCTAACCCAACCAAATTGTAGCTTTGGTCAGGAAGCTGTAATCTTTCTGTGGACCCTGGAGATGATTACTTCACCAGGTCAACTGAATTTATTGCTGTTTTCTTTCAATTAAATTACTGCTGTTGCAGAGCAAGTGTTGGGACAGGCAGCACTTAACCCCTCTGCTCCATCATATGATTGCTGAAGGTGCCCCACAGATGCACTGGAGTCACTACGTGGGCATATGCATCTCTACAGAGAAACACTGCTACTTGCCTGTGGGAATTGTTTGTATCAAGAAATCTGGTGCCTCTGGTTTGATCCTAGTAGTGGTTCTTAACATTTCATATCAGTAAATAAGAGGTTTGATAAAGGTAAAGATGGTGGTTGATGAATAAAAGTGTGCACTCAGGAAAGCAAGGTCTTTTTAGTTTGGCCAGATGGTCTTGATAGTCCAGGCGCTGGTTGCACAGAGCCCTTTGTATGGGGCATCTGGCACCAGCATTGCCAGGGAGGTTGGGGAATGATGTGCAACTGCTATTTTGGAGGTCAGCACATCACCTTGTCTTGATGCAGATGTAAAACACAGGTCCCACTTCCACTTAAGGGTCTGGCCTAAGGCACAGTGGCCTCTTGTTGTAAGCAGGTTTCTCAATTGATCATTTTATAATGAACCACACCACACAGTTTGCTGACAATGCCAGACTGGTGCGGTTGACATGCTGGAGGGGAGGAATGACATTCAGAGTGACCTTGACAGACTTGAGAGGTGGGCCTGGATGTACCTCATGAAGTTCAACAAGGCCAAGTGCAAGGTCCTTCACCAGGGTCCTGCACAATTCCTAGCACAAATACAGGCTGAGAGATGGATTGAGAGCAGCCCTGAGGAGAAGAACTTGAGGGTGTGTCTGGACAAGAAGCTCAACATGATGTGGCAATGCGTGCTCACAGCCCAGAAAGCCAACTGCATCCTGGGCTGTATCAAAAACAGAGTGGCCAGCAGACTGGGGGAGGTGGTTCTGTCCCTCTACTTTACTGTCGTGAGACCCCATGTGGAGTATTGTATCCAGCTGTGGGGTCCCCAGCATGGGAAAGGTGTAGACCTGTTGGAGCAGGTCCAGAGGAGGACCACAAAAATGATCAGAGGGCTGAAGCACTCCTTCTGTGAAGACAGGCTGAGAGAGTGGTAGTGTTCAGCCTGAAGAAGAGAAGGCTCTGGGGAGACCTCATTGCAGCCTTCCAGTAGTTAAAGGGGGCTTACAGAAAAGATGGAGAGACTTTTTACATGGGCATGTAGTGATAGGACATGGAGGAATAACTTTAAACTGAAAGAGGGCAGGTTTAGATTCAACATTGGGAAGAAATTCTTTACTGTGAGGGTGGTTATACACTGGAACAGGTTGCTCAGAGAAGTCGTGAATGTCCCCTCTCTGGAAGACACAGAATCATAGAATATGCTGAGTTGGAAGGGACCCATCAGGATCCTCAAGTCCAACTCCTGGCCCTGCTCAGGACACCTCAAGAATCTCATCATGTGCCTGAGAACATTGCCTGAAGCCAGGTGTTCAAGGCCATGTTGAATGGGGTTTTGAGCAATCTGGTCTAGTGGAAAGTGTCCCTGCCAATGGCAGGGCAGTAGGAACTAGATGACCTGTAAGGTCCCTTTGAACCTAAACAATTCTGTGATTCTAGGATAACGACAGTATGTGACTACTTTAACCATGTGTCTCACTAGGAGAATGCCATTATAAAATCTCTAGAACAGCCCTGGAAGGAGAAGCCCAGCTGTGGGGTTGAAAGGTGAAGTGAGATGACAAGGGTTTTTTTTAACCTTGGAATTTGTCTTTTCCATTTCTTCTGTCTCTGCTATTTGGATCATTGCAGAAGGCTGTAAGTTTTCGGTCAATTATATGTGCTTAAAGAGAAACACTGTAATGTAGTTTCCACGTACTGGAGCATTATTCTTGTACAGCTGGAGCTGGCAGCCTTTCATTCTCTTACCACCTCCTTTCTTCTCCTAAAAATAGCAGCACACTACAGCGGTATTACAGGAGAGGCAGAAAACGTTTCCTGAGCAACAATTTTTACCGGATGGTGGTTGAAGTAGCATCAAGAGCAGATTTGGAGGGAGTTGGAGTGAGGTAAAAATAGGAACAGAACAAAATGGGATGAAGGCAAAACTGGTGTGGAGAGGATGAGGCTGGTCAGTGAAAAGTGCATGGATGGTAAGGTTCACTGGGCTGTGTAACAGCTTGCCTGGGGAATTGGGAGAAACCTCAGTACTTGAATCATTTAGGAGTTGTCGAGACAGAGCACTCGGCAGCAATGTATGGGTAACAAACTCACAGTGCGGATAGAAGACGTGGGTGACATGACCTAATTTCCATCTCTGATTTCTATGACTTATTAAAGAGTTTTGCAGACTTTCTCTTAGCAGGCTTAGAGCTGGAATTTGAGGCATGGCAATTAGGAGATCCTTTAATACTGTGCCAGCACTCTGTCGGGGTTTCGTCAGTTACTTGTAGGGGTAGCGTGCTAAGTGCAGCAAACAGAGGTTGTGGACAGGCTCTATGCCAGTTTAGAGCTGGTATTGACACTAGATTATATTTTGTGTTCAGTCCTGCCCTCAATGCCACTAGTCGTATTTGTAGATTATAATCATTCTATTCATGAGCAATAGTAGATATTTGGAAAAAGTAAAAAAGATAACCATGACTCACAACCACTTCTCATGCCACCCTATTTAAGGACAGTCTCAAGAACTAGACAACAGCTGATTTGTCTTATTTGTCTTAGCCTTTTACACCTGTAATGGGTTGGAGAAGCAGAGCCAGCAGACAGTGCCTCTGCCCTCACTGGCTGTCCAAGGCAGGGAGAAAAGACAGTGCCCATCACCTTCATCATTATATTTAAATTTATTCAGCTAGGCTTTCTGCCTGCATTAACAATGTTACTTACTTTTATTTGCACATAACTAAATATGCCACACAATTAATGTGATGGTGAAATGCTGATACAACTAAATTATTTGAGAACTAAACTAAACTTACTTGAAAAGCCTACCTATTCTTCTAAGTGTTGGTGCTGAAGTTGTTATTTCTTATCTGTTACCCATTGACCATAGTTCTCATGAAGCCAAACCACCCAGAATTTCACACTTAAAGTTTGACAGTATTTTATCCTAATCTGCTAGTTCTGTGACTCAGATTTCTTGACTTGTTCTTCATTGTGTGAACCCCAAACTGTTTTTCTTACACTTGTATCATATATAAACCATAAATATTGTACTGTGCAGCATCTCTGCCAACATAGTGATGCAGAACAGTAAAGCCAGTCCTCTTCTTAGCCTGAGGGGACAGTGATTAAATTAGGGATGCAGAGCTGAAAAAATAAAAAAGTTCCTTCTTTTTAAATTTTTACCAGCTTCCCACTTCTGTTCTGTAGGAACAGACATAAAATGTCTCTTGCCAGTGTAGGGCAGACTGCATGGTTTTGGGGTTACCCATGGAGGCAAGATGGTTACACTGACCAGAAGGATATCACCAGCTCCTGTAAGAGAAGTGTCTCTATTAAAGTGAACTTTTTACCTGACTGTGGACTGCCTCCCTCTTTAGCTCCAATTTTGTTTCTACCAATCTGCAGTGCAGACATGATCATTGTGTTTTCCCCATCTCTTATTGTTCTGAATCACCTTGCCTCACCCCAGTAGCAGTTTGGTTATTGCACTTTATTTTCCCGTTTCCCTATGTCCTGCATTTTCCGTCACCTGAAGCGCCCCTTTCTAACTCTTGCCAGTGTTTCTTCTATCTAAAAGCAAGATAGCTTGTATGAAAAAAGATGCCCTCCCATGACCTTCTGATACTGTGATGTTGCTTTGAAGAATGCTGTCAGTGTAGCTATGCCTCCTTTTTTTAGCCACTTTGTGGAAATCTATACAAGTGTTTGATATCTCCATAGATTTGTAAGAAATCTCGCTGTGGCCTTTTTTTTTTTCTTTTCCTAAGTAACAAAAGTGCTGGCAGGCAATAGAAGATGTGGCACCAAACGTCATGTGCTATCGTAACTAACTGTCATGAGATATCCATCGTTCTCTAGCTTCCAATCTAAAATAGATACATTAACTTCATACTGCAATATGTACTTTGCTAAAAATCCATTGCTACCTTTCTTTCAAGGCATACCAAGGCTGTCGTTGTTCCTAACCTGTATAACTGTGAGTGTGCTTCCTTGATAGCATCCTCTGCACCTGGAATGTTGTAAGAAGAAAAATCTCTGCAGGATAGGACTTGGCAAACAGATCAGGGTCTCACCCAAGGAAATACATTAGCTGTTCATTTTCTAAACAAAACTAGTTCAGCTGAAGGCGAGTGTTTCGTGTCTGGTTTCCAGTGTCTGTGTTTTGATTTTGTAAAGTAGATGTGATAGGCAATTATTTCTGCATACATGACATTGTTTAAAAAATACTAGTGGTTAAATATTTCTTAATTAAAAATTGGCTGCTGAGCCTGAAAGAAACTGTCCAGAAATTCAGAAAGGATGGCACAAACATTAACAAGAGTCTGAATGAGAGTTTACATAATGAATGGAATTATTTCCTACATGAAAACATACTAGTTGGAGGTGTGGGCTGAGCAGAATTCACTCTGACTAGAGGCATGTTTAACCCAGCATCTTTAGGTTTCCAGGCAAGGAATCCTGTTTTTGGCCTTCATTTTAAGACCTTGGATAACCTATTTTAATTTATCCCAGTATTCTGAAATTGTGCTGTGTGGAAGCCCCATTTTAAGTAACTGTGGAAATTTTTAGAACTTTATTTTTTTCTGAACTCTGCTTTAACACATAATAAGGGAACTATTGATCACTAATATTAGAGAGATACAAAAGTAGTGCATGAGAGTAATATAAAGCATTGAAGATAACAGTTCTGCAAAACACATGGTATCTTCCAGAACTGGAGTAACAAGGCATCATGACAAGTGTGCTCTGCTAGAAAAAGACAACTCCTTGAAAACTTAGTGTGAACTTAAAATATTTATTGCCTTCCGTAGGCAAACAAAATAGTGACTGGTGATAGGTAAGGCTTTCATTCAGGTACAAGTAAAAAGCTCCTCAGACTCCTCCTTAGCCTTCCCTGCCAGAGCCACAACAAACAGCTCTTTCCAGGTGCAGATAAAGCTAACTTTGTTTCTCTGTTACCTTCCTTGCAAACCACAGCATTTCTTATCAGTGGGGCTACCAAGGTCCTCCCCTGCTTTGGAAAACTGGAGGTAGGAGGTAGCAGTGGGGACAAGGACAAGGTCCTGGGCCCTCCTGGCTGCAGTGCCTGCAAGGAGCAGGACTTCACCCTTGGGAGCTGCAATACACAACTTCCCCTTCTCAGGGATTTTCTGTAGTAGCTCCTGGGGCTGATGACTGACTGACTGTCTGCTCTGCTTGGTCTTTTGTCGTAGGCGCCACGAAGATGAATAATTCAGTTTGTCAGGTGAAAATTTAAATTGCTTCAGTCACACCTCTTGTAGAGTTATCCTGTGATTAAAAATGACAAACGGGTTTCAATGAAACACTGTTTTCATGTTCTCCTAACCTCTCAACACATACGTATTTGAAGCTTAAGAGTGTCACATGCACTCTTCAAAATTCACCTACGAAATGATATGTTTAATGTAAGAAGGGAGAAAAGTTTCACCCATAGTTTAGATATAACTGAAAGTGTATTCATTTTCTCTTAAAATATTGAACTTTATTGCCTTGCTGCTAGGAACAAGCCATAGCTGTCCAAGCTTTGAATTTTTGCACGTGTCTGGCATGATCTCTTTGCTTAGCAGTGATGCTTTTAGACTTGGCAAAACTTGAATGAATAATCTCCTGGTAGCCTAACAAAATAGCCTTACTGTAGCTGATAAATCCTGCACAGTTATTGAAATTCATTAAAGCTTTACTGTTAAATTGTTAACCACTGGGATAACATTGAAAACCAATGGGTTCCTTTTCTGAAGGTGCTCCCACTTTGTGTCTGCTTGCTGTTCTCAGTCATAGTGCTTCAGCACTCGAACAGATATTGCCCTACTCTACAACAGATAGTATGCGGAGATGTAGGCTCCTCGTTTGCAGTGTGCGGAGTTGCAGAACTCTGGGATTGAGGATGCAGTGCATGGTTCTCTAGCCTTCAGGTTTGGGTTGGGGGAGCTTTGTGGGCTCAGAGACTCAGCAGATGTCCAAAACATTTGAGGCCCATGAAAGTAATGGGGTTTTGTGGCTGTCTGGTGGGGTTTTCTTGCCCTGGATTTGAAGGGCTTGTGGATGATGGGTGTTCTGAAGCCCATATTGTGTGTGCACTGAGTGTTACACTGCCCTGACCTGCTTCAGGGTCTTAGTATGTCATGTCACCAAAAACTACAGCATTTACTTTAGACGTCTTCTCCCTTCCTTTTTCAACTGTGAAGCCAGTAATTTTCTCATAAAATATCAAGTCCTCTTGAACACTGCAAGAATAGCACCAGATGAAAATGCTGCCAACCAGCTTTGCTGCTCAAGTAATCATTTACATGAATGTGAGAAACAGATTTTTCAAGATTGAAGTGCTAACCCCAATTTATTCTTGCAATCTAAGGTTAGATATTAGGCCTTTCATTACCTCTATTCAGGTGGTCTTTCCAAATCTTAATTCTTTTGTCACAGAGTTCCTGTTTAAACTTTGGGCTTGGATCAAATAGCTTTGTAAATGGTGTTGGTTCTACAGCTCTTTCTGGTGTATTTATACAGCTCTTTCTGGTGTAAACACCTTCAGTGTTTATCCATCAGTTTTCAAGCTCTTTGCATTCCACCTATTGGCACTATAAAGATGCGTGACTTCAATTATTAAGATAATACTACTTGGGCCATTTAATTTCCTTAGTAAAAGATGGGACAATTTGTGAGCAAATGAAAGGTTTTTAGCCTAAAACCTGTAAGTGTAAGAGGCTTTGGTCCTAGCCCATGGTCTTGGAAATCGGAAAAAGAGCTTTCTAGGGACTACTTAGAAGTAAGTGGTGGATATTGGTGCCATCTCTGAGTGTGGCAGCTGGAAAGTTTAATTATAGGCTGGGAAGTCAGTAAGGGATTAAGGAAAGTGTTAGCAGAAGGGGTGAATGTTAATGACAGCTGTGCTGTAGGCTTCAGAGAGGCAAAGTACATATAGAAGATAAGCATAAGGCTAGACATATGCTGGCTTTGAACATTCAAAAATTCCAGGGCTTTGTTTCTTGGCACGTGAACCCAGTTTGTATCATTTTAATGTCTTGCACCCATGAATAGGTATGTGTAGAGTTGGGGAAAAATTCCCTCTTTAGTTTTGGAGTCCTGAGCACTGGTGAGCTTGTGTTTACTGTTGGAAAACAGCATCTGGGTGAGGGATAAATATAAACCAGGAGAGAAGGATACAGCCATGTCCACATTAGGTGAGTGGCATTGGCCTGAGAGAAGGAAATCCATACAGTCAAATATTTGGGCTGAGGCCCTGTCATCCACATGCTTTGCACTGGCTTTGCTCTGGGCCTGAACAGCACACTGCCTCTGCCTACCAAGACCTGTGAATTAAAACAAGTTCAAAAACCCATACCATGGAGTGTAGGGTTTGTAAGCATGCTGTGTCTTGTGTTGAAGACCCACACCAGCAGTTTGAAGAAAATTCCAGATCCTTTTGCCTTTAAAAGCAATACATTGAGAAATAGTTCAGCATCTGCTCAGGGTGCCTATAAATCCTGTTGCACAGGTCAGACACCACTGCCAAGGGTAGTAATGGTGCAAATGGCTAGGATGGCTGCAGCCAACACAGTGTTAAGGCTGCATCAGTCTTCCGTTTTTGTCATTTTTCTAGGAACTAAGTTCAGTTTTTTTCATTCAAGTACATTCACTCTGTTCTGAAAATAGCAAAATAGAGGGTTTTTTTCTTCTATGGCACAGGTTTTTCACTATATAAATTTTGTTTGAATGAGGAGGAGTTGGAAGGGATGTGTGCCAGACTTAAACTTGCTAGGTGCACACATGACTTAACAAATCTGCTTTCTAACATGCTATAGTATCTGATAGGAAAAAGAAAGATAACATGAGGGATCTTTTAGGAAAAAAAAAAAAGACACCACCCCGAAAAAAAAAAAACAAAACACCCAAACAAGAAAAAAAATGCCCAGATACCCAAAGGCAATCAAAAAACCCCAACCAGCCCACAAAACCCAAACCAAAAATCCAGATTTTTTGTTATGAAGAGTGTTTAAAACAAGTGTGCAACAATGACTTGGTGTCTCTATTGAAGGTAACAACCTGAACAGAGAAGTTTGGATTTATCTCTGTTTTATGTGAATTTTGAAATTGCCTTTTATTCAGCTGCAGTAATGAGTCTGCTGTACCTTACAGACTGCTGTGGCTTGAGCACTGAAGGAATAAACTAAGAGAATCATCTTCTCCATTGCAGTCGAACTGATTTGAACCTGTGACATTATTTATAATACATTTCATAGACTTATAGCTGTACATGATCTTCCTTGACAATGAAACCTTGTAGAACACAAAAACATATTTAGTTTAATAAGCTACAAAACTGTCTCCTGTGAGAATTCTGGGTGTTACAACACTGAGGTTGTTGTAAAAAAGTAATAATTTAGCTTTTCTGTGCTTAATTCCATAGTGAATGTGTGGCTGTGATGTATAGGGCAGTATAGCTTGTTGCTTTAAAAGTAGCTGAATGATCTTCATATAAAAAATTGGTATTTTTTGGGTGCTTGCCAGTTTTGGTTACAACTGGAGCTGGGTGGTCGAGTGAAGTGGCTGTTTTTTTGCCATTGGTGTTTTCTGTCCTTGCTGGCATGAGCGTGGGTGCTGGGTAGGTGCTGTGGCATGTAGGTCCTGTGGTCTCCCTCTCTGGCCCAGCTGCTTCCCACTCACTGAGGAAGGACAGAGGTATTTACACCTCTTGTTCTCGGAGAGCTTGCGGTCCATGGGAAGCTGTCTTGCATTGGAAAGAAAGCGTTTCATGTGGTATTTAAAATGCTGGACAAGAATTCACAGCAGGCATTTCCTCTCTTCTGAAGTGTGAGTGGAGGGAGAGGAAAAAGAAAAAAAAAACCCTAATAAAATAGAGCTCACTTTAGGGATGGTGAATATGCATACTTGAACGTGTTTTACTTAAGGTTATGTCAGCACAGGTCAATCCATGTGCTGAACTCCAGATGAAATACTAAGAAATAAAAACCCCCTCATCTTTTTGAAGGCAGCATGCTTTTATGAGCCTGTAAAAGATTATAAATGGGGTGAAAAGGGGAAGAACCTCAAATATGTGTATTTTGGAAGTCGTGCCCTTGATTGTATGCTTGTGTGTGAGCAAGAGAAGAGATCCCTAACTTGCTTACTCTGCAGGCTGCTGGGGTTTTCTAAGTGGTTTTGGTTTAGGTTTTTTTCCCCTCAGTTGATTCCTCCTGTTTCCCCCGACCTTGGAAACCCCATTAATTACAGCTGTAATTCTGAGGCTTAGATGCAGTGCTGAGCACAAATGACCCTGCCATATTCCTGGTCTTATTTAGCACTAATGGATTAGACAAAAAAGAGAGTTTCAGAACCCCACCCTGAAATACTGCAAGCTGCTTTTCTTCTTAAGAACTCCTAAATATCCAAGTCCACACTTGCATCCACTTAAGCCAGCTTGAACTAGCTTCTCTGCAAGTTTTCAGTTGTCTGAATGCCAGCCATTGTCTAGCAATGGGTTGGAATGAAGCAATATCCTTTATTGGCCTGTCAGCCCTTTCTGTGGCTTCGTGTCCCCGTGGAGTATTTACTGTTGGTACCAAAGGTAGGAAGAGATGATATTCTCCTTAATGATTTAATGTAGGCTGGGGTTCCCTCTTGAGAAACCCCAATATCAGAATTGTTTTTAAAATACATGCTAAAGGAATCAGCTTCAATCAGTCTTTTGGCTTTTCCATTTTTTTCATTGGGGCATGAGCTACAAGCAGAGCATGTAGTTCATTTCATGAGTGTATTAAGATTCCCAGATTAAGCTGAAATTGCAGTCTTTCCTCACGATTTGACTTTTGGTTTGTAAAGGTTTGAGGCATACATTTACCAGCATACTGAGAGGAACCTGACACTTATGTTGCAAATAACTTTTCCCCAAAAGCACTGCTTGGGTTGAAACAGTTTGGGCTCTGGCTTGCAGCCATGGGTTCACCTAAGCATATTACAAGAAGTGACAGGTAGACAGAAGTAATACATATTTTAATGTGCTCGACTCAGCTAGAGACCGTAAAATGAGGTAGACTAGACTTTCCATTCCTAGCAGATGTGAGCTTGCTCTCAATTTATTAATAAGTTACGACACTGCCAGCACTACCACTCAGGTCACCTTAATGGCCCTGTGGCTCTTGAAAGCGGACAAGAGCGTCGAGTTCCAGTATTTTTTGGAAGACGTCTTCTGCTCCCGTGAAACCACTATGGCAAACGTTCTGGGGGGTCAGCCTAGCCAAATTGCTAATGCCCTCAAGACTTGTCAAGGAGGTGGAGTGCGTATGTCAGCAGTGGATGGAAGCTATAGGTGAAATTGGAAATGTTTCCAATTGGTACTCCCTAGTATTTTAATAAATAAGAGAGTGTAATGGCCTGAACGTACTTTGGATCCAAGGGAACTGCAGTTGTTCTGATGCAAATCACATGCACTCTGTCACTGAAACTAGATCTTTTACAGTAATAAATACTTTACTTTTTTGATGATACCCAGCACAAGAGAAGGAACTTTTAAAGTATAAAATGAAAAAAAAAAAAAAAAGTCAAATAATATTTACCCAGTATGTTGGGGGTTTTTTCCTTACTTTTTGTTGAACATAATGTAGTTAGGATAGCTGTCTTCCACTTGGGAGGTCTTTAGGCACGAGTTTGGAGAAAACAGTGTGGGATTTTGAATAGATCAAAGGTTAAAGCTAAGTTGATGATTGTCATAATATGATGAAATTATTGAGCTCTTTGCTAGCAGGAAGTATAAAGAGTATTGTTTACAGGTGTAAAGCCATCCTTCCAAGCTGTTCAGCACCAGTAAGCACAGCTGATCTTCAGCTGAAAGTAGGGTTTGGATGCTATTGCTCGGAACAGAGGTGGACTGATGGGAAAGGGAACAGAGGAGAGGAGAAAGAGCCTGAGAGAGGACTAAAAATAGGACTTGCTAGAAGAGACAGAGAGTGGTCTGAGGGACGAACAGCAGCCGTCTGCAAGCTGCGAAGCCATGTTACGCATCCACTGTTGTCAGGGTGAGGAGGAGTGTGCCTACATTTCAAGTAGGAAGAATTAGGTCAGATGTTTGGGGAGATTTTCGTTAACAGTAATGCTAGGAAATCAATGGAATATATGGCCTGTGGGAAACATGAAACTTCAGCATTGTGGGATTTTAGTAACAGGTGACATAAATATATACCAGGTGGAGTTTAGACAAAGGGAGTTGGGAAGGGGAGCATAGAGCATTGATATCAGTATGCAAAGCAGGCCCCCTAATTAAGATCCAACACAGGTCTGATGTGCTTGATTTGTTGGTGGTACTTTTAGCGTGCTTGCATGGCTGTCTCTCTTCAAAAAAACCGTGGTGGCTGCTGCTGTAGAAATAATTAATGCTGTCCTGGAGCTGGGGGAAAGATTAGTAGGTTTGTTGCTTCTTTGGAAATCCTTAAAACAATTATTTCTTAGGGGTAAAGTTTCTGTGGCCCCAGATGTGGTAAAACACATGCATGTAATGGAGGGGACAGAGAGCAGAGTGGGTTGGAGCCCAGCTGCAGGGTACCGCTTCCCTGGGGCATTCATGACAGCCAGGGAGGGGGTGGATTACCTCATTCATTTTTTAGTTCAGATGTAATGGCCATGTGAATATTGGCATGGAGATTTGTGTCCCCACAGAAAACAGACTGCAGAGTGAGCAGGAGAGGGGAAGGAGAGGTGAAATGCAACTCTGTCATTAATCTAGCATCACACATAGCTACTAGAAGTTTTTGGTTGTTGAGCCACCATTTATGATGCAGTAAGGAGTAACTCTTTGTATTTTCTGCATGTTTATTAGCTTCTGAGAATGTTGAATTGTGCACTAAGGTATCAAATTTGTTTGATATATTAAACTTTGAAATTATAAATGTCTTCTTGGGCAAATCTTTTCAGTAAGGAATGAGGCAGTTACCCAGTTACCTTTCCCACTTCACCCCTTGCCCTTCCCCCCCCACACACTACCACATACTGTGGAATATAAATAAGTTGAATTTTATGTGCTGTGACCTGAAGGGTACTGAAAAAAAATAAATTGGCATAAATTCATCATTAGATAACTATGCACAGCAGTCCTTTGTCACTTGCCCAAAGAGTCTTGCATTGGGTCCTGCACAACATCAGGAGGAAGGATGGAAAAAGCTGCTGTTCATGGACTTGTTTCACTGATTTGGGCAGTTATGCAGTTAGCACGTGAGACAAGTTGGAAACTCAGCACACTGAATAGGGTATGGTATCAAAGTCTTTGACTCTATTTCTGAATTACAGGATTCTCCCTTAAATTAAGGTAGATTGTTTGGATTATTCAGTAGTTATGAAATTAGTGGTTTGTAGCCTTAAAAACACACCATCAAATATTTAGTAGAGGTATGTATAATGAAAAGTATGTGGGAAAGGAAATAATTCAGGTTGTAAAGTCATTTGTTCCTCAGTTAGGGAATAACACTTTTTCTTTTTTATTATCAACTCGATGCAGAATAGATGTTTTTTATTATTTTAAATGCTCAATTCATGTTGAGTAAACTAAGTTTACGTTACTTACTTTTTTGAAACCCCATGATTTAAAAGCTGGAAAGAGCATTTCTTCCTCTTTTGCTGCAAGAGTCTGTCCATTCCCTCTTACTCTTAGCTTTTGTGATTAAGCTGCATTATTGCAACTTCCTACTTTCTTATTCTTTACCTCCTTTCCCATTTTTTTCTGACCACAGTCTTGTGGGGACGCTTCAAGCCACCTGTCTGTCCCCATTGCCTCAAACCCTTCTGTCCTCTCTGAGCTGCTGTCGCTTCTCTGTGTCTGAACTCCAAGAAGGTCATACACGTCACAGAGGAGTTGCCAGATCTGGTGACATCCATCTTCATAGCCAGCATAATCCAGTATAACACTGGGTCAGGAGTATATAATGTAATTACTACATAGCTGTATGTAGAGCATTTCAGGGTTTAATAGGTAAAAACAGTTAGAGCCTCTTTAAAGACAGCTATTTTCTTTGTCAGGCTGTATTGGATGCTGATCTGCAAATCCTCATAGTTTAGCTGCACAGATGGTGAAAGGTTTTTGGCTCTATTGGGATGTTATGGGAAGACACAGGAAGGTTTCTCTTAATTCCGTGTAGAGCTCATCATGCAAAGGACCCTCAGGACTTAACTAGTATGCATTGGGACAACATTTATGCAACTTTCCTGTGCTTTGGAAATGTGTAACTAAAATGGTCCTAGAACATGTAATCAAAGTGTAACTGAAGCTGGGAGAGAATCCCGCTTACTCTCTGATTTTGAGTGACATCACTCTACAGATGCCTGGATCCACCATAAGTATTCTTGTCATCCATGCCTTTCCACTCTGACTGATTAATTCCTAGAAGTCCCTGCTCCTACACCATCCTCAGATCTTGTTTTGCATCCAACACATTATTTAATAGCTGGTGGCTATAAGGCGTTAGAGCAGACTGCTAGTATGTGTGTTCCAGTTCTGGGTGGAAAATGTTGAACTGCATTTTAAAAGGTGGCTGGGAGACTGTTTTTGCAGTGACAGTGTCACCCGGAGCACAGGTGTCACAGGCTAGCTGCTGATGCCAAATTAACAGTATTTTTGTCATCTGTAGCAGGTAATTAAAGCTCTGGGAAGCATGGGGATCCCAGAAGAGTTTGAGTGTAAAAACCTAGTTGTCTGATGCCATGGGTTTGGTTTTGGGGAATTGCTGGTTTGCTGATGCAGTGGTCCAAATTGGAAAGTCTATTAATTGGTATTGCAGGATGTGTTTTACATTCAAAACTGACATGAATGCCCATGAAATTAATAATCCATTTCAGAAAAACAAAAGTTATTATGATTAAACACGCTGTGATGCCTCAGCATGTAACCTTCCTGTATCAGTCCCCTTTAGTGCCTTCAAAAGTTGAAAAACTGGATGTAAAATTAGTGTTAGTACAGGAGGGAACAAAAAAAAAAAGGAAGATGAAGTAGGAGCACTTTTGTCCCAAGCCTTAGCACGCTGGCTCTCCTTGCACAGAGCGACCTTTATCTAACTAGGTTTCAGGATGGTTCCTCTCGTTTTTTTTTCACTGCCTATGACTTCTTCCTTTTGTGTCTGCCTTAGCAATTATTTTAATTCAGCATTCAGGAACACCTGGAGCTCCCCAGTGATGAAGAGCAGGCGCTGCTCTGAGATGCTGTGGGAGAAGCCATTGCCCAAGAGCCCTGCCTTGCACGACCCATGTCACATGTCTGCCTCCACAAAGAAATGAACGATGATCCCCTTAAAAAACTTAAAAGTCTCAGTTCTGGCGAGGTTTATGGAAAATGGCGTGGCCTCCTGAAGCTGAGTGTGCTGCAGGGCAGCACTGTCTGTGAACCGGTATGGAGCTGGGAGCAGAGATTGCAGACACAGTGCTGATGTGTGTCTTGCCGGGATGGCACAGCAGTGGAGAATGGATATGGCTGTGGCCAGTTGAAAGAGGTGTTAGGCAGCTGCCTGCAAAATGTCCATCTTCTCTGCTTCCTTTCTTCTACCTCTGAGCCACTCTGGATTGGAGACAAAGCTACAAACATGTGAAAATTAATCCCCTCCAAACCATAAAATAGGGGGGAAAATAGCCAGTCACTGCAAAAAAAAACCCAAAACCAAATGAAAACAAAAAAAAACCCACAAAAAATATAATACTACACTGCTTTTACAAGTTGTAGGCTGGGCAGGGTTTAATTCATCTGTGAACAGCCCTTTGTGACTTTTTTCAAGCACTACTCGGTAAAATGAAGCAATCTGCTTTCATTGCTGAATTCTAGTTAGTAAGATGACTGGGAAATCAGAAAATTCAGGTTGATATTTTAAATTACAATTCATTTTTTATTTTACTTTTCCATCACCTGAGCTAGAAAGATAAATGACTGCTGCANTTCCATCACCTGAGCTAGAAAGATTGCTGGAAAGATTGCTAGAAAGACTGCTGGGAGGCAGTCAGAAGCCCTTGGAGGAGATGGGTTTGATACTCTGGTCTGTACCCTGCCTGTCTGATTCCCTTGTTTCTGTGAGGTTAGGCAGGTCACCAGCTTGGAAGCACTGGAGCACAGTCTATTTAGATAGTGTATGAAACAGAAAATATTGTTCACAGGTGTTACAGGATTTTGGCCTGGGGCTAGTGTGATAATGTAGCACACCTACCATGTGTCAGCAACTCGTGCAACTCTTTTTTTTTAATTTTAAATTCATTCTATTTTCTGCTCAATATGAGAATATGAACTTTAATGATGTGATGCCTAAAGCACTCTTAGCCTCTGTGACATTAAATGCAACTTCTAAATAGTGAGTGATGCACAGGGAACCCCATGTGAGCATTTGGCTCCAGAGCAATTTAGAAAGGTCAAAACTTCATGTAAATGTAACCCAAGTAATCAAAGTCACTTGTCTGCAGAAAATCAGGGTGTGCCATTGAGAGCTCTTTCTTGCCTTTCTAGTGCCTGAATGAAATATTCATCAATTGGTTTTAATCACAGCACTACAAGCAGTTTTGTTGTGGGTTTGGGGTTTTTTTTGCCTAGTGTTTTTTGTAACTGAAATGAGGAAAAGGGTGAAGTTAAGGGTGTTTCCATGCAATTCTCTCATGACCAACACCTGTGGGATGCTGCTGCAGTCTCCATTACTGGTTCCTTCATTTCCTTCTCCTCCTTTTCACATCTGCCTACTTCCTGTAATTCCCTGTTGTTTTTCACCATACATATATATCAAGTTATTTGTGTATTATTTCTGTTTCCCCTTACCTTCCCAAAATTCCAGTATTTCTGTAGGTTAAATAATTTTGGTAAGCAGATGCTTTGCTGAAGTCTATTGTAAGCAGCAGTTTACTGTGTTTCTCATGAGTTCTCCTTTTACCTCTTACATTTTTTGGTGGGGTTTTTTGTGTGTTGGTGGTGACGTTGTTATTTTCTTAATGAATGAAATAACTGTCAGGTTTGGGTTTAATCACTGTGCACTTCTGTAGTTACACTCGGCACTCCCAGAAAGTTACGTGTTTGCCAGCTTGTGTGTGCTCCTCCAGACAGGAGCTGTCTGCAGGAATTGACGTGAGCATTGGCCATGATCAAACCTGCTTTTGGAGCTGGTGGAGGAATCTTGGCAGTGGGGAATGAGGGGGGCAGAGCCAGCCCCCACTCTGGATGCAGGGAAGTGTGCAGTGGCAACTGCACCCCAGTGCCTGCAGACCCGAAAAGAGAGTTTCGTGGGAGAATGCAATTTACTTCTTCCTCTGGTAAATCCATGTTTGCCCATAGGGAAAGCTGCTTGGATCAGCAGGACAGGAAAAAATGAGCCAAAACATCTTATGGTGGCCTGATTTTTCTTGTCCTGTTCAGAAATTAGGGTAGCCTTGGGGTCCTCTAGGTGTTATGACCTCCAAAAGATGATCGGGTGTTTTCAGGAAACCTGGTCAGTCATATTCTTCATAAAACTTGTGTGCAGGAAGGACAGCAGAAATGGCAGTGATTCTGGGTTTTATTGCAGTGGGAAGCCACCCATCTAGAGCGGAAAACAGACCCAGGTGATTTCACTGAACCACAGAAATGAAAGGTAAACAGGAAACAAAAATGTTATCCTGTGTGTCCAGGTGCTCTGAAACAGAAGCAAATATGCATTTTGTGAATTTACAGTTGCCAACCCAAGTGGAAGCGGTAGCAAAATCAACAAAATTTTAATATCTTATGCTTTATAAAGTTACAAGCAGAGAATTTTGCTGCTCCTCTTTATCTGTATGCAAGTGTCCCATGATGACTCCACACAGCTATAGATAACCTCTTCCTGACTGTCATTGCAGTTGATATGCTGTCTACTCTAAATCCCACTTGATGCCAATTCAAGTTCTTGCTTCGCTGTTAGCAAATGCTTCATTAATTTCTGTCTGCAAGAAGTTTGTATGTATTGGAAGGCTCTTATCAGCTTCTCTTTCTGTTCCCTTTCCCAGAGTAAAAAAATCCTGCTCCTTAAACCTTTTTCCACAGATCACATTTTGTAAAGCTGCTATTGTTCTTCCTACTCCCTTCTTGACACTCTTTAGTGCCGATTTTTCAAAAAATATGAATCCCAAGCTGAAATACAGTATGCTCCATACTTTTTCCTGGTGCTGCAGAAGGCAGAACATCTCCAGCATTATGTCGACAGCATTTCACCTTGCTTAACACATGACTTCAGACCCTCAAGCTGCTTTATTCCTGCTGCCTAACCCATATCTTCCTCATCACTTTTAACTTCTGAGGTCTCCACTCCTGCTGCTGTTATCTTTACAGGAATGTAGTTGGATTCAGGATATACATGATTTTCTGTCAGGCTGCTTTTCTCTTCTTTAAGTTGGGTGAGGATGCCAGCAGTGTGTCCCAACCTCCCTCAGTTTGTTGCTGAGCATGGATCAGGGCACTCACCCGTCCTTCACTGATCCTCAAATGGCTGTGATTCTCCAAACCAACAAGTTTTCACAGGTTGTTATCATGCTGCTAACTGTAGGCTAGTGTCTGGGGGGTTTAATCACTTGTACACCTTTTTTTTCCCCCTTTTTCTTGTAATAATGGAAACTATTTCTGTAGTTCACTCATGAAAAAGTCGTGTGGGGCTGTTTTAAAAGCCTTTCTAAAGATAGGCTCTGTCATCTGTACTACTCTACTTCCTTTTTATGAGCTGGGACAGATGTCCTGTCAGAGAGAGCAAGAGGAACATTACTCTAGTTTGACATGAATTTTCGATACATTAATGTTAGCTATTTGTTTTGTGTTGTTCCTTATCTCAATATTTTTACAGGATTAGAAATCCTTTAGCAGTGTGCTCCAGTAACTTTGGTATTAAAAGTACGCTGTAATTTCTGGCTTTTCTGTTTCCTTTATAGGATTGGATGCAGTGTTTGATCTTTACATTTCTTTTAGATCTTACCTGGCCTCTCTGGCATCTCCATGGCAGTGGTTAATGGTTTAAAGATGATTGATGGTGGTTTCCCAAGCACTGTAAGGAGATTTCCAGTGGTTCCTGATGACTTGAAATGAGCTGGCTGAGGGATGTGTTTGCTCTGTTCTTCTTTTATTCCATCCAGCCTGCACTCTCACATCCTTTGCGTCAAATAAAATATGCCCTCATTATCTGGTCCCAGCTAGCTGCTGTGAAATGAGGCACTGAAGAATTCAGCCTTTCTCATGTTCTGTAACAGGCCTCGTTTTCCTTTTAATGTGTTTATAGACTCTCTTACTGTTTGCCACAGCTCTAGGTGATTTTAAATCAGTTCGTATCCTAGTCTTCATATCTCCTTTCGTGTTCTTGTGTCCTTGGTTTCTGCTTTTCTCTGACACTTTCTGTCCCCAGCCTTGCTAGGTGAAGGATAATCTCTCCAGGAATGCTCAGCTGCACTTTCATTCAGTGATAGTGCCGCCACAGAGGTGCCTGGGATGGTGGAGTTTTGGGTCCTAATGGGTAATTCACATCTGCAATCCCTTTTTTGTCCCCTCTGAAGGGTGTGTCTGATGGTTTTAAGGTGTCTTCTTCATCTCCTCTGGATTATGTGACTGATTCCTTAAATGTTACCTCTAGTTTTCTTTCTTTCTTCTTCATCAAGAAACTTAAAGAAATCTGTATCATGCACCTTCCTAGCAGGCCAGACAAATATTTTAAATCATGCTACATCTTGCAACATCTCCAAGCAGTCTTTTTTATTATTGTTGATTAACATCTCCCTGCCCTCCCTGCAGTCTCCCCTGTGCACTTATGTTTGGGCCCATGTCTTGTGTCGTCACATCTGTTAAGTCATTTAACCTGGAGCACACTTTGCTGGCACGATGGCACCTCACCCTGATGCTCAGTGCCTGTCTTGGTTTTCCTCTCGTCTCTTTTGTTATGACTTTTTTGACTTTCTTTTCATGGTTTGTTTTTTGGGGTTGTGTTGGCTTCACGCCAACTGTCCGAACCCACAGGGAAAGCCTCCCCT
The DNA here is from genome assembly GCA_013399855.1 of Oxyruncus cristatus. NCBI lineage: Eukaryota > Metazoa > Chordata > Aves > Passeriformes > Cotingidae > Oxyruncus > Oxyruncus cristatus. Next base: position 1,485,814 of record VXAY01003855.1, on the reverse strand, counting down.
TCCCTTCTTCCCTCAGGGCAGAGGAAAAAAAACTACAGAAACCAAAGAACCTGAAAGCAACCAAATTATATCAAAATATATATATTTGTATACATTTACAGTTATATACAGCTAGAATACTATATACAATATTCGGGATCCCGAGCACAACCCCCTCCCCCAGAGGGAAAGGGAAAAGGAAAAGGGAAAAGGGGAAAAACAGATATACACAATCAAAAACTAAGAACCAGCAAAACAAAGAACTGGCAAAAATCAACCTCACCACGTCCCTTAGAACAACAGGATGGCCTGGCACAGCCGGCACTCCCCACTCTCCCACGTGGCAGACCAGTAGTCACTGCAGGCCTCAACTCCAGATAAGCAAGACCAACGCAGAGACCCACTGCTCCTGAACCTCACCGGAAGAGCAGAGAGGAAAAGCTTCCACTCCCTTCTTATTTATACCTTTGCTTACGTAAAAATCGTATGGAATACTGGGAACATGGCCTTGGTTCCTTGGTTACAACCTGGTTACCAAGGAAGGCCTGGAATCAAAACCACTACAGGGGTTTTTTTTATGTGCTGACTCTAATGCTTTTATGCTTATATGTATACGTTTAAGGTGTGATGCTAAACTCTCAGTGCAGCCGGGTTGTTTGTGCCTTGAACTATAAGGGTTGAACTGGCTGGGCTGGAGCCTCATAGCCGTGTCAGACCGATGGGGTACCCACTGATGCTAGAAGGAGAAATGCTGCTTCTGCCTCTACATGCCGGGCAGGTTCAGCAATCCCAGCTGAGCCACCAGGCCTCCAAAATTACACTCCATGGTGCCAATATGAGAGAAGTGTCCGGAGCTTGTGATTGGGAGGGGGCATCCAGTGGCCCTTTTCAGGGCTGTTTCCCAACGATGTCCATTTAGGATGCATCTTTGCAGTGACTTTGGCTTGTTGGTGTCCACTGGAATAACTGTATTGCGAGGGAAATTCCTCCTCTCTAAGGCGTGGCTGGCACTGACAGATGGTGGTGGGTCAAGAAAGAGCTGGTTTTAACTCTTGGGGCCCCTGCACCACACGTTGGTGGCTTGGGTGCCTCCTGCACATGAGGGCAAAACTCACACAGCTTAAAGTGGATCAATGGAAAATGGTTGTTTTCCTAAAAAGGAACACAACTGGAACGAAGTGAGCTGAGAATTCAGGCAGTTTGATGAGAACAGTTTATATTTCAAGCTTAGAAGTTGGAGTTCTAGTGTGTATTCTTTTCTTGAAACGTATATTGGCATTTCCATTACTGCTCATTGCAGCAATATTGTTCTCCATATGCTCTTCGCATCAGCATCTCATCATTATTGGATAAATATGTCTCTCATTATGCAGAACATTATTTTTGAAGTATGGAATCATTATTTTGTTATATAACTTCCAAATTTGGACGTTTGCAAAGATTTATAACAATCTTCAAAAATTACTGTAATTAAAGGAGAACTTTCCACAAAGAGAATTAATTAGATCAAAGAAGCATTTAAATGTAAATCATTAATCTGTGCATTACAGGAAATAGTTAGTAGCTATGTATAGTTCATTTAATTATAGCTGGTTCAGTTTTGTTTTCTCATTACATCACAATTTATTCAGAATTAATTTGTAATTTCTTCTCTAATGTGATTTCTGTTTTCTTAATATAGCATGTATTTTCACTAGCATCTATTTATATATAAATAAAAATTTATTAATGACTGCTGGGTTAATTAAACTGTGGACTCTGCTGTCAATTAGCTGTGAATTTTGTTGCTCTGTAAATGCAACCCAGAAGGTCTGTGCTTTGAGAAAGGGAGATAGGGTGTCAAATAAGTTTTTGAATGTATGAATCTATACAGTAGATTGGGATTGTCACTTGCTGGAGGGGACGAGGTGACACAGAAGACAACACGGTTTTGGTTCCCTTATGGAGAAGAGGAAATTATGCGTTTAAAGTCCATAGCAAGTAATTGGTAATGGAAGTGGTAATCTTTCGAACTGCAATAGGTTTGTGGCTGAAGGTAACCAGGTCTCAGTGTGCCGTAAGGTTTTAGGATATGTAGGGTTTTTTGTGCAAGTGGTTTGCAGGTTTTGTAATCTTATGTAATGTCTTTGTATAGTGTAAGGGTAGGAAAATATTTATTTTCTGTGATTTGACCTAATAAAATTATTTTTAAATGTCATGTTGTTTTTTTGAAGTTGTGTTTTAATAACTTGACAGTATATTTATATAGTCTTTTATCTGTTCATCTGCAGCACTCAAACACTTATATTTTAAAACTTTACACTGCTGAAAATACATATGTTTTTAACTTAATTTTTTAGTAGTAGATTAAAATAAGCTAATTTTGGGCCACTCCCTCCCCTTCCCACTTTTAATCAAAAGACTTGATTTTCGTTCTGGTTGAATTCTGTAACCAAATTTACTCTAGCCTCAGACTATCCAGTATGAGCATCATCTGCATTAAGTTTGGACTCAGCTAATCTTTTGGAATCTTTAAACACTGGATTGTAAGCCAAAACTTAGCTATCCAAGACCACATCTGTCTTGCATAGTATTACCTCATTTGTGTAAGGTAGTGCTTCCAGTTTCTTTTCATTAATTTGTTTTTTGTGTGCTGGAAAGGGGAATTTGATATGGAGGCTGTGCTGGCAACAGGAAAGGTTTTTAAGGAACTTCAGTGATTTCGTTCTTCCTGTACTGAAATTCACAGGAGAAGTCATGGTTTTGGTACATAGCCACGTACAGTAAAAAAACTAATCAAATAAGAATAAGAAACTCTCAGCCGGCTACATGTTTATGTTTAGGCAGTACTAGCTATTCTGTCAGGTTTGCTGCATACAAAGGTAGAGTAATATTTATCTTGATGAATTTCTTAAGATTACTGTTATTTCTTCCCGTGAGTGAAATTACCTCTTACTAGGAGGACTGTTTTGCTACTTACAACAAATGAAATGCTGTCAAAGTTCATGTGGATAAGCAGCTGTTTGCTGAGGAAGGCAGAACAAACAGTTTGCATTGAGAGAGGAATGTTGTTTTCTGTCTTGTGATTTAGGTATTTTCAACCTGCACTAGGTGGAATGAGATAATAATACAGTCATCTGAGCAGTTTGTAAGAAATTGGATTCACAGTGTGTTTGCTTTGCTTCTATTTACACCTGTAAGATAACAGCATGAAATGAATAGTATTTTGTTGTCAGTATTTGTTATTAAACGTGTAGGCATGGGGAAATAAAGACATTTGGAAATGGGTAACCGTAGGTTAATTAAATCCATCTGCTGTCTGACTAATGACAGTAATATTGTATCCAGGGAATCTCTTATGCTAAAAGATTTGATAATGCACACAAAGTTTTCTGACAGAGCACTCTTAAAGCCAGCAAGGACTCATGGAACTGGAGAGAAAACCAATCCTAGAGAGTAACTCAGTATTGTAAGGCTGTGTTTCATGCGGGAATGTCCCAGAAGAATACAAGAACCACGTTTGTTTTTCCCTGAGATTCAAAATTATAACTGGCAGGAAAAGTAAAACTTGTTTTTATCTCATGCTACATGAAGTTATGCTTTATGAGGCTCATTTAAATGGCTGTGTTTCCATGCTTACAAACAGCCAGGATACAAATGGTCATTAGGAAAGAAGCTACACAGGGTGAAAAAATGAGCTTCAAGTGACATGGTGATGGCAGCTGAAGGAAGACAGACTTTTTTATTTGTATTGACTGGCAATCTGATCCTATAGAGATTAATACCTCTTTCTAAACAGCAAGTATGATAGCTACTTTTTATTTACACCGTTCTAATTCATACCAAGAGAGGGGAAAATAAGGACTTGATACTACAACTTTCATGCATTACACATTGTATTGGTCATAGGTACTCTTTGGTGTAGTTTGATCAATGATTTTTGTAGCTGTAAGTTAGGTTTTGGCTGCTTCCTAATCCATAGTTTCCGGAAAAGAAAATCAAATACATAGTTTGAGTTTATTGAAATAATTATTTGGTTAATTTGCATTTCATATTTTCATATGCTTGTACAAAACATGGTGTTGGGGGAAACTTGGGACATTCCTGGAGGCCTGCGTGCTTTTCAAGGCAACCATAACTACATCAGCTGAAGAACAGTTTATTCCATGTTAAACTGAAAGATGAGCAAACCAAAACTCTGAGAGAATAACATCGTTCTGGAATTTAATGTTTAAAGCGTACAAAAAAGACTGGCTTAGGAGAATTGAACATAGAGGATGGGTTTGTGTGATCTACATTGGAGGAACTTGTTTAGCCTTCCTTCGTAGCGAGTCGGATGAAGTTGTGCTAGTATGTGATTTATCTCGGCTTAAAGAGGGAGTCTAAAATAGGTCAGGTGAATCGCTGTCTGAAACATGTGTTTTTCTCCTCCACATTTAAAGTGACCATCTCAGACATGGACAGCTGAAGTTCAATTAGGTGAACGCCTGTCTGATTCTCACATTTTAAGACCTAAGCTAATTATTGCTTTTTGTACATGCTAAAGACAGTTTGTTAAATAGTGCATTTTAAAAGGTATTTTTTTATACAGTTGTGCCAAGTTTGAGTGTAGAAATTTATGATGTGTTCCTAAACAAGTGTGTCACACGTTAGTAATATGAAAATGTGGCCTGAAGCATAAATCTGTCATGTATGCTTTCTAGTTCTGCTTCTCTCTCGTGCTGTTTTGGCTTGCAGGGGGTAGGAACATGCACCTCTGTCCCCATACACAGTGCAAAAGCTGAGCACAGGCTGAATGCTGTGACTTGCTTTGCTCTACAGAGACATGCATTCACTGGAGAGCTTAGCCTTGAAGGTGCGGAATACATAAGTGAGTTTGGAAACAGTAATTGGCCTAATTTAAAACATTTTCTGTCAAACAATCTAGCTTATTAAACATTTAAAAAATAAAAAGGGTTTTACTTTTCTTGTGATCTATAATAAACCTACTTCTACTAGTAAACATTGTAGTATATTCTAGGAGTTGATAGTGAATTCCTAGCAGATGAGTTAGCAGATGTATATTCTGTGGAACCACCTATAATTACACAGTAGCTATGGTTACCAGGTTAAAGAAATCATGTCCTGATGATGAACAGAAATAGATTGCAGCAGACTGGTTTGTTTTCAAGCTGCTTAAAAGCAAAATGCTCAAGAAAAGTTCATGAGGTCTGAGAACATATGAGTAACAAACATATAAGCACACTCCCTTTGCTGAACTGGCGCAGAGCCTGCTTTTTCAAATCCTTGTTTTGATACAAAATCACAGTATTTTTTTAAAGGTGGGTTTTGCTTGTATGTGGTTGGTGAATTGGGTCTCAACCACATATTTGTAACAGAACTATTTAATTGAAATAGTTAAGATTTTGATTAACTTTGCTAATATTTTCATTTTTATTTAGTATTGGAGAAATTACAAACATAGAATTCTCACATTCAAGAAAAGTTGTATTTACTTGATTTTAAATGTAACAACATTAAAATGACTTAATGGAAGCATTCATATTTTCTTTTGGATGCTCTAACACTTGGAAAGAAATGACAGAAGTATAGATGAAGTCAGGTGGGAAGGACAGAACTGGGCTTAAGGGCAATTGTGTGTCTGCACTGATGTTGGTGGGCCCACTTCAGATGTTTCTAGCATATGCAGAATCACAGAATCCTTTAGGTTGGAAAAGACCTCTAAGATCATGGAGTCCAACTGTAAATATGTGGCCTGGAAGCATTAAAAGTGCTTGAGTATATTTCCCAAAGGGAGTGCAGATGTGGAGGAGCTCAAACCATATTGGCTTCAATTTAAAGGACAAAAGATTTAATGTTTCAAAAGTTTCCACATGCTTTAGAACTGCAGTGGATTTTCTTGGATTTAGGGCCCTCAATCACATAAGCTTTTCTCAGCCTGGTGTTCTCCCTTTATGAACTATGTATTCTGTATTTCACTCGAACAGAAGTCCTATAATGTCAGTGTATTACAATGTAAAATAAGATTTTATGGAAAAACACTCTTCCTTAGAGTATGGATGCATTTAGTCCTGGTCTTTCGCACCAGGGAAGCTTTCCTACGTATGCTGGTTGTACCAGTGTGACAGCCACTTTAAAGTCTGAGCATATTAAGACTGAAACTTTGTGCCTGATCTTTCTTCATTTTGTAAGCCTAGCTTAACAAATTCACAGCTGTGAGATTGTACTCAGTGAATCTGCTCACCTTTTTTTTGCAGAATAACCAACCATGACTACAGAATCGGGATCAGACTCTGAGTCCAAGGATAAAGAGCAGGATCAGCAGGAGAGCCCTGCACAGCAAGGGGCAGCGGAGACCCAGCCGCAGGACCAGCAGCAGCAGCAACAGCAGCCAAGTGAAGAACCTCACCACGCACTCGAGCAGTTCTCGGCTGTGGCAGCACACAGCACACCAGTGAAAAAGGAGCAGGTAAGGGAGCCCGTGCACACACACTCACTGCATGCAAGTAGCTGTGTACCCACTTACTGCTCCTGGGAAATAACGAGTCTGGTATGTTAAGAGGGGAAATATATACTCAGAGATGCATGGAAAGGTGTTTGATGTGATGCTGTAGATCTTGGCTGGCTGGCCTTTTGCATTTAAATAATAATAGTTCTCAGGCAGAATGTTTTGAAGTTCGTGGCAGGTATTTCTGCCTCCAGAGCTTAAATATAAGGGTAGTCTCATTAACTAAGCAGGAAACATCTTCGATCTTGCGTTTGCATTAGATAGCAAACAGCGTCAGTTTTTATGAAGCTGAAAATGTTTTCAGAGTTCATTTCTTTTGACACCTGCTGAACACTGATTTCATGCTTGCTTGTCTGATGTGTGAGCCATGAAGAGTCTGTGGTCCCTTAAGTTTCTTATGGTTCTGAAATAACTGCATATAATTACTTGAACTATTCATGTAATAGGTTTCAGAAGAGCTATTGCGTGCTTTTCCATTTGGTTCATGGTAGCACTTATTAAATTTGCAGAAGCTGCTTTCTTCTTCCCGTTAATAATTTCCAGTCAATAGGATTAGCAGACATTGTTCTTCATGGGTAAGTGACACACAAATAATGAGGTACCTGCAAATCACTTCCCTTAGCTCCATAAGGTTATGACCCTCATCTGATCACATTCACCTTTGGAGAGTCAGTCTAACTCCTCCTCTCCTCCGTTCTTTAAAAAATTTCTGGCTGTTTGAAGTGGGCTCCTGTTATTTTACCTGGGTGGGAGAGACAGTGCTGGTGAAGCAAGCAGATGTAAAGAGTTACTTAAAGTCAGTGCGAGTGCTCCTTTAGAAGCTCTCTTGGGCTGGCTGTGGTCTTGGATTTTAAGCTTTTTTTCATAGAGCTACAGCCCACACTTAGTGCTGGTGTGGAAAAAATGGGAGTATAAGCAATTTCAGATACAAAATACCTTAGTATCTCACTCCGGTAGGGGTGCACTACCTAAATGCTTGGGACAACAAATGTTTCTGGGACCAAATTAAAACAGGTGTCTAAAATCTTCCATCTCAAGAAGTAGACTTGGCAGGGCAGGATTCCTGCTGTTGATCGCCTTTGAAGGTCAGCCATTGGAGGAACTGGGGGTTTTTTGTTGCTAACCATTTTCACTATTGATAACCCTTGATCAGCCTTACTCCATTGCCCACCAGACACCTCTCTGTTCTTGCTCCCACATCCACGAGTTGTGTGGTGGGACAATCTGAAATAGATCAGAAATTGCCTGTAATTATTTGGGGGGAAAGAAGCAGGGCTGCTTGTCCAAAAAAGGAAGGTGTTAAATAAACTGGTCATTAATTTAAAGTGTATTTTTATTAGTCCTAGGCATAAGTAGTATTTTTTTGTTTTTCCAGACATTTTCAGTAATCATTCCACTTCAAGTTTCTTTTCATCTTAAAAAAGTAAATAAACCAAAAAACCCCAAACCACAAAACAAATCCAGCCCCAAAATAACCACACACACAAAAAACCACCCCCACTTAGACAGAAAAACTGTCCATCTGTGTTTAGAGGTGTGGGTTTGCAGACGTGAGGTGCTCTCATGTGCTGTGTGATCCTTTCTTTCCTAAAGAAGATCACAGTGAGCTGGTGTCTGTAGAAGGCTTGGTAGAAAAACTGGGTTAGTGAAAGGGATATGCGACACTTTCCCGTTGAGATTACCAGATTGAATCCAAATGTCCGTGCTGTAAGCAGACTGCCAAATCCAACTGCAGTGATAGGCCCAGTATATTTCACAGTGGCTTTAAATGTCTATACCACAGGAAAGAACCACTTAAAAGCAGCACTAGGAGACAAAACTATTTGCAATGGTGTCATTAAAAAAGCCAAAACTTGAAGTTGCTCATTCTCTTCCTTGCTGTCTGTAATTCAAGTGACGAATTTGATTTTTGCTCTTGCTCATGTGGAAGAACCTAGGGAAGAAAGATTTAAGTTACCAATCCGTGAAAGTGTCTTTGTCATCCTTTACACATAAAAAACCAAAAACATTTTAATGAAGACAAAGAACCTTTTCATATCGAGATTAACAGTTTTTAGAGAAAGAAGTTCCTCCTGTCAGATAAAATAATGCAGCCTAACTATCTGCCCGCCTTCCTGTCTCTTTGAAGAAGAGAAGGCAGCATCACATGGGTTGGGCATCAATATCTCCAAGCAACTAGCATAAGTAGATGGGATTAATGTGTTGTGCAAGCGTGGTAATATCACTTCATACCCCAGTGAGAAGCTACAAAGTATCTGAGATCATTACTGCTGAATCTGGTGACTCCAAAGGCTTCCTTTGAAAGGGGGTGCAGCTTAAGAAGGACTTGAACATACTGTGTCGTAGATGAGAGAGATTGTGTTCAAGAAATGCAAGCCCTGAAGCAACTTCTACTGCACTAGAATTTAGTCCATGACACCAAAAATAGAGCACAGAAACTGCAAAAATATGGTGCAGAAGTATCTTGGAGAAGAATTCAGGAGAAAATGCAGAATTCAAAATTATTCACTGTGTACATGGGTTTTTTACTGGCTATCTTTTTTTCCTATATTCCAGGATGTCAGGTTTCTTTAGGAAGAAGGGTCTTAATACAGTCTGAAAGTACCTCAATGCCTGAACATGTCAGCATAGTTTGGGGTAATCTTCTCTAATAATTCTTGGCATGTTTTGTTCTCCAGACAAATGAGAGAAAATCTTTCGTATGATTTTAGCCTAGACACAATCCCCTGATCTTAATGTAGAAGGGAACCTTAACAAACAAAATAACCTCGGTAATATTTTTAAATATTTATAAATAAGCAAAACTCTGCTGTAGTCTTAAGTTACCAAGTATCTTTATGAAGGAAAATAATTAATCCTAGTCCATTAGGATTCACAGAAATTACTTGCAGGCTAAATATGATTCTGAAGTTTAAATGGGTGATGGGCACCCTTGTTGTGGACTTTTCTCTCAAGCAGCTTTTCTGTTTTCTCGAAGAAGATTAGTTAGTTCCATGCGTCTGGGGTATTTTGTTGTTTGTTTTTTCTTTGTTGTTGGAGTGAGGTACTAACTCTCACATCAGAAATGTCATGAGCCACTGTGTATGACAGTGCTGCTTTTTTTCATCCTCAGAATGACTTTTGCACCCACATATATGCACATGCAGCTTCTCTGGTAGATTGCTTTTAACAAAATATACAGAAATCATCGAAGAGCCCCTCTGCCTATCAGCAGCAGTGCAGCTCTGCACAGAGGCCCTGGTAGGAGACATCTTCAGTCTTTTTTAAATCTCTGCACCAGCCTGGACCACTTGCCAGCTGGTTGTGGAGGTGGTGGAAGGTTAGCTGTCCTCAAGCTTTGCTGTGAACCGAGGGGGACTCTCTCTCTTTCTCACAGCTGCTGTGAGTGTTAAATGCTCAGCAAACAGCTAATCCACTGACATCTTTGTGCCTCCATCTCCTGACAGTCTTCAAGGTATCTGAGGACCTTGACATCCAGACACAAAGCTAATGTCTGAGTACTGGAAGGAGAAAGGCCTTTAGTGCTGGAGCTAGATAGGGGAAGAGACCGCTGGTGCTGGTCTGCTCCTGGGGAAGAAAATCCATGGCTCAGAAGATGTTGTGGATTTTGAAACTAGCTCTTGCTTTTTTATCTTTCTAGTTCCACTTTCTTCTAGTCTCCTCACTCAGAAAGTGCAGGAGACCATTGCTATGTCCTCTCTTGCAGAGAAAGTAGGGCCATGGGGTTTTGCCTCACCTCCTTGTAATTTGCTGGGGCTTTGATGGGAGCTGGTGCTGTCAGTATCACCGCCGGCTCCAAATTCGCCTCCTCCCTGTTCACCTGAAGGCAGGGGGGAAGCTTATGGCTTATTTTTATGAAATCACTCAGGGACAGTTCCCTGTGATTTAGCTGTTGTTTCTGGTTATACAATGCAAGGTTGTTCTGGTCTCAAAGCAGATTAAAGCTTTGGATGTATTTGCTCCATTCTCATAGAAGTCTGTTATATACAATGAATGGAAACAGACCTAGAGGGTTAATTTACAATATATTTCCAGTAACACTTTTTGCTTATTGTACTGAAATAATTCAGAGCTAAAGCAGGGTGGGATCTTTTTTACCTTGTAGTGAGATAACAGAAAGACTGTTTTATTTAAGCTTTAGCTTAGGTATTGCTGCGCTCCTTTTGAGGTTTTGTTTGGAATCTGTTGGGACATAACTGATGCGAAGGGTAATGACCGCAGCACAGTGCTGTTGCTAGGGAGGGTGAAATGCTGTAGAGCTGTTCTGGCTTTCATCTACTGCCGTGGAGAGAACCACGTGCAGCGCTGCGTCACGGTAACTCTTCAAATGGCCTTACTCTCAGATAAACCCAAACAAAAGTGGCCATGGTTGTTTCTTCTTGCACCTTTTCCCTGCAGTGTATTTGTCTTTCAAATAACACCTTTCTTGTCAGCCGGAGGGACTTACTGGGCATTTTCAGGGAGCAAAATTCAGCGTCTCATCCTGTACTTATCATCCATTAGCCAGCTGGCTGCACATAAAAGTTGTTTGGTCCCTTACTTCCATCCTGTTTGTTTAACCCTTTGCTCAGGTGCTTGGGTAGCCTTTTGCTCTCCCAGGCACGTCAGCATCCCTCTGTGAATTCACACTGTTAGGGGGGCATCCATGCCCTCATTCAGGGAGTGTTTTCTCACGGACAGTGAAATTAGTGCAAACCTGATGGTATTTTTCTGTTCCATATGGCACCATAGAAGCATCATATGATTTAATAGGTATGGGACTTTAATATTAAGAAACTGTAGGAGTATCTGTTCATCAACAGCAGTACTCAGTATTTCCAACACACTAAAAAAACAAATACAGGAAGTCCAAGTGGGATTTTGTACCAATGGAAAAAGTAGGAGTGGTAAAGTATTTTCATGAATACCCCTCGTTCCTGCATATTCTGTACATTTTTGAATGAGAAGGAACGGCTGAGAGGAAAGTGGGAAAACTTTTCAATAAAGACTGTCCTGCATCAGGGGCTTTCTTGCCCAAGCCCCACGCAAGGCTCATTTAAATGCTTGGGAGCAGGGTGCACAGTGTACTACATGGAATGATTGGTTTATCTCACTTCAGAAAATATCTTTCTTTCTCTCTATAGGCCACAGAAAAAGAACAAGAGTTTGCTACTGCAAGTGCAAAACAGCTGGAATATCAGCAGCTAGAGGAAGACAAGCTCTCTCAAAAATCTTCATCTAGCAAACTTTCCAAGTCTCCTCTAAAGATCGTCAAGAAACCGAAAAATATGCAATGCAAAGTGACACTCCTGGATGGATCGGAATATGCATGCGAAGTAGAGGTAAATGACTTTTTGTATTCTTTTTTTTTTCGACTGTCCAGAAGTAAATAGTGGAAATTATATTTCTGATTTAAGCAAAAGGATGAATGGCCTGATATTTCACCAGTGCCAAGCTCAGAGCTGCTTTCTTTTTTTTTTTCTGGACATTGAAGAAGGTGCACAGATTTGAGCTAGGTGAGGCATTCTGAGCACTCCCTGGAACAGCCAGAGACTTTGGATCAATTTTTTGTTGGCACGTACCACAGCAGAATGCAGAAAATGAATTGTGGGCAACAAAGGCCATAAACAAAGAAGGATTTTGATCCCATTGGGCTTTTCTTTTCCTTGGTACTGTGCTGAGTTGAGACTTACATTGAGTCATTGTCCATGCAGTAATTCTGACTAATGTGAGATTAGTAAGGGCATGAGAGATGTCCTGGGTAAGCGGGGGAAATGTCAGGAGCAAATTAACAGTGGGACTGAAGAGTTTTGTGTGCTTATCCATGTCTATGAATCATAACTGTGTCTGAATGTTACTGGCAGAAGGATGCTGTGATTTTTCTGTAAGGAAACTTGCCTTCCGTGCTGAGACTCTGAGAGGAGCCTACTTTTGGGACGAGTGCACTCTCACTTAGGAGCCAGTCTGTGCCAGTGGGCAGAACCATGCTAAGAGGATGCCTTGCCTTCGACTCCAGAAGGTCCCAGAAAAGCAGAAAGAGAGCACATTGATTGCCTCAGAGTAAGCATGATAAAATTCAGCATCTCAGAGTTGACCCATTTCTCCATTTGGTCGTTGTCACCAAGGTGATTTTTGACCACTGGACTAGCCTGCCCTGAATCTGCTTTGGGTCAGGAGGCCATGCGTGCAAGGAAAGGCTGAGCTGTGGCTGAGAAGTGGATAGTAGAGGAAGGATGTGTGTTGGAGGGCTTGTCAAAGCCAACCTTCCTTTGGGCAACCTCAGAGTGCCATGGAGAAGAAAAGCCACCTGGAGAAGAGTGGGAAGAACAGGAGAGTATAAAGTCAGAGATTAAATAGTCTGCAGGGTTGAAAGGGGAATCCGAAGGAGCATGGAGAAGGAGAGAGGGTGGTGGAAAAGAGTACCTGACTGGGAGCCAAATCATGACATCTTTACAATTAGGTTGCGCTCGGCCCTGGTGTCTGTCAGCTGCTCTCCTTTTAAGTGCTTTGGAAAATGGCAGGTGAGGAAAAACGTTATTGTTTTTTATTTAAGCCTGACTGTACAGTTTGGGCCAAATTTTGCTGTGCTAGGAGCGAGTTGCAAACAGAAGCTGGTATTTTACTACTCTTACAGCAGCTTAACAGTCCATGCTGTTAAGTATTTATTAATTTCACTGGCTGAGTCCTGTGTTGTTTCCTTCAGTCTAGGACTAGCTATCTGGCCACATACCTTGTGACTATTAAATGGTCGTTTCTTGACCTGCAGTCTCAGTTTGGTCTCTCAAGGATGGCATGTGAGCCATTAAGCTGGAAGAATGACTCATACTGGTTTTAATGTAAAGAGTCAAACTTGTTTCAGCTCTTGCCACTTGCTTGTAAAATGTGAGTCACTTTTTGGAATACAATCAAGCAAATTTTACCAAATAGGATTTCTATGGAAATCCTGTCTAGCAGGCTGAGCTTTATCAGAATCTAAGATGGTGCAGAGAGAGAGATTTTTTTATGTCGGGTTTCCACTTATGCAAAAAATGTGAATAATAATTTTTGATAGGAAGTTGCACTCTTCCACTAAACTTGAGCTCTGTTGAAGTGTCAAAATGCTAGCATATGGAAGCCATCATGTTTTATCGCTTGTGAGATTTCTCTGCTTTGCAAGTTCTGAATAGCTCTTGAATAATGTCCAGTGTAAGTTTTGCGTGCATTTTTTCTACTTACATTGCGGAAATATTTTGAAGTTGTATTGACTGTCATCAGTAATCATTTTATGTGCTTCTAAGATGATCAGGCTGCCTAGGCAGAATGTAATATTGATGAGAATACAGCTCCTAAAAGGATGAATCCTCAAATGACAAACCTGTAAGGCTATAATGTTGAGAGCAGACTGTTGAAACAGAAGTTAGTTAAAAGGAAAAAATATTTCAACTGCCTTAAAGTGCAGCTGGAGTACCCATGCATTTACTTGCCTTAAATGGGTGATTCAGACTTTGCATCCTTCCTAGGCAGTATTGTCAGTATGTTGTGTGGATGGAGGGTGCAACTGCAGGTACCTCTCTGGCGCAGCCCAGTCCAGCCCATCGGAACACTTTGTAGATCCCCAGGGGAATCTACTTTCCATGTGCATAAAGTTTAGCTACGGCAAAAGGATGCTGAGTCTAGCCAAGAGAAATTATGTGACTTTCACTGTGCTTTTTCTCCTGAGGAGAAAAAATATATACAAAGGGAGTTAGTAGGGCAGGGAAACTGAGGGTCTGTCTCAGCAGACATCTCAGGAAATCATGTAGGAGGCTGAAGGTGAAGTTCTCCTACAGGAATTTTGGATAATAACGAAGTTTTGTGGCTGTTTCACAGAAACTCAGTGCTGCAGCATGAGAAATAAATCTGTCATGTTTCAGGAAAACGCTGTCATATTGAAGGCTCACCTACAAGTGAACTCACCGTATCAACTTAAATGGGGAAATAAACCCCATACATGCATATCTATATATAGAGAGAGATATATAAAGTATACTGAGACACCCAACAAATTATGGAGGTCAGTAAATTCCCCCAAATTAATTCTTTAAAAGAAAGGTGAGAGGGGCAGACAACACATGGCAATCAGATATTTAATACTTCCATTGGTTGTGTTCAACCCACCCGGCTGCCTCTTTTGGAGTGGACAGTGACCCAGGGTAGGAATGTGGCAGTTGGTGGATGTGAGTTAGAAATGTCATCCTATGTTGTCAGCTCCTGTCTTTCAGCTCTGTGTGTATCGTGCCTCTATCTACTGAAGGCTACAAAGCAATGTAATCTAGAAGGACCAGAAACTTAGAAACCTAATTTTGAGCTAGAATAATAGCTCTGTCAGTGAATCTTGGTTTGGATACAGGCCAGGTCTTTATCTCTCCAGAACTACATTCCCTAGTCTGGGAGTTGGGGATCATTTTAGGATCCATCAGTTACTCTACAGAGTGGTTTGCAAATGACAAATGCTTTTTATATATGTTAAATATTAATGTCATTTAAAGGAGCTTATTGCTCTCCAGTAGAGTGCAACCTGCAGCTTATCAATTATGTGTTCATCCAGTTAATGACCTGGCAGCCAACGTGGCACATACTCTCAGATTGAAGCGCTTCTGAGGCAGGTTTGGTAAATCCATTATCCCCTTGGTGTCCTTTGTTTCAGAAGCTCCTCTTTATTGTTCCATATATTATTCTGAGTCTCTTCACTGCTTTCTTCTGTATCTTTCAGTCTCTCTCACATTCAGTCCTTTGCATTTGTGACACTGGGAGTTTTCATATTGTATGAGATGTATCTACAGGGAAAATGTAGAGGAGCTAACTTAAAAGCTGAGGTTAACAGGGGTTCATCTAATGTGGTATCTGTTCAGTGAAAGGATCTTAAGCAAATGCCAGGTAAAATACTTCCCTTGAGGCTCTGCAGTGTTACTGCCTGTGTGCTCTGTCTGTCCTGACCCAGAAAGTCTTTCATGCAGTAAGACATTACAAGCCAAAACCGGGTTAAGTAGGTAACCCAACCTGTTCATTCATCCTTCTCCAAAACCATAAACCACCAGTGCTACCATCTGTACCCCCACTGCTGTTCTTGTCCAGAAGCCTGCAGATGGTAGTGGCAACCGTATTTCATTGAGGAGTTTCCTTTTGGAGGTGGGATGGCCATCTAATGGTGCTTCCCCTGCCCAGGGAAAGGTGTTGGCTTCCAGAGAAGAGGTATTTGCTGTACACAGACATTTCCCCAGTACTCTGTTAAAGAAGAACAGCCTCAGGGTGGCTGCGTGTTTCTCCCATGTTGTGAGCAAGCTGGAGCACTAAATCACAGGAGCTGATGCAGTCTGCTCAGAGGAATGATGAGCGATGGTATCCACCTAGATGTCCACCCTTGCTGGAAGTGGTTCTCCTTGGCCTCTTCACTGTCCTTTCTCAGCCAGCATCAGGCTTAGAAATGTTGATTGTCAAAGCAACAGAGGCCGTAGCTGTGGTCAAAGCTGCACTGCAAAGAGGTAGCTGAAGACTTCTCTGTTAAGCAAGCTAAACCTGTGCTTTACATTTTTCGGTTCGAAGAACCAAAGATAAAAGAAGATCAAAGACTTCTAAAACCTTGAAAAAGACAATGAACAGACTAGTTCAAGTTTTTTATAAGATACAAGAAAACAAGCAAAGTAACTTATTCCTGGGTTTCATCAGCTTTAAGTAGGGGTACAGTTATGCTTTTTCTAGGATTTATTTCCCTCCTTGTTCCTCTCTGCCCCATTTCAATTTTCTGTTATCTAGACTACTGCATTTTAATTGAAAGATGCAAGTGGACCCAGCTGTTATGCTCTCCTAATTCAAAGTGTCTTCCTAAAACAAGTTGGAAATTGTCTTTATTTGTGCTCTAAACATATACATGTTATTATTCACAAAGTGAGATCAGAAATCTATAACATAATCTGTCTAAATAAATGCTAAAATAATTAGATTTCATTTTGGTAGGCTGAGCTGTCTGAGGCCATTGGTAATTTATACTCTTTCGTCATTCCTGTACCGCTCAGACTTTCTTATCGTGCAGGCCACCAGTAAATTAAAACAAATGTTTCCATGGCAGCCTGTCTGTGGCATCTCTGCAGCCCTACATCAAGCAGTGAGTTGACGTAGGATTTTGATAAGCTGCAGAGCACATGGAAAGCTGACATCTCAGAAAGCATTACTGCTACCCCCACGTCTGGGTGCGTGGGGGTAAGCTGAGGTAGGAGGGGACTGGTAAGAATACACTATGCATGTTTGCTTGATGGTTTTTGTCCCTCTGATGTTCTCAGTCACACTCCCACTGGGATCTGGGCAGTGGCTGGGTGTCCCATGCTGTAGATGCTGCTATGCCTTTATGATGAACCTCTGGGGACTTTGTCCCTGATGGAGACCCCACTTTCCTAATGGGTTTCCCCACGTCCTCAGGTGACATCAGAGTAGCGTACTTGAGTTGAAATGGCAAGCAGTTTTGTTTCCATACATTTTAAACCAGGATTTGTAACATGAACAGAAGCAGACTGGAGTAAACAGGTCCCTTTCTGCCCTGTGCAAGTATGGGTTGACACTCCTTTTTGAAGTCAAAATGGAGGTGAAATAAATGGATTCTCTAATAGGTTGAAATAACGCCTTTTGCAGGAATTTCTGTTTTTTTCTGTTAAAAAGAGAGAGGACATGGATGCTTCCTTAAAAAATAAGATCTTGAAGATTGTCATAGGACAGGCTTGAAGAGTTGAGAATAAGCAAACTTATTTCTGCACTGCTACCACTGCCTGAAATGAAAGGGAGTGGTTGCTGGCTTCAATGCTGTGTGTGCTGCTTTTCCTGCCCTGCGAGACTCCCTCTGGAGGAAAAATCCTCATGTGTTTCTGTATGACAGTGGGGGAACACATGGCCCTGTGGTCCTCCTCCCTGCACAGTGTCCAAGCTAACCCTTCTGTGGGAGCTGTCTCAGCATGGACCTGCTTTTGCATGGAGAGTTAATAACACTGAATTTCTCTTCCATTTTGAGGTAGGCTTTAAGGTCAAGAAGGAAACCCCTGTAATAGGATGCACTCTGATTTCTGAAGGATACAGTTTCAGTTACCCCCTGCACATTTTAATTGTTTAATGAATTCCACACAGTCTCTTGCAAACGGCTTTACATGTGAAACTGATTACTGAATGCAAGAGGAAATTTTTTTATAAGTCTTTTCCTTTTGACCTACTCGTTGCTTACATTTCACTTAATTTAATATGAAGACCTTTGTTTTGGGTTTTGTTGCTTCCCCAGGACGTGTTTCAGCAAAAGTGACTGGGTTGAGAGGCATCAATGCTGTTACACAGCACGTTTTCTGTCCCTGGACCTTCTAATTAGGGCTGACTTGGATTAGCCAGGGGATTCACTTAAGATCTATGTTACCTGACACATGTCAGTAGGAGTTTTAGTATTGCCTGAATATGTTTCAGCTGAATAAAGTTAATATGCAGTTCTTCTGGCTTTCTTTTTCCAAATACCATAGGCAGCTTTTTATGTCTTAAAATACTTGTCAATTCAAGAAGCACAATGGTCTGAAAATCGACACGAGTGTTATCCAACTCATAATAATCAACTGTGAGGCTGAGCTGAGAAAGGTTTTTTGCTTAAGCTTGGTAATTGCAACACAAATAAAAATGTTGGGACTCCCTTATAGTGATGTTTATTATTATTATTATTTCACTGAAGCTAAAGAAATCTTAATCAAAACAAGTCACTTCAGGTTAAGCTAAGCCTTTTGGAAGTGCCACGAGGCTGAGGGAGGATGTTGATGTGGGTCTGGAGCATTTCTTCCTCACTAGGAGAGGCTCAGCTCCCTGACACCTTCTCACAGCTGGGAACATCTGGGCTGTGTGGTATTCAGGGAGAAGGTCTCTTACAATCTTGGTAGCAAAACACCTAAGTGATTAGACAGATGTGGTCTCTTGCATTTTCCCCAGTCAATAGACAAGTATTTTCGAGACTGAATGAGAAACCGAGAATTAAAACCAACTCCTCCAAATGTCATACCAAGTTAACAGCAGGTTGGGCTTTAAATTCAACCTTTTGGCACAACAGAGGACATGACCACAGTCAAATGCCAGAAGCTTAAAATAACAAAAAAATAAAAAAAGTTGTACATGTCCTCTCCATATCTGTTTTCTACATCCAGTCCTCTATCTCTGGCCTTTTGTTAATGGTTTCTGAAACTTATTTGTTCTGTGAAATGATGGACTTAGCAGGCAAAAATCTTCATTTTGGTACTTTGGAGATGCCAGCTATTCTTCATAACGTTGAAAACTATTGAGAGGGGTCCACCTACTTTGACAAATAGTTTCAGCTGCCCTAAAGCTACATTTTCTAGGGAACAAATGGCTGGCTGAAAACTTCCTACTGAAATATTGCCTCTGGTCCCCTTCCCCTGGGGCACCAGTTGGACACAAGCCAGGCAACAGGAGCTTGTTTACCATCTGGTGAAGTTTTTTTAAAAACTGTTTTGGTCATGCACACTTAAACAGAGGTACTGCAAGGCTCATTGCTTGTTAATCTGTTTGCAAGAGCCTAGGAGAGGATGATCTTCCACCTGCCCTTTACCCCAGACAGATAGATGTCTGGTGGCTCCAGGGCTCCTATCCTTGTCATTGTCCTTGCTGATGGCCTTACCAGGGTGAGACTGAGTCACTCCCTTCATGTTTGTCTTCTCTGGACTTATTTCCTGGGATGGTCCTTGCCTCCAACTTCTTACTGAGGTGTCTAGTGTAGCCAGCACTCAACCTCCACACATGTTTTTTAAGTGCTGCTGGAATGTGAATTACAAAGAGTGGATGAAGGGCTTTGCTTATCCTTTTCCCTTTCCTGAATAGATACTCAGATTTTAAAGCTTCCTGCTCTTTCTGAACAAATGAGTACATTCCCCCATCTCTCCTGTGCCCATCCAACAGAGAAGTTGCTCATTTTCATGTCACTGCCCAGTCACGCTCCTGCCAAGCTTCCCTGCATTTTTGTCAGGTTTCCTGCCCCCTTTCTGTGTCACTGAAGTGCCTGCTACTTGCTCCGGCTCCCAGCCAAGCTGTCAAAATTCATCATCAACTCTGTTGCTAGTTGCTCCAATTTATAGGTGCTGTCCCCATGTTAGCATGTTAGTTGCTGTTTCCAGACCAAAACCAAGTAAATCTCACTTTATTATCATTCCCTAAATATATTAGCTTGTCATATAAAATCCTAATGCCTCATATGGGAGATTTTGTTTTCCCAGCTGGGCACCATGCAGTGTTCACTGGACTGCTTTTATGTTTTTTACCTTTCTCTGTTGATACAGTGAACAAAATATCAGAGACAGGACTGGGTAGTGAGGAAATACTGGCTTGCAAAGCAAAGTGTTGATTGGCAGCAAGGTCTGTCTCTCATGGTTTATCTTGCTCTGGCAAAAATGATTTTGATCTGAAGTGGGTAAAGCTTGGATGTAGCTTGAGAACAGACTATGTTACTTTTCTTGACAACCCCAGCACTGATGGTATAATGCTGTCTAAAGTACCCCAAATCTAAAAGGCTGATCATCCCGCTGCCTCTGCTGCCTCAAGAGCATCTCTCTGTGCTGTGGTTTCTGTGCAGTGTATTTTTTTTTTTTTCACTCCAACCTGGCAATGTAGGTCAGGGAGAGCTCTGTGGCTTTTAAATTCATATGGCAAGATTACTCTGTAAATCGGACTATGTTGACAGTGGAGCTTTTTTCAGCTGAAAATAAACAAAATGTTTATGGTTGTTTTTTGTTAATGTGTGCCAGGAACTATTTATATTACGGGCAGTGATTGGTTCCCCTTGCTCACTGTGGCGCTACTGGGCTTGTGCGCAGTTAGCAGTTACGAAGGAGAGATGAGTGTTTGCTGAATTCGCCCAAGTATAGATAGAATAAGGAAAATATTTATATTTATAACCCCCCTCGGAAAGCTTCAGCTGCTGTACTGAATCCCAAGAGACCCGCCTGAGTCACTGCAGAGTGTCTTGCAGGAGGCGGTAGGGCCATCAGGAGGCATTAAGCCAATGGATCAGCTGCACATCTAGCTAAAATCCAAGCCCAAACAATCTGTGTTGTCAAGAAAGCTGAGTGAGGGGGTTACTTTCTCTGTTGAAAAGCCTCCAGAAATGCAGAATATTGTTTATTATTTTATGTCATCATTTAGCAAATGTGTGAGACTAATCAGTGCTGAGAACAGAACTGCTGATTGAGAAATTTTGTCCACTGTTTTTATATTCATTTATCAGAGAGTAGTGCTCATAAGCTGTTACCAGATCTCAGTTTATACAGTATGCATTCTGTTGATGCACTTGGGACGCATTTGATAGTCATCATGTTTGACAGGTATTTCTGTAGCCATTGTGCACAGGCAGACATGGCTCTTACATTTCCATGTGTAAAAATGTGCTCCAGAGTGTTTATTCTTTCTCAGGTGCCCCCAAAGCAGTTGCATTGCCATGAATGAAGTGCCCACTTTTTTCCCAAGGATGCAAACTGTGTGGTGCACCTGTTGGTATGCTTAGAGCTCGTGTGATGCCAGTGCTGGTGTGATCTCTGCTGCTGATGTAGAAGGCAAAAACCCTAATTTGGTTTGATGCCAGAATCGGGACTAGGTCACCAATCTTCTTACTGGGATTTAGCAGTCCTCTGGGTTTTTTTAGATTAGTGCTAGCTGTTTAGGATTGCAAGCTCAAATGGCATTAAAGAAGGTTGCCCCTGATAAAAACTGTGTCATATTATAAAATGTCATTGACATTTGCTGCAGGTATATAACTGCAGCATGGACAGCGTTACATATTTATCTGTTAATCTAAATAATTTACAGGTGTCAGAAAA
The DNA here is from genome assembly GCA_013399855.1 of Oxyruncus cristatus. Classification (NCBI taxonomy): domain Eukaryota; kingdom Metazoa; phylum Chordata; class Aves; order Passeriformes; family Cotingidae; genus Oxyruncus; species Oxyruncus cristatus. Next base: position 1,464,520 of record VXAY01003855.1, on the reverse strand, counting down.
GATGATTTTCAGGAATGGTAATACATTTCAATAAGGTATATTAAGATAAATATCAATTTATCTTAATAAATTATAGTATTACCATAATGGGGGAAAAAAGAAAATGATCAGTCATCCCTGTATGTCAAAATACCTTCTTGTCTACTGGAAGTTTCCTTATGTGGCATTCATTTGTATGTGCAGAGCAATATAAGATAGAGTTCTAAATTAAAAAATCAGAGATAAGCAGAATAGTATTGAGTTTTTATTTCAAACTATTAGAACATATTAGTCACCTACTGTGACATTCTATGCAGGTTCATCCATAAAAAAGTTAATAAAGAAATAGGACATTTGGAGAGCTTGTACTGGCATGCAGCCTTCAGGAAAAGCATTTCCTTATATGAAATATATTCACGTTGGGGAAAAAAAAGGTCTTTTTAATACAGCTTTTATTTAATGAAATCTTTCTGAAATTGCTTCAATCTTAGTTCTCCCCACTTCTGACTAAATAGTTTATTCATTAGATTGTATTTGGAATTGTGACTGGGGACATTTCCAAAGACAGTTTACCACTGAACTGTGGAAAACATTAAATTGTACTTCCTTTTGAGAACCAAAAAATGAGTGTGCTTTGCTTTGAACCTTTTCTTTTTATTGAGAGTATTTTTCTTTCCTTTTGTGACCTGAAAGGCTGGCAGAAATGTCTTGTTCAGTATCTCCTAAATATGCTGGCAAACTGCTTAGAAACTGAATGAGAGCATTCTGTCCATCCTAGGGATGCATGTGTCCTCATGAATGTTCACTTATGAACACTTATGTTCACTTATGAACATTTATTATTATTGATTGCATGTTATATTATGAACATATTAATTTATGAACATTTATGTGTCCTCCTCGTCCAGTGGAGGGCAACAAAGATGCTCTAGAGAGCTGGAGCACCTCCCCTATAAAGACAGGACTGAGAGTGTTGGGGTTGTTCGGCCTGGAGAAGAGAAGGTTCCAGGGAAACCTCATTGCAACCTTCCAGTAGTTAAAGGGTACTTAGAGAAAGGAGAGAGAGAGATGTTTTTCCACAGGCAGATAGCGATAGGACAAAGGGAAACTTTGTTTTAAACGAGAAGAGGAAAGATTTAGATTAGATGCAAGGAGAAAATTCTTTACTGTGAGGGTGATGAGACAATGGAACAGAAAAATTGTGGATGCCTCATCCCTGAAAATGTTCAAGGCCAGGTTGGATGGGACTTTGAGCAACCTGGTCTAGTGTGGTTGGAACTAGATGATCTTTAGATCCCTTCCAACCCAAGCCATTCTGTGATTCTTTGATTTATAATACTCTTCATATGCCAAACTCCACATTTTTTTCTCTAAGAAACTTAAAATAGTTGGAATAAGACAATAAGATTAGTTAATTTCTTTTATCTTTAAGCTTTTTTCCTGTGTGGATATTTGTTGTTTGCTTTGTCACTCCTTATGTTTTACTTCTGTCTTTGGTGTACAGTGTTGTACAGTGAACTTCAGCAAAGTTTTGTTGCATAGCAGAAATTACTTTCCTGAAAATGTTTCATGGAATGCCTTGACCATCACTCTCAACATACTGAACTTTGAGATGAATTAACTGTTGTTGATGTTTCTGGAACTGCCATTGCCATTTTCAGCTAGCACAGCAGGGGATGTGGATGTCTAAATTCCAGTGGTTAAGTCATGTTATGCTTACAAAAGTTTTTGTCGTGCACATTACACATGTAAGATTTACTTCAGTAAACCAGAGGAAAACTTGCTGATTTTCTGCCAGTTAAGACTTCACGAAGGATTCTCTGTCCTGTTCTTCTTTCTGGATGCTTCTCACTTAGCTTCCTGCTGGGGACTTCAGTCGAGAAATGATAGATTTGAAGAAATTCAGGGTTTCTTTTCTTGTCTGTCACCTTTCTTCTTCATCTTCTTTTCCCTGTGGAGAGAAATTGTGAAGAAGTGTAAATAACACAAGAGCAAATCCTTTGAAAATGCAAATTAAAAGTGTATAGAAGTGAAATGAAGTTAAACTTCTTTTGAATTACTTCTTCCATTTATTTTTCTTGGAAAAAAAAAACCAAAACACATTTTGCCTTTTTTTTTCAGCTTCAATCAAGATTTATTCAAAGAACGTGTTCTCCATATTTGCAAATTTTCTGGCCAAAAGTGCAATGATCAGCTTCTAGAATTTCCTTCATATCTTAACCAGCTCAAACTCTTTTCAGAAAAAAAAAAAAAAAAACCATGGGAAATGTATGTTGATTATTATGTCATTCACAGACAAAAATGTGCTTCTGACCAGAACAGCTGTGTGAGTTGAGGATCTCTCATTGGCTCTCTGTAGATGGAGAAGCGACATGATGTGGCCAGGAGCTTCTCTACATTTGGAACCACACTGAATTCACTTATAAATTTGGATCTGTTTGTATGCATATATTATGTGCATTAAATTTTACGTGTTTGTCTATGGATATTAATTTATTACATATATGTGATGTTAAGATCTCTCCCCCAGAAATGGGGTTCTCGATACAAAAGTGATCTTGGAAGCTTGGTCACTTTAGCATGTAAGTAATGAGTATTTGAAGAAGTAATGGGGCTTTTTTTCTGGGATTAGGCATGTTTTTGGGAAAGTTGGGTAATTCACAAGGAAAGAATGAGAAAATGTGCTGTCAGGAGGCTGGAATTCAGCAACTCAGCGACTCAGCTGGGGGAACTTTGGGAAGAGAAATTTCACTGTGGTGAGAACAAACTGTAACCAGTTAGTCATTTTCACTTGTTTGTGTTGCGAGAATAATTGCAGAAACTGCAGCAGGGGAGGGAGAAACTTCTTGTGTGTGCTAGTTATTTGTTGCTGTATACATTTTAACTTTTGCAGGTGTTTTCCTTGTGTTTGCACAGAGACTACTGTGCAGCCCATGTAGTGTAGAAGCCAAAGTGCCAACCAAAATAAATTGCAAATAGTAATTTAAATTGAAACAGTAAAATGAAATAAAATCAGTGGTCTGGACACAAGTGGTATCTTTTTTATCAGGCACATTGCAAATGAAAAAAAATAGCTAATGGTTCCCTACCAGAAAGAGCAGGGGAAAAGGAAGAGGTTAGTACAGCCACATGCCAAAATACATTAGAGCATGCAAGGCTAGAGCCAGCCCACACATTTATACAGTGCATTGTTAAGATTCACTGGAAAGTGCAAGTGCTAATTAGGAATGTGAACCAGATAACCTCAACATCAGTTCGAGTCCAATTATTCCTACCGGGATTTCATGATACAGATCTGTTTGTCCTTCTTCCAGCGATGGTGCCCAAGTAGAGTTATTACAGTAATTACATGGAGTTTGATGCCAGACTAGTGCTAGTGTGACACTGCTCGCTGGCAGCTTTTCCGAGGAAAGCACCAACGTCATGTTTGCATATGTGTTCACGCAGAAAGACATGTGCGAACTCCATTTAAAATCCAGCTCCACAGCTGTGATACTTGTTCATCTTGCTGTGCTACTTGACTGATCAGAAAGGGAGGTGAGGTTTCAGTCTGTCAGGACGCTCTGATCTTGCAGTTATTGTGCAGGTTATGTTGGCAAAAATGAATCCTATTGTAGATGTTTGGTTGTGTAAGTCTCTTCTTTCTTCAGGTTTTCCCTAGCACTTCAAAATTTGGTCTGAATTGTGATCTCTTGTAATTGATTCCATGCTGCAGGCAGCTCTTGCTCAGCATTCTGCACCCACATGAGACTGCAGCATCGAATGCCAAAGTAGAGCCACTGCTAATTGCATCGCATTGGAGGCTGCAATAGTTTAATTTCTAAAAAGCAGAGAGGGCTGCTTGCAGCTCTTCAGCTCCTCCTGTTTCCCTATCAGTGAGAGGAAGGTAATTTGCAGAGGTGCACAGGGATCCCAGTGTCATGGCTGTGTATCACAGTTTGAAGGGACTGGGGAGGCCCCTGATGTGAGCAAGGCAATGGCTGGTGCTGGGTGAGGCCAGCTGTGGCAATTGCCTGGCCAAGGCCTTGAAACCTTCTGAGAACAGAGGCTCTTTGGCCCTCCTGAGCTACCAGTCCTAGCATGACATTGCCCCTTCAGGGAGAAATCTGTCAGACAGAGGGTTGGATTCTGTCTGGAAGAAGCTCAAGTGTGACAGGATGGACACCTCACTGCTGGAATAAAGCTGGTCCTGTAGGTTGGAGGTTACCCCAGCAAGCGAAAGTGGGTCATTCAGGGTGAGGTGCAGCAGAAGAGAGGCTCAGGCTGCATCATCAGAGTGGGTGCCAAAATGCTCTGCGGGAAGACTGCAAATGGTTGTGTTTCAGGGCAGGCCACACCAGGAGCCACAGCAGCTTAAAGGAGACATTTGGGAGAGGTGGTGCCTGCTGGCATGGGGGAGCCAAGCCTACAGCCTTGCACAGAAATAAAATTTGTGCCTTGGAGGTGCCAGTTCTGAATCCTGATAAATTTTCCTCTGGCACAACTGGCTTCCAGTCTGGGAAGCGCTATCCAGCACATAACATTGGAAATCTTTCTGATCTCGTCCCTGTATATTACTAAATACCAAAGGAATTTCCTGTGGTCTTACTAGTACTTGTATGACAAGGAAGTTGGTGTCACATCTTTGTATTAAGTTCTTGGTTGCTAATTTTCTATGTAATTTTTCCCTTTGCTTATCACAGTACAGGGACATATGGGTTTGGTAGCTTGGTTGCTGCGATACAGCATTTTTTATTACCTAACTGCCCTGATGGGCAAAAAGGTGAAAAAAAGTCAAATATGTGCCCTGGCAGCACAGAAGGCTAGTGCCATCCTGGGCAACATTACCAGAAGATCAAGGGAGGTCATCCTTCCCCTCTGCTCAGCTCCTGAAGTGCTGAGTCCGTCCTGGACTTTTCAGTACTAGGGAGACATATTGGACAGAGTCCAGCAAAGGGCCACAGATGTTATGAAGGCCCTGGAGCATCTGTTTCATGAGGAAAGTCTGAGAGCTGGAACTGTTCAGCCTGGAGAAGAGAAGGCTCTGGGGGGGATCTTATCAATATGTATCAATACCTGATGGGAGGAGTAAAGAAGGCAGAGCCGAAGTATGCTCAGTGGTACCCATTTGCCAGGACAAGAGGCAAGGGGCACAAAGTGAAAGACAGGAATTTTCATTTAAATGGAAGAAAAAAAAAAATTACTATCATAGTAAATATCATATTGTGGTCAGACACTGGCACCGATTTCCCAGACAGGCTGGGAGTCTCCATCCATGGAGATATTTGTCATGGTTTAGCCCATCCTCTTCAGCATTAGGGTAGAAGATAGTTGATTCCAGGTGAAATTCCAGCCAGGTAGCTAATTGGAGACTTCTCTGACATCTCAACGAATTACATATGTAACTCAAACTGGAAAAGAAGGTGCTTGTAGTTGTGTGTGGGGCAGAAAGAAATTCGGAGCCATGATGTGAGTGAGGCAGCAGGGCCTCCCCCAGTGGCAGCCAGGCCCCCTCCTCCCCTGGCCTTGGGACGAGGGCAGGCATGGCACTGAATCTTCTGACCAAGGCATGTAGCAGAGTGGAGAGGAAACTCCAAAGAAAAGCTGCTCGGCTGAGACATTACAGAAGAAACTTCAGCCAGCGGAGAGCAGAGAAGAGCCTGAGATAAGACAGAAACTCCAGGGTCAGTAGAAAAGGAGGGAGTGCCGAGGCGAAGGGGAGCCCCCCCCTGCCCCCCTACAGCAGGGGAAAAGACTTTAAAACTAAAACCCCTGCCACCTGTGGAAGATTATTTGGAGTGAAAGAACTTTCGTGTAGTTTCTCCCCCCAGAGGCCTGGATAGCCCAGGGAGGGCAGAGATGGCTTGAGGCCAAGACTGGGGCACCTGAAAACTGTTTGTAGCAAGCTGCAGAGGAATTGCAGCCACAGAATGGTAGAGAAGCTGAGTGAATTCTCCTTTGAGGGGCTGAGCCTCTGACGACTTTGGGACTTTGTCCAAAAGATGAGCCTTACATGAAGCCCCCCCGTATGAGGGGCCCAGTGCGAGCCCTGGACCGGGTGTAATGGCGAGTGGGGAGCGGTGGTGAAGTTGGAGTAACCAGCCGCGGCCAAGAGCTAAAATGGGGCGTCTGGCCAAAAGCAGAAAGTCAGAAGAATTCCAGGGAGTAAAAGAGAAGAAGCTACAAGCAGCAGAGCACAGCATCAGAAAGTGTTCTTGGGTGTGGACTGAGCCAAAGAAACCCAGAAGCCCTGTGATCCCGGCGAGGGGTGGTGAGTCTAAGGAAAGCCCCCTGAAACTCCGCGTGGAAGAAACTCCACAAAGCCCTGAATCCCGTGGTGATGACATGATAAAATCCTCAGCAGCTATGGACAAGCGGCTAGAGGTGGGAGGCAGACTTCTCTGCATTCCAGTGAAGAGAGAGAGGTTCGAGCTACAGAGATATGGAACTGTTACCTTAAGGACTTTTTTTTTCTTCCTTCTCTTTCTTCCTCTGGACTGTTTTTGAGGAAGAGGAGGAGGGGTGGTACTTGTAAATATGTAGGTTTGTTATTATAGAAAACTAGTTAAAGTTGTTGTATATATATAAGTATTTCCCTTAGTTCTTGTTGTGTAGCAATAAATCTTAGTATTAATCCCCATTTCAAGGAGATCTGTTTTGTCTGTGCAAACTCTTCCTACTCATTAGCAAAATTTATGAGTTGATAAACACTGTGCAGAAAGCACAAGGCGCTAAACCCATGACAATATTCAAAACCCAAGTGGAAACAATCCTGAGCAACCTGCTTTAAGTGGTGCTTTCCGAGAAGGGTGGGTAGACTAGGCAGTCCCCACCAGCTCCAGGTGCCCACCAGCCTCAGCCAATCTGTGGTTCTGTGATTAACATGCAGTACATATTTTTTCACTTGAACGTTTGTGTATTATGTTACAGTTTATGGGCTTAATCATAACAAAGGAAAACTTCTATATTTTTTTTCTGAATTGAGAAATACTGAATATTGTACCCAAATGTTTACCAGTGAGAATAATTGACTTTATAATAATCTTGTTATCCAGGCAGAGCTAAAACAGAGGTACTTAATTTTTGAGCTCCTCATTGTTATCTTGTTCTGGTGATATTGTAAGGGGGTAGGGGTATAATGGAAGGATATGGGCTGAAGAAGCTGATGTAGAAAGGTTTGAGCATAGGCTGTTTCTGGAGAAGACAATTAGGGGAGGCCTTCAGCCTTGGAGGGACAGAGAAGCTCAGTTCCAAAACAGAGGAGAAGCTGGTGAGAAGAGAGGCTGCTTCTCCTTTCCCTTATGTATGTGTGGGAATTGCTGGCAGGCACAGACTTGCCAAGTTTGCTGCTGCTGGCTCCTCTCACTAGGAGCTTGACCAGGAGGCTATTTATTCCCATTCCAGCTTCAAGAGAGAACCCTGGCCTTTGTAGAGCTGCAGGGATGAGGCTGTGAAAAGTGTAAAGTTTTTGCTCCCGGACCTTTGTGTTTATACCATTTAATCTATGTTTTGTATTCTTTCTGTTTTCTTGATTTACCAGAGCTTAAGCAAAGTGTCATTTTTCACATCTGCACATTTAATTTCAGCCCATTCATGCCTGAAAAATATCTAAGAGTATTTTTAGCGGAGGCTCTTGCAATATTTGCCTTTCAGAAAAGCTCTTCATTTACAGGGCCAGTATTTTATAGTTCGAAGTCTTCTTTTGTCTTTTTTCTTTTTTCTTTTTTCTTTTTTTTTTTTTTGACTGCTGAGAATTGATTGGCATTTTTGGGATTAACTTATGATCCACAGTAACCAGCAGACTGTCAATCTTTCGTCGTCTTAGACTTGTCAATCCAAAATGATAGAAAGCAAAGGTTTAGGATGGATTGAGGAGCTGTATGAATTTCTAAGCTGACCTTTCTCTCCTCCTCCCATTCGTTCCCTGCCAAAGCAATGATACCCGTGTCTTTCTTGGCGTGGTTATTTGGGCACACAGTAAAATAAAAACAATTAGCAAGAGCACAGGAGGTCTGTTCAGTTTCTTTAATTATAAATTCCTAACTAAACCTCTTAATTTCCCATGAATTTATGCAGTAGCTTCCCCTCACTGTGTTTCTGTGCAATGATGGTTTAGAAGCAGAGTGTGCCTGCTCACACGACATGGGTGCAAAGTGGCAGTGCTGCCTATATACAGGTGCGCGAGGATTTCTTTTGGCTTATGTATTAGAGCAGCAGGGGTGGCTCCACTGCCAGGCAGCCCCCACTCCCCAAATGACTGGAGTCATCTAAATCCTGCTGCTGCAGGTCATCTCTGACCTGGGACAGTGTCAAGGCTGCAATGTGAGGCTCATCTGTCTGGATGCTGATGGGCATTTCTGTGGATAGTGGGAAGAGAAGTGGTTCTAGTAAGGCTTTTCCTCAGCTATCACCAGTTCCTCCCTTGTGATGGTGAAGAGAGCACCCAAACAGGAAAAGCTGTCACTTACATATGGTATTTCTGATGTGCTGTTGCAGCACCAGCAGTGTTTTCCCATATCCTGATGCAGCAGGAATTTTGCAGAAAGTGACTGAGTACAACTTTGGCATCTTCATACGGGAGAAGGAGGAGGAGGGGGATATATTCCCATGCAAATTATTCAGGATTGCCATAGTTATTCTCACTTGCCTTCAGTGCATAGCCAAACAAGAAATCCTGAGCACTGGGAGTTTTCTGGTTGGTTGGTTTTTATTACAGCACAGCCCCGCACAACTGTTTCCTGTAGTTCCCTGTTAAAACAGCATACCTTACAGCTGCTAGCTAGTGTTTCTCAAAGCAGACATCTGTGTAGCTACATGGATTGGCCACATAAAACATCTCCTGTGTTGGCCTTAAGTGACTCTTAAAATTAAGAGAGCATTGAAGTGCCACAATTTTAATACATGTAAGTGATGCAGTGGTGCAGGCCGTATTTTTCAAAGATGGTGTCCTCTAGAGCTAACCTGCTTATTTCTCTCCATTCAGTGTAAGTACTTAGTTTGTTAACAAGTAAAGAAGCAGGAAATTTGGCAAAATGCAGCATTGCTTGCTTATAGCAGAAATGTGTCTATTTTGGCTGAAAGATTCCGAGTTCATTCCTCTCCACACAGCAGTAGTGAGATCTTTTTTATCATCCTGTTCCTCTACACGGAGCATCAAGTATAAAACCACCAACCTCTTATTATCTACTTCCAAGTTTGGGGCGTGAAGAATTAACATTTGTTTGACATTATAAAGGAGCTGGAGCATATTTATGCTTCCTACTACAGGGTGGAAAGCATGTGACATGCAGAACAAGGCCATAAAGCTGTTTACTGAAATGGTGCTGGAAGACACAGTAAATGAAGCTACAGCAATACACTTGTAATGCAGTTCTGGGCCTGGTTGTTTTCCTCAGCTGGAGAACCCTTTTTAGGCTCAGCCACATGCATCAGTTTCCCCATTGATAAAAATGATTCCCAGTGTCCTTTCCAATATACCATCAGAACAGCAAATTTAACATAAATTACATTAAGCTGCACAACTCCCTCCATTGTCTCTTGTAATGTTTTCACGGAGCGTTAGGCAGCAATCCTCAGTTCTTTTCTTTTTTTTTCTCTTGGCTTGCTTGCCACTTCTAAAATAGTTTGAGGCCAGCGTTGGGCTCCATGGGTTTGTTGGCATAGCTGTGTCAGCTTGGACTGTGAACTATCCTCTCCCGGCCAAGACTGCTGGGCTGGTAGCGCAGTCCAGGCACAACTCTGTCAGCAGAGGTGCGTAAATTTGGGGGCAGCATTCCCTCATCTTCTGTTTCAACTGCTTGCATTGCCTTTGAAGCAAGTAGTGTATTTCCAGTCTGTGTATGCTACAGATAAAGAAAATGCTGTGCTGACATCAACTAAAATGTTTATGTATCCGTTTGTTTGGAATAAAGTGGGGAGATTTTTTTCCTTCAGCTGAGTTGCACTTATGGAAGTAGGCAGTGATGAAACAGTGGCCCAAATAATTTTGAATTGGTTATCATAATTAATGCATATCAAAGTTGGCACATGTAGCTTATAAAAAGGACATTTCTGTCTGCATTTTGTCTTTTGGAGATTTTTTTTCTCAATTTCACATGCAACACTGAGAGCTAGGATGACCTGAATATTTACTGTCCAGCATGAGAGATACTACGAAGCTTTTGCTAAGGGCTCTGGCCGTTAAAAGATATCTTCTCATCTAACATGTCAGCAGTAAAGAAGGTTAGTGGGACAATGGGAAGCTGCTTTCTTACCCAGCTGCATTCCCAGTTAGATACTAGGCTCTTTCCGTGATTTCAGTAGATGGTGTACTCACAATTCCCTTTATATTAGACAGAAGTGAGTCCTGAAATCAGTCCATGTTGTTACCGAAGCAAAAAGTATCTCCACGTTTGGTTTTATGTGCAGTGGATTGCCACCCTGCCGCGGTCACAGCTCTGATAACCCATGTCTAGGGATATTTTGTGCTGCTGTTTGTTGCTGCTTGCACACAAAGAATTGCTCTGGTTTGCAGGGATATGACCTCAGCATGCCCTTGAAGTTGCAGTTTTTGGAAGACAGAAGAGATCTTCGATTGAGACTTGAAACATGACATGTATGACTTATTTTTAACTCTGCAAGAAGACTTGACCTTTTAGGGAAAGAGGATTTGCCCATTCAGCAACTTCCTATGGAGCTCCAGGTCAATAGGTTAGAAAGATGGATGCATTGGATTGAATGATTTTGAGGTTATTGATTTGACAGAAGAGGTGTTATTTTAATGCTTTATTACGTTATTTTGCAAACATAATATTTTTTCTTCTGTTTTCTGTTCATGTCCTGCAGAAACGTTCCAGAGGTCAAGTGCTATTTGACAAAGTGTGTGAGCATCTGAACCTTTTGGAAAAAGACTACTTTGGACTAACATACAGAGACACAGAAAACCAAAAGGTAACCCACAGGACTGCAGTTGGCCTTTGGCATGTGAACATCAGAGCTCTCTGAGAGACTCCCCAGACAGTTGCAACAATCCAGAAGTTGGTTTTATCTTCCTTGCCAGGTTCCGTAGACATAGTTTTAGCTATTGTTTTTTGTGACTCTACTTCTTAAAAACGTCTCCTGTGTTTCCCTGGCTTCCCTCTGTTTTGGCTGTTTATGACATGAAGGAAGTTAATCATATAGGTGGTTCTCTTTCTAGTATAATTTATTCCTTTACTGCCATAGATGAAAGTCAGATTTACATTCAGAGATACACTGCTAAACATATAATACTAAAATATGGCCTAATAATACTGTGGTTGGGACACAGATAAGCAGGAGATGATTGACTGCTCCTTCTAACTGCTAAGATAAAATAAGGCTTCAAGTCTTGACTTTCTTTATCTTAGCATTATTGTTGATTTGACTAGAGACATTAGTCTTCAGAAGCAGTTGGTAGCAAGACTGAATCACATTCTGCTTGTCTGCATCTCAACTTTAGTATGAAATAAGCTGTGTCAAAGATTATCTAGTGTGCAGGTGATATGTATATATCTTGTTACAGGGAAAGAGAGAGTATCAAAGGATAATTTAAAATATGCTGCGTGATTTTGGCATTTTAAGATAAATATTTTGAAACAGTGCAAAACTTCTTAGCAATATATGCAGTAGCCCAGCAGAGTTCACCAGGTGAAGGTATTTTGTGCTCTATGTGGCCTGAAAGGTCTTCCCTGATGGACCTGGAGCTCTTAATACTTTTTTAGCTGCTTATGTCTTGTGAGAACAACAGTTGCATTTTCTAGACTTCCTTTTGTTTCAATTATATATGATACAAAAAAAGTCAGTCTTTTTGTCTCTCTTTCCCCCTTTCTTTATGCACTGTTTCTGATCAGAAAATCACTTAAGCAGATACTTGGTCCATGCCAGTGCAAGAAAACACTTTAGCATATGCTTAGTTTTGAGTTTTGATAAAAGCTAGGCAGATGTCTAAGTGCATTTCCAGATAGGTGTGCTTTCATGTACTGGAAAGAGAAGAATGGGTTTATTACCAACACTTGGTTTAGAAGCACTTAACATTTATAGGTCACCATTTACTTTACAGAACTAAACAGTTAAAAAAATAAATGCCTGCCACCACAAAAAAAAAATGTATATTTTTAATGTCAAAGTACTTAGCAATTCACCTCCATCTTCTGCTACATAACTTCCAACCAGACAACATATGTGCCCACATCACATGACATCTTTGTAAACAGAAATCTTTAATTTTGTGGTACATAGTGTGCTTTTGTCCTCAGCAATAGCTGGAGTTCTTCAGGCTCATGTTTTGCACCACAGACCAGGTTTGGACAGCTGCAAACTGGTTGTTTTTGTTGGGGATGGATTGTTGTGTTCTACTTGTTTGATATTTCTTTAGTGTTTTTTTGTTTCTCTGGTACAGTTGTTTATCTTTCTTTGGAGAAAGTGGAACTTTCCTAGGGCAAGCAAACTTTTTTTCTGGGCTGTTATGCATTTTTAATATTAATTTGATTCTGTTAGAGGTCAAGGCAGCAACGGCACTAAGAGACCCCAGGCTGTGTGTGTCTCACCCAGAGGAATTTTCATCTGCTCCTTGGCGTCCACGGAGTGCTAACACATTACTGTGATAATTCCCCATCTCCTCAGAAGGTCTTTTTTCTTACATAGTCACTGGGCTTTGCACGGTGTGGATGGGAGCAGAGGTGCTGTGGTTCTGCCACTGGTTTCCTTGGAAAAGCCCCTCATGCCCACATTGATTTGCAAAGTGGCTAGTGCCCTACTCTGCACTTGCTTATCCTCTAACAAGGCTTTTCAGCCTTTCCAGGATTAGAGAAAAAAAATCTACCAAGCAACCAGTTGTAACAAGCTTCTAGAAATATAGTTTTCCCAGAAGATACTCTGGAAAAAGATTTCTGTGGATTTGCTTTACCAATTTCTATTTTTTTATTCTTCTATTTCAAACCATTTAGCCCCTCAGTGTCTGGGAAGGTTGATAAAAATCCTACTTCTACCCAGGGCCACATCAAGAAAGGTAGTGTTAACCCAGCCTACTGTGCTCCAGGGAGAAAGGGGTGGCAGACCTTTGCGTGTTCTAGCTTTGACTCACAGCACTGTTTTAAAAATAATGTTTATTGTGCTTTCTAATTCAAATTGAAAGAAGGAAACATTTTCTTTGCAGAATTGGTTGGACCCTGCCAAGGAAATCAAGAAGCAGATCCGAAGTAAGTTTGTTATTGTTGCCCCCTTTTGCACGTCTCCCCATGGCAACAAAGCCTATTTCACAGTCAGCTTTTGTGCCCAGTCCCAAGTCTTTGGTAAAAGAATTGCCTGCATCTTTTAGATATTTTACCCAATAATGAGTGTGAGTGGTTACTGTGGCTCGTAACAAATGAACTTGCATTGCTGATAACAACTTGACATTTGCAGAGATGCAAAAACCTGAGGTTTGACATTAAGCAATGTAACCTTAGGGATTAGGCCATGTATATGAATTATTTCTTGTGTTACTGATATTTATATCATATCCAGGAACACTACTCATACCTCATACTGACATATTTCACTGATGCAAAGATAGCATTCTACCTAAAATATCTTTCTGTATTTCAGAAGCTTGATCTTTGCTCCTAAAATGACCATTCAGCTCACAGAGAAACAGTCAATTTTCTGATTCACATGAATCCTTTAAAAATCTCGGTTGTTAAAACTAGATGTCTGCTACATAAGAAATTCAAAAACCTCTTGAAGGAAAACCTTGTTGAGACTGCCAGGCTCAGAATTTGACCTGCCGTTTTTTAATTCCCCTAACTTCTAAAACTTAACAAAATTTTATGTGTGTGATTTCTATGCACAGGAAGGTTCAGGTTTTTTTTTTCTTTGCACATATTGTAAATGATTTCTTCTAACACTTGTGCTTTCACAAGCAAATGTATCTGGTAGTTCACATTTGTTGGACCAGGCCTGCAAATGAATCCTTTCCCTCTCCGAGATTCAAAGGGTTAATTTACACTGGAAAATTTCCCCACTTACTATGAACAACCTCACCTTTCCTCCAGTAGTATTTTCATTACAGGTAAGTGATATGTAATACAAAGTAATGAAAATTTGCCTTTTCTAAATCTCATGAGAAGATGTATCTGGAAACGAAGATGCTTTAGACATCAATGAATCAGATTACACCACTTGGTCAATACAAGTAAAGCAGCTCAGCTCTGCACCACAGATTTGAAATGCATTTAATATGTTCCCAAGCCATGAAATAGACAATGAAAGGTTGTGACAGTGGGAGATTAACCAGGGCAGAAGAGTCTTGTCCTGTACTTGAGGCAGTGGACAGTTGTATTTGCAGGAGATGACAGCAATAATTTGCTTGTACAATTCACCCCAGAATTTTTGGACAGGACAGTGGTGAAAAGTAATGCTGTTACCCATGATGCTTTCCAAACATATATATATAGTCCTGCTAAATGCTGGTTGAGTTGTACAACACTCATACTACACTGCAGACTACAAGGATTTCATCCCAGTGATGAGAAAGGGCCATGGGTGTGACCCTTCATTTGCACCCACTAACTTGAACAGTGTTAGGTTTTATTTAAAACCCTTTAAGTATGGGGTGAAGGCCTCTTACTCTAGTATCTTAACCATCTGTGCTATATGATAGGCTTTATCATAGGATTGATTTATTTCATGTGTGCCAAGGAATAGGTTTATGGGCCCTTTCTGTCTGTTGTGGGACCAGGTGCCACCCACTGGCTGCACTCCCACCTTGGGTCTGGTCCACTCCCTGGCAGGACCATGCCCCATCCTTGCTGCCAGTCAAATCTTCCTTTCACCAGCTTTTATGGCCCAAGAAAACAGAAAAGTTCCTAAAATCAAGGAATCCAAAAGTCTTACAAAGAGCTGAAGTCCTGATGATAAACATCAAAACTCTTCTTGCACACTTATAGAATGGTTTGAGTTGCAAGGGACCTTAAAGATCATCTAGTTTGAACCCCTGCCGTAGACCAGGTTTCTCAATGCACCATCCAACCTGGCCTTGAACATTTGAGCGTATTTTCTCAGGTGTGTGGATCATGGAAGTGAATGGGGCTTTGCATGGAATGAAATTTCCCTGTTGTCTCTAAATAAATACTCCCAAACACCCAATTTGGAGAACTAAACAGTCCTTCTGGGCAAGTAGATCTGTCCAGCATGTAAGCTATCATACCAGAGAGTGCACCAGATACACCTTTAAACCCCTTCAAACCTTCAGTACACTTTAGGAGGTACCTAGGCACAATGTGCCCCTGAGTGGAAGATCATGGGAAAGCCCTACCCTGTGTCAGATTTGTCAAGAAAAGTCCTGATTTTCACGGCGTTCCTGAGCACGTCCTTTTTACGGCCGATATGGACTTTTTGAGAGGGATATTTATTTCCAGTTAAATTTGTCCTGTGACAGCAGTGCATTTCAGAAAACAGTCGTGACATTACTTTGCTTCTGGTTTCTGGGCTACAAAAATACTGTAATTTACGTGGTAGGAGTAGATATGAGGGGTATATCCCAGAACAGAGGCCTTGGTGAAAAGTCTTGTTACTGGAAAACCACCTTGTTGCTTGTGGTTTGGGGTTTTGTTATTACTTTTTATTTGCATTCAAGACATGTGCTAGTGTAACCTGACCGTTTTTTCGGAATAGCTTCTATATTTACATACCACGTTCAACTCTTTTTTGAATCTTGCTATTCCTTCTTTGCGACATTTAAAGCTAACACTCCAGAAATAATTTCACCAACTGTGGTGGTACAAACCAGTATCCGTCACGTGGGTCACCTAAATTTACTGAAATAAGTAAAGAAGAATTCCCTAGTGCTATGTACTTTTTTCGGTCATGCTCTCTGTGTTTGTCCTTGCAGCTTTGTCTGCACAATTTATGTCTGCTGAAGAAAGGAACTGTGTGCTGAGGCAGCACTCTGAGAGGATGCTGTGAGCTGGTTTGGACAGCTAGACCTTGGCACATAACCCTGCTCCAGAGCCCATTCGTACTCTGGCTTGTGGTGTTTCCAGTCCCTCTGTGTTTTGGGTTATTGTTTTTTAAAGCTTGTGTAGACTGTGTTTTCAGGCAGTTACTTTCAATACACCTTGTTTTCAGACTGAGGGGTTTTTTAATATTAGTAATAAATTACTGCTATCTTAGAGTCCTCGCTTGAGTGGAAATCTTACTAAATAAGAAAAGAGCTGTAAAATCTGATCCAATACAGTGTCTTCAGTATGATGTGTGAGGAAAAGATACTAAATCCTGTTCTTATTAATTGCTTGACTGGGATATTTTTAAGTCTGTTGGGTGATTGAACAGGATGAACATCTTTGTTTGCACTTACAGTGTACTTTCAGTCAATCTGTGTTCTTTTCCAGGTGGTGCTTGGCAGTTTGCATTTAATGTGAAATTCTATCCTCCAGATCCTGCCCAGCTATCTGAAGACATTACCAGGTGTTTTAAACATTAAATACCTTTCTAGAAGGGGCTTAAAAGCTGTTCCTAATAGCACTTACACTGTAATTATCCAAGAAAAGGAATATTTTATGTTCCCAATGTCTTTCTTTCTCATATGAGCTTATGAAAAATATGCAGGGCTTTGGCAGAAAAGACAGTATGAACAGTGTCTATCCTCTGAGCTATGAAGACTTTTGTATAATTTAACTGTAAACCCCAGATTTTTCAATATACATATTCCTGGGGTTGATTTTAATTTTCACAAAGGTGCCCAATGCCCATTTTTGCCAGTGGTAATGAGTTATTATTGTAAGTAAAATCATATCTGTGAAAGGAAAGAAGTGAGATGATACTGTGGTTTAAGCACCATACTGAATCCAAAACAGGGCAAGCGCTGTAGCAGCTACTTAAGAAAAATAACTCTTTCCCAGTTGAAACCAGAATAGATAAGAATAAGCATGCATGTAAATTTTGCGTGTCATTTGACAAAGTAGGCAATTGACGTGCAGGGAATAGAGAATATGATGGTAATGAATGGCTGCTCCCTGCTCTCCAAGTCACTTAGCTCTGCAATCTACACCTCTGCTCTCTGTTTTTGTATTCAGATTGCAACCACAACCAAAAGAACCCTCACCTGATTTCCTCCTTGGTGTAAGGCACAAAAGCTTTGAGCCATGATAAGTTTTGTGCCATCAGCAAACTGTTCCCTAGCCTGTTTCAACACTGTGCAACCTGTGGATACGTTTAACCTTTAACGCTTTATGGACTTACTTACTGCTTTCAAGGCAGCACAAAGCCTTTGGCCTTGATCAGAGGTTCCCTGTGGTAGGTACTGTGCAGAAATAGTGTGCCAAGAGTTCACACTTGAACAGAGGACTTCCAAAGGAAAGGATTGCTTTTTTCCTCTTGTCACTCTGAAATTTCCCCTGGTAACCCCGCCTTTGCCACCAAGCCAATGCTCTTCACATTATTTTCTGTTTTCTTCTATCTGGTGATCCCTTGCATTGCTTGTCTCTGTGGTTTTAACAGCATTTACTGTTTAAATGGATTTTTGAGAATGCACAACAGTTTGCTGAAGAGACAGCTTATGTTTTTTGAATCACTTAGAGGTCAGCTACCCTTTAATGAACAGTATATGACGGTTTTAATTATTTTTTCTGCTTAAAGAAAAGAATTATCAGGTAGATTTATATCTTAGTGATTTGTGATAAGAATCTAGTATGTTTAATGGGTATTTCTCCATCTATGTCACAAAAAAAAGTAATAACCTATTTTATTAAGACATCTTCATGCTGTTGTATAACGGTAAATTAGGTGTTTGTACTGATAAATTAGGCAAAAGCTTGGTGTTTTTGTTTTGGGGTTTTTTTGGTTGTTTGGTTTTGGTTTTTTTTTTTACAAAATTGTTATTATCCTTGTGAATACCTGAGAAACTCTGGGCTTAGGAACTGTCTGCAAATTACTAGCAGAACTGAGACCTCTTGACAGTGCTAGGGGTGGTGCTTCTTTGGGGGCAGAGGTGGAGGAGCACTGTCTGAGCCACCTTGGTGCTCTGTTGCAGGTACTACCTCTGCTTGCAGCTGAGAGATGACATTGTGTCGGGTCGGCTGCCCTGCTCATTCGTCACACTGGCCCTGCTGGGCTCTTACACTGTGCAGTCGGAGCTCGGCGACTACGACCCGGATGAATGCGGCAGCGACTACATCAGCGAATTTCGCTTTGCCCCGAATCACACTAAAGAGCTGGAGGACAAAGTGATCGAGCTGCACAAGAGCCACAGGTAAGCAGAGGGCAGCAGTGTGAGCTGTAGCCTACTTCAGGTACCATCCTGGTGCATTAGGAGAGATTAAAATCTGCCGTGGTACACTTAGTGTTTTTTGAATAAGACCCCTCTCTGTGTCTTTGGATACAGAAGAACTTTGCAATGTGAAAGTTAACAGGGTCTGCATCAGATCTTTGGCTCTGGTAGGTACCCAGCTTCCTAAGGGGTATGACTGTACTTCTGACAGGCTGAAAATGTTTTCAAGCTGCTGGATTTTGTTTTGAATTCATTTCCATAACATTTATGCTAGAACTGGTTGCATTTCCTCAGGGGAATGACACCTGCAGAAGCTGAGATGCATTTCCTGGAGAATGCCAAAAAACTATCAATGTATGGAGTAGATCTCCATCATGCCAAGGTATGTACTTCAGTTCTTTCACGGGTCAGATTTCTCCTGTGGCTTAGTACTTAAATCTACATGGACTCCCTGATTTATTCTTTCTTGTATTTTTGATATGGGAGTTTTTTGGGGATAAATCATGTGTCAGCATGAGGAAAGGTGACTCACGGGATAAGCATAAATATATCTTGTAACTGTAACATAATTTAGCCTATAGATTCAAAGCACATCAGCTTTCATGTTGATTAAACAACTGCATCCTTGGGGAAAATATTGAATTGGATGTAGTAATGAGGAAGGATATTAGAAGCTGTCCAGAGAGTGATCAATTGTCATTTCATTCAGCCACATTTTCCAGTTTAATAAGGCCAACTATGCTATCTTAACTAGATAAGCAGATAATTTCTAATGCTGCAGAGAACTTTCAAGCAATTATTTAGCTGTGCTGGAAACCTAATCAGATTGATGGTAAAGGGGAGACAGTATCTTGTCTCTCTTCTGAAGTGTGGTCGTTGCGGTTGACAGGAAGGGCAGTAATTCTCCTGGAAACATTTTCCCATGATCAAGTAGATTCTCTAATCATCAGCAGGTTAAGTTATGAATAAAACATGGTCATTCTTATTATGTCTTGAAAAAACCAGCTATTAGTCTTGTGTTGGTTCTCTGACTTTTGGGTTTTGATTTTTTTTCTTCCCCAAATAAATAATTACTATTTTTTTCTTCACTCTTCAAAGTAAGACTAATGGATTTTAACATTTTTGAGGTTAGCAAACATCCTTGGCAAATGAGTATTAAACCAAAGAATTCTGCCCCGTGGAGAGCACTGCATTTTCTGTAAAGGTCAAATTATTGTGAGCCTGTTTTTGTGCTGCAGCAGATCTTTTCAAGAACTGAGATAAATTTGCAGCTTGGATCTTGAAAGAGCCTGCAACTGTGTCCCTCAGGCATTTCATAGGAGCTGTACATGTGTGTTAGAGAATTCAAGGCAATCTTTTGTGTTCTGTTAATTGCCTTCAATGAAAATGAAAAATCTGGGTACAGCTCAGTGGGCAGCAGTCTACCAGGAGGGATGACACTGCCTTCCCTGTAACTTGCAGATAGGCACAAAATCTTGAGGCACACACAGAGCAGAGAGAAATGGATTGGCAAATGTCACTCAGTAGCTTTTTTCCAACACAAAGATATCCCCAAACCAACAACAAAGTGGATTACTGTTCTAAATAATTCCTGTTCGGGCTTTATTACTGAAAATAATGTAACATAGCATTAAGGCCTAAGCAGAAAGGCTGTGAAGTTTAAGATAGGATATTCCGAGATAACCATTTTATTTATTCTTTTCTGAAAAAACCCTAGTATCCTGGTTTCCTAATTTTTTTTTTTTCCAAATGCAAAGACTCAGAGCAAGAGAAGTTGGTAGACAAGCTGATCTCTCTCTAAAGTGATTCTCTTAATTTAAAAAAGCTGCAGTGGTAACCAAATTGGGTCTGTCTATGGGTTAAGAAACCCAACAGTAATCTTGAAACTGAGCTGGAGGTGGAAAGGGTAGACTCTGCATGAGAAGTCGTGTTTAGTTTTAATTAGGGCTGCCAGTGAGATCTGGTGGTGTCAGGTAGGGGACAAGTATCTCTGTGGATGCCTTTTGGAAGTCATGCTGTGGCAAATATCTTCATGTAAATGTCAATTCATTAAGGGTGTGCCAATATCTTAGGATTTGACAGATGCTGGACTCACCAGCTACTGTTAAAACTAGTTCTCAGTTATCCAGTGCAAGGCTGTGATAAAAAATACATTCAAATAGACAGATTTATCCTCTGGGCTAACACATTCTGAGGAAGCCCCCAGTTTGTATGCAGAGCTGCAGGGATGTGTAAGCTCAGCATGTCGTGCCTTAGACGTCACAGCTAACAGTTTTCTGTTCCATGTAACCACTTCTCTCCTGAAAAAAAGGCCAAATTCTTTTATTTAGTTTTCATTTTACCTGTAGTGTCACACTGAAAACCAGTGTCTGACACCGACAAGTAACAGAAGTCTTGAACAGATTTAAATCCCCAGTGAAGGTGGAGAAAAGGGAGGAAGGCATTTCTCAACATGTTTTTGAGAAGGTGTATCAAAAGAAGGAATCCCTTGCACTTGCAGCTATGTGCCATGGATGGGCACACATGCATTTCTGGCATTCACGAGGCAGTGGGATTACTGGCAGTGAGACTTTCTTTTTTAGGATCTGTTCACTGTATTTAGACGTTACTGTTTGCTTAGGAAACTGGAACTGAAGTACACTGAAAAAAAATAGCTTTGTCTCTTCTGTAGTACCTCACAGTGATATCCCACAAGAGCTTTATTTAGAAAAAAAATCTACCTTTAGGGGATGATACTATCATTGTTGGAACATTTATCCTCTGTTGGTGTATTCTCTAACCTGGAGTGACTTTGTGGCACTACTTCTATGTTGCGATTTTTAAACATTTTTTTTTTTTATTATTCCAAGCTGTGCCATAGCCTTTTCATAATGACAAACCATGTGTACCTTTGTGTTCATTTTAAAATGTAATCAGATTCTCACCGTGTGCCTAAAAGATGACTGGTTGGGAAAACCAGATGAAAATTATGAATTCATTTCATGATTATCATAGGCTGACATCTTCATAACTTCTGCTGTCAGGTTTTTGTGACTTTCAAGTTGCTTTAAGTGCTTTAAGGTGGATTCTTCTTTTCTCCAGCACTACTACTACTTAGTTAAATAAAAACAACAGTGATAGAAAGCAATGAAGATTGGGTTTAGACTATTTGAAGAGTTCTAAAGGAAAGACAAATGTGTATTTCTTACTTTAAAAGTACGTATTTATGGGTATATTCTAATAAGATTGTGGACAAATCTTCTGTAGTACTAATGTGTCTGACCTACATCTTCCCTGTCAAACATAGGTTATAGCATAAACACAACCCCACATTTTTAAAAAATAATCTTTTCTGGTCATAGAATCATAGAATCATGGAATCAGATGGGTTGGAAAGGACCTCTGAGATCAAGTCCAACCCTTGATCCAACACCACCACGGTTACTAGACTATGGAACTAAGTGCCACGTCCAGCCTCAAATGGCCAACTTTGTGCCCACTGGGCATTTCAAAGTGAAATTACTGAACATACACACAACAGCGTTAAAGAAACTTGCAAACCTACTAAAGCCAAGATGAGCAAACTACAGAAGAAAATCCTGTCTAAGGATTTACAAGATTACTCATCACTGGAGATGAGTGATACCAGGAGACGTAAATTTTTATGCTGTCCTAATTACTTTCAATCTGGTATTTATGCTAATAACCCTTTTTATCATGCTAATAAAATTTTGATATATGACTGATACAATTCTTTTAATAACATCTAAAATTTCCCTCCTTCTTTTGGAGTCTTTCTAAAATATAAGGAAACATTGGCAGCCCTCACTTTCTTTCACCCTGCCCAACCTTACTATTACTTGCATGAATGCATTCAGTGAGTAGGGTAGCACTCAGAAATCAGGTCACTACAGCTGATGCATTGAAAAGACATAGCTCAGACAGAAACAGAGGATACAGGAATCTGTAGTCCTGTAGGATGCAAGGGTAGAAATACTCAACAAAGTGCATTGCTTGCTTTTCCAGGATTCCGAAGGAGTGGAAATCATGCTAGGAGTCTGTGCGAGTGGACTTTTAATATATCGAGACAGACTCAGAATAAATAGATTTGCCTGGCCAAAGGTTCTGAAAATTTCCTACAAGAGGAACAACTTCTACATCAAAATCCGACCAGGGGAGGTAAGGGCATCCTGATATTCTTTAGTGAATGAACCTCTTGAAAAAAAACACGGATTTGTTGATTTTTCATGTTTTACAAGCCTTGAACGTTCCTCTCCATTTATATTTTTTTAATTTACGCTGATTTTCTTAGGAAAGATTAGGTACATACTTTCTTTAAAATACTGGTAAAAAAACTTCTTTGGTATTTTTCTGTTTACATCCAGGAACTAACATAAAGAATAAATGTGGCCATCTGCACATAAAAAGCTCATCCATGTTATGAATACTTTGGGAATTTAAGTAACATCTTTCTTATTCATGGAGAGCTTCTTATCCTCTGTCATGTTGTATATTAAAGTGGCATCTTTTATCTTACCCAGAGATGTAGACAGGCCATACCATATTCATGAACGTATCAGACTGGTACACTTAGAGTGGGAGCAGAGATCCAGAGACTGATAAAACAGAGTGAAGCATCCGTCATTCAGCGTTTTTGGTAGCCTCACACATTAGCCCTTCCAGGCCCACCAGAGCCTGTCCTCTGGCTCTGGAGAAGGGGATGTGAAACCTCGTACAGCGAGTGCCCTCTCGTGGCTCAGCAGGATTTGTAGCAAATACCAACCTCGCGGGCTGAGCATGTGCTCACCCAGAAATCACGGAATTGTGGAATGGTTTGGGTTGGAAGGGACCTTAATGATCGTATGGTTCCAACCACCCTGTTATGGGCAGGGACACCTTCCACTAGACCAGATTGTTCAAAGCCCCATCCAGCCTGGCCTATAGGATGATTACTTTTAGGAAAAAAAAACAGGAGAAATTCGGGATTCTTACAGGTGAAGGAGGATTTCCATTTTAAATGCTGGTACAATAATTGGTCTGTGATAGATGAAAACTCCATATCCATTTAGAGTGCAGAGCTGTATACCCGGACAGAAATCACCTAGATGAAGGCTGGCATTTATCCCTTGATGCAGCATGGCAGACAGGGATCCTGAGCTAATGATTCATCATTGACCTGGGAAATGTGCTGGGGGTCCCCCACCCCTGAGCCTCAGCCTCTTTTAGAGCCCTAAACTAAAATGCACAAAACTGCGTCTCCTGCCTTTCAGCAGACACAGTTTTAGTAACCAAGTTCCCATTCTTGAGTTTAATGTAAAAAACCCCCCAAATTAATAGCCACTGATGTTCCCAGTGCCTGCACTGAAGCTCTCCACCACCAATGCTCAGTTGAACTCTGCTGGCCTTAGTATGTGGTGTCCTGTGACCAGATTATAGTTCCATATATAAAATAATCAATGCAGCCTCTTTCCAAATTACATTTGATGATAATGTGATTCACCATCTCATATGTCATCTTTATTATTTTGCTGTTTCCTGCCTTGTTTCTCTGTCAGCTTCCGTAGGGATCCAGGCTTCCTTACAAGTGCCCTTCTGCCTACCTTTCCCCCATCATAGCAACTCTGTTTCACCTACTTAGGTATCTGCATGTAGCCATCATCATGATACAGTAGTTGTAGCTGTAACAGCTTCTGCATCTGAAATATATAGATTTGCACACTCTAAAATGATGTCTTAGTATAGCAACTCAACTCTTTTCAATTACCTGCCTTTGCCTCATCCTCCTCAGGAGATAAATTAGCTATAACCACTGTGATTTACTAACTGTAGTTCTTTCACTGTAAATCTCCTTAATCTAAGGCTATGTGAGACCAGATCAGTCCCTAGGGACTATTGCTCCCCTCCAGATATTACTAGGCTTCCCACTGTAGTTTAAACTGGTGAAATTAAATCAACAGGCTTAAAAAAATTAGATGATGTTTTTCTCAGATGTCCCCCAAGTCTTAACTGATTTCTTTGTTACTGTAGGGTATAAGACATCACTGTCACCATAAAAAACCTCTTGCTCAGTTTTACCAGTGTTTCCCCACAAAAACGATCCTCAAGGGTGCCGTTTATTATCACTCACTCAGCTTCTTTCCCAGACAATAATCTGTAGAATATGTATATATGTGGTTATATACATGAGCTTATACGTTCACCCTTGCAATGAGACGATACAGACGGAGGAAATGAAGATGAACCTGTTTACACTGTCTGAAAATAGATGCACAGCATCAAAAACCTACTTATTCTTTTTTCCTACCTAGTTTGAGCAGTTTGAAAGCACTATTGGGTTTAAGTTGCCAAATCATCGTGCTGCAAAACGCTTATGGAAAGTGTGTGTTGAACACCATACATTTTTCAGGTATGTTGATTTCTTTTCCTAAAGGTGTGGTATAAAAAGCAACAGAAAAGATCCATTTTGTCAGCAGAGACAAAACCCTTCAAATCAAATTGTCTTTTTGATCATGAGGTACCTCTGAGCAGACAAGGGAAGGTTATTGCTTCTTCAAAATTTGAAATGTTTCTCCCAAATTATTCATACTATTTCAGAAAGATACTGCTTAAAATCTCCATATGGTCCTAATTAATCATTTTGCTTTATCTGTGCCGTGAAATTATGAGCCACTATAAATAAATGAAGGACTCTGCTGCACTTCTACATATAAACTTGCATAGGGAGAACAACTTACATGGAAGATTGCTGGGGGATGTGGGTAAGAGTCTACAAAGAAAAAGGATATTTTTATTTGATTACATATGAAAGTACAGACAGTAGTAGGTGGTGTATTTTTTGGTCACCTAAAATACGCAATCCATAGCTGTAATTTTTGGATCACTGTGGAATTTTGCAGCTATTTTTTGACTTCTAAGAAGACCCAAGAAAAGTCTGGGATAGTGGAATAAACACTGTAATCAGTTTGTGCTAAGATAGTCATCAGAGATACTTAACAAAGCAAACCCAAAAGGGTGAGATTTTCAGCAACTTCAAAGGATATTCAGTGCTTCAAAACCCCCTCTGGCGGATGTTTGGGAGGACTGAAGAATTTCTCTCCTTTCCTAAAACTGTTGGTTCAGGCTGTCTGTATGTTCATATGAAATGCAATCTTAGCAGCAAAAGACCTAAAGAGATACGGTGTGCATTTTTGGGATATTTTCTGATTTTAATGAAAAATCAATGTCTGAAGCATAAACTCCATAGCAGGAGAATGGCTTCTTCAACCAGCTCCCATAGCCAAAATACAGAGGGTGGGAGAACTCTAACCTGAAAAATGTCTGCAACCCTGTGAATGAATACTGCCTGGCATTCACTGGAAATCTGTTCTATCCCTGTCCTCAGCATAGCAGCACCATGTTAAATTTGAAGTATAAGTACTTCAGCACAATGAGGGTTCCTGCTACAAGGAACACCTTATATTTATTTAGTTTTGGTGATTAGAAAATAATAAATCTTATTTTCAAACAGGAAGGAGCTGAGTGATTCTTGGCTATTAGGAAGAACTCAAATCTTCAAATGCATTAGCTAAATGGTTTTATCATGCTGTATGAGAGGCAATCCTTTGATTACCTTTTAGCTGCAGACCGGTGAGGCATGGGTTACGATGGAGAGGGATACCCAGCAGTCGTCTTCTCTCCTCTGCAGAAAGAGTGGACTGATTTTGGAGGAGGGGGAGTGACAGGTGTGCTGCTTGGTGTGTTTTAGGCTCCTGCTGCCCGAAGCGCCTCCAAAGAAGTTCCTCACTCTGGGCTCCAAGTTTCGCTACAGCGGTCGGACGCAGGCCCAGACGAGAAGAGCCAGTGCCCTCATAGACCGTCCTGCACCTTACTTTGAGCGGTCTTCTAGTAAACGTTACACCATGTCTCGCAGCTTAGATGGTGGTAAGGTCCTCTCAGCTGACTTTGTCAAAAGCTGTTGTCACAGTGGTCACTGCTTTAGGTTAGGTATGAACCTCCTGTTGTATCATCTCCTTGAGCTTCGGCTGAGTAGAGGCTGTGAGTACCTGCACGTTCACTGCAGGGGTAGGGGAGGATGCCGAGAAATTCCATGCTAAATGTGCTGCTGTGGTCCTTACAAAGTGTTTGCCTAGAGGATGTCCTTGGGAGCCCACTCTTCACAGAGCCTATCTCCTTGCTCTCACAACAACAGAGCATTTCCCTGCTTTGGGGAGCAGAGGGATGACTGGACCTGTCTGCCCAAGAAATTCAGGCTTCAACACTTTTTCTGGGTTTGCATGAGTGACTCTTTGGGTTTTGGTTGAATCTGTCTTTTTTTCCTATGGAGGTTTTGACTTAAGCTTGATACAGTTCAGAAATGAATTATTTTTCTTGAGCAATAACACTTGCTTCCAATTACCTCACACCCTAGTCAGATGAGCGCTAAGAGACTTTTTGCATACATTACTTTTGAAGGTATGAGACAGAGAGTAACACAGGCAGGTTAAAAGCACGTCCTTTCTCTCTTTATCCTTGGTTTGTGGAGGTCAAGGTTCTGCTGCTTGCTTGGGTTAAATCAACGTGTGATTCAGGGTATCAGCCACTTCCATCAGCTGTTACTGTTACCAGCTGTTGAGTAAAAAGAGATTGTAGTTTTGCAATTTATTTTTATAGAAAAAAAGACCGAGACTAAACTCAGAATCATTACAGATTGAAAAAAGGTGAATTCTCCTGAAGAATATCACAAATTGCAATGAGTATAGTGTGTGGTGGGGAGGGCGAGAAGCTTTGATTTAAAACTACAAGTGACAAGCCTTTTTCTCTCCCCCTAAAGGTGCTGCTTGTCATTAATTATTTTGGAATCTTCTAATTCTGATGCGCTTCTTGCTCGTTACCAAGCAACTGGTGACCTGATTGTTGTGCATGTGTTTCAAAGCAGAAATTATCCTTCTGCCTTATTTTGTTTGTAACATCTAAGCAAGATGTCTCCCTCTACCCCCTTTGCTTTCTCCTGCCTCCTAAGCTCATTCCCAAGAGAAAAGATACCTGAAATGTTTTTCCCAACATTTGTTAGACTCTGCAGGGTTTTTATGATATTAATTGGCCTAAGTGCAAATGGGGGAAAGAGGGTTTTTTTAATCAGTGCTTATGGTTTCTTCACTAGCATTGTTGCTATGACGCAGATGTGGCTGTAACATTCTGCACTGCAATTACACTGTGATCCAGGCTCTGTACATTTGTTACAGATGCAAGTAACTTCAGGAATTTGAATAATCTTATTGGCTTAAAAATTATTTACACAATAGTCAAGATCAGGGTCTGTTAAACTTTTTATTACATTCTATCTATATATGTACATTTATTTCAAAATTGTTTATATATATTTAAGTTTGCTAAATTATTGAAGACTTGCATCCTAAAATATTCTGATTTGGTCCACTGAATTCAATGTCATCGCTTCCCAGAATTTTGTAGGTTAATGAGTTCACCTAACTGGCAGACTTTAGTACTCAATAATACAAGGATCACATTTCTTTTTTTTTCAGGTATTATGCCTGTGTTACATCAATATTGTCATTTTCTATAATGCAGCACATTAATAAATGTGCATTTGATCTGCGTTGTTATATTCTGACAGATTTAAAAAAAACATCTCTTCCACCCCCATGGCTGATGTCATAGCTGGTTCTCCTTATGTTTCCTGCCTGATAACTGTGGCAATGCGTTGAATTTTTTTTTTGTCTGGTGTTTTACTACAGTAGTACTTTTAATGGCTTGCTAACATTTAACAACTGTGTAATGCACACATTAGCTACAGTAATGTGTGTATACACATCCATAATAACCGTTTATGCATATAAAAGCTACGAGCTTTATGTCAAGGAAAGGATTTATTTAAATGTATGCACATGCTTCTGGTTTTCTGAAACATGACATATTTGTGTTTTCAGCATTATCTCAAATGTTTTTCTAAACCAGCTTTTTTAATTTTGTGCGGCTTCTTAGCAAAAGCTATTTCAGACTTTCCCTCTTTAAATATTTGCTTTTAGCATCAGTGAATGAAAACCATGAAATGTACATGAAGGATTCTGTGTCTGCTGCAGAGGTTGGTACTGGCCAGTACGCCACAACAAAGGGCATCTCTCAGACCAACTTGATAACCACTGTGACTCCAGAGAAAAAGACAGAAGAGGAGAAAGATGATGAAGAGGGCAAAAAGAAGAGAGCAGAGGAAGTCACCCCAATTTCAGCAATACGTCATGACACCAAGGTAGAGTTTTCAGGGTTTTGTATTCAACTGAGCTGCCTGGAGCGTGCTTGGAGAAACACAGAATTTTTAGGGAGGGAAGGAGAAGATAAAACTAGTTCTGTGAAAAGAAATATACTGTGCATATATATGTGTGTCTTCAATCAGTGTTTCTGTAGTCCTTTCAGTTTTCACAGGATGTTGTAAAAATTAGTTCCTGCCTCGGACTGCTTTTCTAAATCTCTTTAACAGTCAACCTGGTGTTTTTTACATAGCATTCAAGAGCTCCCAAGAGTAGCCTGGCAGTGCGTGTTTGCTCCTTTGGTCTTCCGTCATATTTTGACTTCAGTATGGCCATAATGTTTTTTATATTTTGACAAGGCAACAAAATAGTTCTGCATTCTTGTATGTAGTTCTGTGCTTTAAACTATTGTATTTTTCTCTTATATTTCCTATAACACTCTGTTTCCTTGCATGAATTTCACTGGGCATTTTTTTCTCTATTAACTTCTGGGTGTTAATCTGCTGTTACAAGCTTCTTTTTTTCCTGGCTTACAAAAGCATTTGCTTCCCTCATTTGAAGTTTGGTATTGAAGAAGGCAGTTTTTGTTGATGGTTCTCTTCTTAGTTGTTAAATTTGAGTCATCCCTCATCATCTCCAATCCCACCACCACCACATACACATACACACATGGTTGTGCATAATATCTATTCAATTTTTAATATGGGGTACATCAAACAGGATGATAGAGAAAACAGTCACTAGAGATTGACAGTGAAGAGAAATATGGTAGAATCACATTCAGAAAGTGTACTGTGGAATGCTCTTGCTAAACAAGTAAGGTTTACCCTCATCATTTAGAAAGAAAAACCTTGATGGATACCTTTATACCCAAGCATGCAAATGTTAAAATCTGAACTTCTAGCTTTATCATATAAGGCCACAGTGGTAGGATAGGTAAAGGATCAAACCCTCAAAAAGAGTTGCAATTATGGTACCAAAAATCAGAAACAAATTGAATTACTGAAAATTGCAAGAGAGAAAGGATTTTCTTTTGAAAGTGTATGCTGTAATTGTAGCATTTCTCTGCAAAATTTAGCTGGGGTCTTCTTGAAATTCCATTAGTTTCTGCACGGGGAAAGATTGATTAAAATCAAATACGCAGAAAACATCCAACAGAAGCTAGTTCTGTTCTGAATGTTTGTAAATTTAAGTCAATCCTTATATAGCTAGAAATAGTCAAAGGTATTTTAGGAGACTATTTTGATAGAACTTAATTATGCAGAAATGATTAATTTTTACACCCCACTCAAGAGGTGGGTTCTGTTTAAAGCAACCATTAATAGGCCTCAGTTCTGTAAGGCTATAGAAATCTTAGTCCTGCTCCCACATGGATTTGCCAACAACTTTGTCGTGAAGAGAATAGGACCTCAAGAAACACAAAACAAGCTTGAAATCAAATTCCTGTTTAAGGGTATATAAATTGTATAGGTAGGTTTTCAACTTTTCCATTAAGACATTTTACCTTAGTTTTATCCATGTGTATTTAAGTACCAGAAGTTATTCTGAATATTAACACTGCAAAGATGTCAATAAGTGAATAGTCTGTATTAGAAAAGAATACATTTACTTTGGCTTTTTTTTACCTTTAGAATATAAAAAGAAGTTCTGTGTATTTAGCTCACATAAAGACCTGTGCGTCCATCAGCATTAAATTTTGACTTGGGCTTACCACATTAAACACATAAAGACATTTGTAAGCAGTGTGAAGCTAGACTTGGTTTTGATTGCTTAATTTCAGAATACAGATTGCCTGAACTGATGGATTGTTAGAGAAGAGAGAGAAGCAAAATATTAAGAGAAGGGAAAGGAGTTCTACTGTGTAATTACTTGGCTTAAATCCCATTTCTACCATTAATATACTTGGTAAGGATCAGGCTTAGTAGGTAGCATTGATGCAACCTCTGTTTAAAACTTGGATTCTGCTTGTTGTCTCCAATTTGACACCAGCTTAAAGAGGCAAATGCTGGTTTGGCTTTGAAGACATTTTGCTTTTGGGAGTCTGGAGTGGCAGTGGAGTTGAAATGGCTTTTATAGCTCCTTGGAGAGATGCACTATGGATGGAGCAACTCAGGCACTTAGGGTTTGGTCATGGAGCCAGTGTGCCACTTCAGCTAAGTGCGCCTGGTGGACTTTGGCTGAAACATCTGGAATCCATCAGCATCGTGTCAGATGTGTTGTACTGGAGTATGCATTTTGGTGATGATAGTGGTTGTTGTCCTTCTAAAGAGCAGTTGCAGCTGCCCACAGGGAGCTTGTGAAATGATAGTCACCATTTCTGCTGAATCACCTCCCTTCTCCTACCAGTTCTTTGTCCTTAAATGACCTGAAAGACCATTTGAATACCCTACAAGTGACATATCAAAGTAACTCCTGCTTGTTGGTAGCCAGTATTCTTTGCACTGGGGTAAAATTTGTAGCAAAAGCATTGGGTACATTTTTACCTCTTCCCTATGGGTAGAGGGTCATGTTTTGACTATGAGGAAATGTGGCCGTGTGGAACACTGACCTGTCTCTGGTCAGCCCCCTTTCAGATCTCCAGTGAGAGAACACAGGGCCCACCTAGCCACAAGCCTCAGCTCCCTTCTTTCAATATGCCACCGAACTGGTGGCACACAGCATGGAGGGGTGGGAGGGTGCATGGTTGGGAGGGCGTGAGTTCCCAGCACTGCCTGCTCCAGCTCCTGGTGGGCAGGGGTTGAGGGCAGGGCTGTGGGGTTACCCAGGAGAGGCCAACCTGGGTGGCGGTAGGGGCCATGCTGAGGAGCCGGCTGCTAGGGTAGGTATCGAGCGAGCTTTTCTTCCATCAGTAGCTGTTAACATATGGATTTTTATGTCCCCCCCCCAAACCAGAACGTGTTTTAATTAGGTTTAGGATTTAGATGTTTTATGGGTGTTTTTTTTTGTTTTGTTTTGTTTTGTGTTTTTTTTTTTTAATATTGTAGTGGAGGAATTTGGGCATGTAGAGTTTTAAAATTCTTTTAATTATTGGTGCTGAGGTTGTCCAAGACATAGATGGGAAGCATCTGGCCCCCATTGGGTCTCCTTCTGACTGCAGGAATGCTGTCACAAGTAGTTGGTATTAGAAATACATTCCCTTCTTTCTCTGTTGCTCTTCATGTACTTTGTGTTGAAAACTCCTTATGATCAGAACCTAGTCTTACAGTAAGTGGAAATTGGTAGAACCCAGAACTCCACATGTGGCCAGGGAGGCCTTTAAGTAAATCCTGTGCTGCAGAGGATTAGACAAATGTTGAATCAAGAAGTTGCCTTTTGTAAGCTGGAACCCCAAATCACTAATACCTGTGGTGTGTGGCACAGGAACATGCACCGTTTAATTCCGTGGAAAGCTGTGGTGTTAAAATACTGTTTATAATTTTATATATATAATATATATTATTTATCATCATGGAAGAAAATTAACTAATTACAGTTTTCTTTTTGTCCTTTTGCTTTTGCGCCTTGTTTGCTGCTCTTTCTCTGTCACCAGACATCTGTGCTTGGCACTGACTCCCAACACCCCTCGCCATCCTCTCAACCTGGCCCCCATGTATCTTCAGCAAAGCTTCGCAGGAGATGCAAGGAGAGAGCTCGGACAAAGTCCTTAGGCTGTGAGGCGCCCAAAGAGAGCGCTCCTGAACACAGCGAGTCGGAGCCAGACTCTGACAGAAAGGGCCGAGTTTGCTCCGCCGAGCAAGACATGGCTTTCGGCTACAAGCAAAAAGCTGGCAAGGGCAGAACGCTGTTTTCCTTCTCCTTGCAACTTCCAGAGTCATTTCCTTCCCTCCTGGATGACGATGGCTACCTGTCACTCCCTAACCTCTCCGAAACCAACCTCCTGCCTGCCAGCGTGCAGCATTACCTCCCCATCCGCTCCCCCTCCCTCGTGCCTTGTTTCCTCTTCATTTTTTTCTTTCTGCTCTCTGCCTCTTTCTCAGTGCCATACGCCCTCACTCTCTCCTTTCCTCTGGCTATGTGCCTCTGCTACCTGGAGCCCAAGGCGGCCTCCTTGAGTGCCTCACTTGCCAATGACCTGAGTGACAGTTCAGAGGAAGAGGTGTGTACCTCGGCATCGAACACACTCTTTTTCGTGTTCAGTGCTTCAGTCCTAACCAGTGTTAGATTGCTGCAATAGTGGTCCTACTTTCAGAGCCTCATTTCTGTCTGTGCTGATATGTTAGAAGGGTGGTGTTTTTTTTGGTTTGGGGTTGTTGTTTATTTTTTCTTCTTTTTTTTATTTTTTTTTTCTCATGCTGGGAGTGCAGCTTGGGGCCCAGGGTTAGGCACAACACTGTGTGGAAGTGGCTTGGTTTGAACTGTGTGAGCTGGTGCAAAGTGACTTACACTAAATAAATTACCACTGATCAGCTCCGGAGTTTTGTATCTGAACCCAACAAGACCTTTTTCTTCTCTCTTATCAGTTTATCCGAGGGTTAGAATAGTTATCTAAATAGTGCATATAAAGTACAATTTTCTGCATAATTACTGAAGCATGCATATATATGCATTTGTATCTACATTTATTTATATAACTAGCTACCCAACAATAAAGAGCACCCTCACCAACTTCAGCATTTTCAAAATCCAGATGGATTCAGCTTTTTTCAAAAGGCTATCAGCTGTAGCTCAACCACAGAAAAGGCTTTCTGGTCCAGCAAAACCTGGATCTCGATTTTCAGCCTTGATCCCATCTCTGCTGCAGATTAAATTGTTTTCCCATGGTTAAATCCAGTGTATCAGTGAGAGGTCAGATTGGGACAGCTGTTCTGCAGCTGTTTGGGGTGCATGCCACGTGGGCTGTCTTGACATTTGCAGTGTTAGATTAGCACTGCCAAAACCAATGCTTCGAGCCACCAGGGTCATCACTAGCAGATAAACCAATTGCAGTAGGAGTCTACAGTAGTTCTGGGAATAGTGGATGTGATGATATATCCAGAAGTAGGAAAGGAATCTGCTTAAGTAACAGGGTAGATGGCATCTCAGTTTTTGCTGGTGCCTGGTTATTCTTTGTTGACAGAATAAAATAATGAGTTCATTTTTTACTCTATTTTCTTTTTTCCTCTTTGTTTTCAAATACAAAACTGCAGTTTTGCTTTGTATGTAAAGAAAAAAGCCCCAGATCAGATAACCATAGACCAGTTGGCCGCTTGTAAAAAACCACCTTGGCCACTTGTCGATACCATTGCAGTAGCTGTCTTCAGTAAATCAGCTTGCACATCTAAACATTTGTGTCATCTGCCAGTATTGGTTTTGTAAGACTTGGTGCAGGATTTCATTTCCTTTTTATGGAAAGCCAAAAGTTGCATCGATTTATCCTGTAATAACATTGGTTGTAGATGCTTTTGGCTCTGTGATGCCTAACAATTAAAAAATAATGTGCAATTTCTGATAAAAGGCATCAAAAACACTGCTGTCTCATTTTGTGTCCTCATTTTGAGACAGCATTTAGGTCTCAATTTGCATTAGTTCTGCACTTGGATTAATCTAATAGCAGTAACAGCATTAATATAGTGCCAGCTCCAGAGGCAATAATGAGGCAGTGTTTATGTAATACATTGGTCTGTTCCTCTTTCAGAAATGAGCACTTCTTTTTGTTAGTGAAGTTAGGAAGTATTGAGCATAAAAACATACAAAATAGTCTTTTTAGTATCGCTCTTTTATGAGGGTGATTACTCTGGCAGTGCTTCCTGGCAGACAACACAGACTTGTGCCTAATCCACGGGGTATTTCTTGTTCAAAATATTGCATGAAAGTGAATATGTTTTAAACTCAGGCATGTCTGCATTACATTGGCAAAACAAATCACAGCAACTATGATCGCAAGTTAGGGGAGGTGCAGGCACAACATCTCAGGAGATAGCTGCCTTCTGTCCTACTCCATCCCTTGCCTGTCCGCCAGCCCCACCAGCAGCTGTACTACAGCCCATCTTGGAGCTGAGCCTGACCTTTCTTATTCTCCGCTCTGGAGGCCTGCCTTGCTCAGCCTTGATTCACCATTCCCTGCTTTGTGATAACCCCAAATCCTTATTTCAAGTAACTAAGTAATGCTGACTTCAACTCCATGGCTGTCGATTGGCTTATTAGCAGACATGTATATTGCAATAAACCAAATTTTATGCTTTGTTTAGGATTTCATTGCTCTTATGGTAAAAGAAATAGAAACCTCTTCTTTTCCCCTCAATTCACGAATGATTGGACACAGAGATGCAGAAGGCTAAGGCCAGTATCCTGAGCCAATCTCATATGTTGTTGAGCTTGTCGTCCCTTGGGCCATGCATCTGAATTCAGTCCGTGTAAAGACAGAATCTCAGCCCTTAGAATTCATTAGCTTCTGTGTTTGTACCTTAGCAGCTAATATTTCTAATGACTTCAAGTTCTTAAATGATCCTTATGTGCCAGACTTGTGTTACAGTGTCTTGACACAGATATTTTAATTCTTTTAAAATGTCTAGATTCATTAATTCCTCTTTCTTTTTTTTTCCTTTTTAAATAGGAGTGACAATGCATAGATTTTCTTTTCTATCACCATACCTTTACAATTGCTTATAATGTTAAAAAGTTGTGAGATCCTTCACTAATAAAGAAATAATTTGCTAACACTTTAGTGAAAGCAATTGGACTAGCCTAATAGACTATTCTGACATTACAGTTTCATTTAAAAATAGATACGGTATGTCTCATGAGTGGTTATTGCTTGAAAAATTGCGTGTAACTTGCATTCGTGCACTTACCAGAAAGTGCAAAATGCTTGTTTATTCTTCTGCCTGTCATACAAACAATACTAGCTATTCAAAAGAAGAAATAATAGAAAAGAAAGCAATGAAAAAAATATCAAAAAAGCAGTTTTATGAAACATTGGAGTTGTCAGAAGATGACAGAAGATTGGAGGAAATTCAAAGCTAAGACTGATACTCCATCCACCAGTAGGTTGGGGTTTTTCTCTTGTCCGTGCTGATGTGATTTGAGGATGAGATGTGTTGTCCTGGCTTTAAGTTACCTGCCTGGGTTACTTTAGATAATCTAAGGACCACAGAAAATCATTAATCAAAACCAGAGCTTTTGCTGATATCAAAACAACTTGGATGTGCCAGTCTGGGGCAGTAGGGAGCATTTTACTTACTAGTTTCCCATATGCTTAGATAACAGCAAAGTATCTTTCGAACTCTCTTCTCAGCCTGTAATAACCTGCACTCCACTCTCTATTAAATCTTGACACTTACTTTCTCCACTAAAATGTTTTTTATGGTGTCAAGCAAAGCAGGGATAGATCAGTATGTGCAATGCTGTGCTTTGTTTCATCTTTATCACTCATACCTAGTAATTGTTTTGCGGGGTGGGGGGAGTTACTTTTGTCTTTCTCCTGCTTTCATCCATATTCTTTAATGGAATGAGAAGTATTTTTTTTATTCTTTTAATGACAGTTTTTTTTCTTTTTACTATTATTAACAATTATCAGCTGCTCTTTATTGGAACCGAGTGGGATCTGAGCCTTACCATTACTCCACAGACAGACAGTAGATGGGCTGGGGGTACGGTTATTTGAACTCCTTGGTAATGCAGACAGCCTCATGGTGTATAAATGTGGAGACAAGAAAAACTTCTGTACAAATGAGGGGCTGAAAGTCAGGTGACTGTTAAAGTAGCCTTTTTTTTTTTTTTCTTTTTTGGAATTATCTTTTCCCCCTCTGGATAAAAATTCAACCACCACTTTATATTGGCTAGAACAAAAATTTGTTAAATAATTTTATTTTAAAAAATTATGGGAGGAAAAGTTTGTTTAGGAAATATTAGCTGCTTTTTTTTTTTTTTTTTTTTTTTAAAAAACTACCTGGCTTTCTTAAAGAAAAAAAAAAACAAACCTGCTATTCAAGTAACACTTTTCCAGTAATGTCTTGTATGGCTTATAAATTTGTTCCAGTAAAGCCATATACTGTGTACAGTACGCCTTGAGTCTTCCTCTGAGTCTGTTCTGTTTACTAATATAGCATTTTTATTTTGCTTCTTTGACTTGTGCGTTGTTTGAAAAGCAATGCTAATGCAGTTCACAGGGATGTTGAGTTTAACAGTTCCCCGTGTGAGCTGCGTGTACTGATGAGCTGGGTTTATTCTTTATTCCTGCCTTCCTCTCGGGACCCGGTTACTTGTCTAACCAAATAGACTGACAGTGAGCAGACGGATACTGCGGCTGATGGTGAGACCACTGCCACCGAGGTTTGTACAGTCGCCGGCACCCAGCTATGGCAGGGGAGAGCATTTTTCCTCGTCTCTTCCCAACCCTGGGCATCGGGGCTAAACCGCATGTCTGTTCCGGCAACTCAGGATCCCTTTCTGCGTGTGTGTGCATGCGTGTGCCTGCGAGTGGGACAGCTTTGCTGGGGGAGTTCAGTTTTCAGTGCTCCTTACGGATTGCTCTTATTTCTGAGTTTAGTTTGGAAACTTCAAGGCCTCCGCATTGTTCAGACAGTGGGGCGGTGGCAGTGTCACACACACCAGTGCTGCCCACCCAGATGGTTGTGCTGGTCAGATCGTTCCCTGGGTTTTTTTGTTTGTTTGCACTTATACTCTGCAGCCTGAGTGAGAGAGTGGGAAAAAGACAGTTAAAAGCAATTTTCAAATTTACTGCATAAGGGTATTTCCATATTAAAAATATCTAAGGTTTTCCTTGAATTTAATTTCACATGGCATCTTCACATATTGCCATCACTAGTCCGGGTATTGTCTTCAGAGGAGGAACATAAAATGTTTATATTTTCCTTGCACCGAGAAGCCCCATATTCAAACATGGTACATAGACTGCACAGACAAATTCAACCCTATGTGACTTCACTGAAGTGCATATAATGCTTTCATAATTAATATGGTTGCAGCTGCAAACATGAGCTGAATTTGGTCTGACATCTGCTAGAAGACAAAGTCTTACCACAAACACTACTGTAGGTTTTCAGAAGGATCTCATTAATATTTGAGACTGTTAAAATTATCATCAAGAAAAAATTTTTTATATGACACACCAAGACAGTTCAGCCTCGGCTGTAAATAGAATAGATTTGAACTGAGTTATAAAGTAATCAACAGATTTTCCCATGAGTCATTTGACTAATTAGGACTATATGAAAAATTGACGATAAAATATCAGCACAGGCATTAAAAGAATTCAAACGGTGCAACAACATCAAGTCTGTTGAGATGAGTCAGGAGTACAAAATGCTTTGAAGTGCCTCTTGCACTCCATAGCTTCAGGCCTTTAGCCCTCCAGAAAGTAAAACACAATCATAAAATTGTGACCTTTAAAATGTTTGTTTTATTACTTTAAAATGTGTGTTAATCTCTGGAGCTGGCATCCTTATTTTAGAGGAGAAGATAGAGCAAACCTCAGTTTTCCTTACGGATACCTCATTTTCAAAATGTGTGGTATATTTGCCACCTGAAAATTGCACCCTCAGAAACCAGGTGGCTCGGGCAGTCCTTACGGCATCACTTTAGAAAACATGCGCTGAAGGGGATGGGATGTCTGTGCCATTCCAGACGACCACCATGGCAGACTTATCTCCTGAAAGATTATATACAGGCTAAATATGAAATAAAACTGTACAAATACAGGAAGGGGCTGAGCTTAGGGGACTAGCATCTTAAGCAAATAAAACGTGCTTCCTTCTTAGAAAGTGTTGCGGGTTGTTTGCCCATGGTGAGTTTATGCAAAGCTTTGCTTGTTGCCCAGATGATGTCATACATGTAAACTCTCGGATTATGGAATTCCAAAGAATCTGCTGTTACCATTTGGTACTAGTCTAGCCATGACCTTGGTGAGAAGGTGCAACTGCTGCTCCATAGAGATCTATGGATGTGGAGTGTAGCAATTTTTATAAAAGGAAAAGGTTTTATACCTCTTTGTTAACAAAGAACAAATTTGAGAAGAGGAGGTTTCCTCTGGGTTAGAAAAATTGTGCAAAGCCAGTGTGTCTGCTCCTCCTTAAGCCCTTAACGTAGAGAAAATGGCATTTTAACCCAGTATGTACCTCTCACCAATGTCCATAAAGCCTTCATTGATACGAGTGGGTAAGGTGTTGTTTTCCAATCTTTCTCATGCTGGCAGTCGGATCAAGAGGAGGACGGGGATCTAAAGGCACAGGTACAGAAACGAAAGGCCTAGATGTTGCTCAGGTATCAATGTGGAGGTGTTCACCTCTTTCAGCATGTTACTGTCGGTTCTCTGTGAAGAAATGTGTAGAAACAGCATTTTGTATCCTTTCAATACTGTGTCCCTTACCTTTCCCTTTCTTTTTCACTTCTTTCAGAATAGTCTGATTAAGCGAATACAGGGTGAAAATGTGTATGTCAAACATAGTAATCTTATGTTAGAGGTTGGTATTGGTATATACCAGTGCATGTACGTACATGTGTGTTAGTTTTAGTGGTAAACTGTGGATCTGCACTATGATGCATGAACTGTGTACTCCCACCTCCTAATAGATTATTTTTTTCTCAGATTATGATGACTCCTCTAACTTGTACTATAAATACAGATATATGCGTGTGCGTATATGTGTGTGCCTCCACGCGCATATGTATGTTTGTTTGGAGCCTCTTGATCAGGTGCAAATTATAGCGATACAGATAAGCTCTCTAAGAGTGTGTTTATACTCACTTGTACGAGATATGCTATGCTGTTATCTTTCAAAATGCCACATTTTCACAGAGTGTTGTGTTAGTGCTGTGCTCCCCGGCTCCCTGAGCTGTTACTTCCCTCTATACTAACCAAGTTGTGTGTTTTGGCTCTCAGATTTGGTTGGCTTAGGATGTATCACGAACTGCTCTATTCTTTTAAAACTGTCCAGGACCTAGACAAAACCCAGGAAGATCTGATGAAACATCAGACCAATATAAGCGAGTTGAAACGCACCTTCTTGGAAACCTCCACAGAAACGACTGTGTCTAATGAGTGGGAGAAGAGGCTTTCCACATCTCCCGTTCGGCTTGCAGCAAGGCAGGAGGATGCTCCTATGATTGAACCACTAGTGCCTGAAGAGGTCAGCGTGAGCTGAAAGGATTCATTATTTATTTGTCTATTCATTTTTACTTATAGCAGCCCTCAGTAGATTAGAGGCCATAGTTAGAAGCTATTTCCTGCTTGTAGGCACCCCCTTTTCTCAGGACTCAAGCTCTGGGTGCAAGGAAGATGAAAGAAAGAGCAGATATCGTAAACATATATATAAGTACATATAGTATATATATAAGAATATGTATGTATTTAGACAATGAAATTCACTGTAAGCTGTGTGGCAGAATTGGGTCTCTCTGAGGTGTCATTACAGTTTTGGTGAGCTTGAGGAAGTCCAACCACGCATTAAAGAAACCGTGAAAGTGATGGAGAGAAAATTTAAATAATGGTGACTGGTTGGGACCAGCAGTGTAGTGAGATGGATGGGGGTATGGTGCCAGGCTTGACAAGAAAATACGGAGCAAAGGGCAGAACTTTCTGAAGACAAGGAAGAAATAATGATGATAATTAGACAACCTTGGCCAGTTCCATAAGGGTTGCTGCAGTCTGCTGGATACTGTTTCCTGGAAGACCCAATGCAGGTTGCTAAGTGTCTGCATTTTCATGCAGTGTGCATATGTGAAAAAATCATGCTTACTGTGCAGTCTTGAAGTGTTTGTAAGAAAGGAAACTTGTGAATTTAAAAGCTGGTGTTTACTTAATTTTGGGGTAGATAATGACATGTAGGGGTAGCAATGTAACATTCATGTTGAAGTAAAATACATAGATCTTCGAAAAAAGACAGCATCTTGGTTTAAATCCAGTTGAGCAAAAAGAAATAAGCTTGTGTGGTCTGCATGAAAGTTCACTTTTTTTTATTATATTGTGGATGGATATCTGTTTTCTGTCTCACAGAAATCATATTTATGGTTGTTTTTAGCATTACAGACCAGTAAGTGATCATGCAATTTACTTCTGTGCCCACAGCATTGATGTAATGTTGTGAGGAACTCAGCAAAAATTGGCTGGAAAGGCTGTTCTGCTTTTCCACCTCAGAGGTTGGTGTTGCAGTCCCCCAACTCTCTGGGGAAGGGAATCCTTGCAGGCATGCGGGTAGCACGTGTCAGCTTCTCCTCTTAGGGAAAGGGATATTTCCAAGAAAAAAGCCCTTACCTCCTCCTCTCCCAGATTATACCCATCTAACCAGTGGCTGATACAGGCATCAGACATGCACTGGCGTGGGTATCAAATTGAATGAAAATACCTAAAAGAGCAGATTCAGTACCCAAAACTTCCCTTTTGTGGGGAGCACAGAGGAGTCTTGGTGTTGGTCCTACTGTCTTGTTCAGGAATCATAATAGATAGACCCTAGAACAGATTAGTTTGCTTGTAGTTGAAAATATGGGTTTTCTTTCATGAAAGAAAACTGTAAAATAAAATTGTAAATATAATGAACAGGATGCATTTAACATATTAAAGATGTAAGGAATGGCTGAAAAGGGAGCAGGTGGCTAGCTGAGCCTGAATCAGATTGCAGGGGAAGCAAACTTAAAACAGCACCACCCTGTTTATTTAATGTCTTTATTACTTTAGAAATTTAATAACAATTTTTAATTAAAACACACAAGCAATAGCAAAGTCTTGCACAGTTATGTAGGCTTCACCCTGAGGAAACACATCTGAATTTAACCATTCTTTTGGAAAGAAAAAAGGCAAGAATTATCCTTGTCTGGTATCTCTTCTCTCACTAGTAGAACATGACTTGCTCAAAAGCAATGTCCAGTTACTAAATCTTGTATGTATCTAAGTAATCTACAGCTGTTTCACAGAACCTCATCCAAATAAAGGCATTTCTGTGGAAAATTGAGAGAGGATTTGAGCTATCAGAGACTAACTCTGAGGTGACTTCTGGCACAAAGGGGCCCCTGCTGTAGGTAACATGTGACCATCCTTTTTGGTCCTGCTTAGCAGAGTGGTTTCAGTTCACATGTCCTGCTGAGAGAGGAATTTTTCAGTAAAAAACTGAAGCCATCCATAGGTCAAAATTACCACCTTGGTATTTACCAAGAAATGCAGAGGCAGTCAGCACAGAGAGCACATAGAACTGCCTTAGGTAGTGCCTTCTGCTAGTCAAAGAAGTTACACATGTAATTTAGCATTTCCACTTTTAAAATTGAATTCAGTGTTGTTACCTATAGGTCTTTCATATAAAAAAACCCCAAGAACAGAAGGGAAAATATGCCTTTTCAAAATGTGCAAACCCACTTGGTTTGTTACAATAATAGGAGAAGTACTTCGTTGTTCTTTAGTTATGAAAAATATAGTTTTAAATATTTGCCATGATGGTGGCCAGATAACTGCAGAACATGAAAGCAATCATATTAACAAACTCCTTGGCAATGTTTAGTGTGACCTGGATTGGATCAAGCCATCACTTTTATGCATCTCATCACAGTCAGGGAGATGAGCTTTTACTCCTTCCTCTCTCTAGTTTCATATCTTTCTTTAAATTTCTGGATTTCTTCTTGAGTGCACATAGGCTTTTGTCATGCCAGTCCTAACACTTCCACCGGCATGTCTATTAAGTGCACTAGCCACTGAAGAGGCTAGAAAGGGTTTAGCAAGAAACCTATTTTGTTCTGTAGAGCTTTCTCTGGCCAAATGGCAACAGTGGCTGGCCTAGAAGGTGGCTCAAAAGGCTTCGGAAGTGGAGCCTTACCAACATTTAAATTTTCCCAGTTGGCCAAGTTGCAGAGATGCTGTTCTCACAGCACTGGGAAGGCACTGATGGGATAAAACTGAGGAGGAGCTCAGTATCTCACTATAGTTATAATAAAGCAATGGTTAGCTTCCTTTGTAGGAAAAGGACTCCTGAGGCCTCTTATACCAGCAGGGGGTGCTGAAATCTTCGCAGGGCACACCTTATGCCTGCTTCGGGAGGAAGGGCTGCAAACTCAGGAGAGAGCCTCATGCAGGGTGAAGCTGGAGGGGCCTGTTCTCAGCATCAGTCAGTTAAATGAATAATATGAGATGAAAGGAACACAGTGCATCCATACCGGGGTGTTACTCATTATAGTGGGTTTTGTACGACACAAGTGGTTTGCTTCCGTCAACTTTGCACTCACCACAGAGAGGCACTGATTTCACTTCTTATTGGAAACCTGTTTGCTGTAAAATGATTCTCTTTAATTCTGTTTCCTAATTTACCATGCAGTTAATAATTTTTAGTGTAGAGAAATATGCTGAGATACTGTAAAGTATAGTGGACTTTATACCCTCCACTTACTAAAATAATTTATTCCCCTGATATTAGACCAAAGAAGAAAGAGAAAAATCAGAAAAACTCATATTTTTGCAGAAGGGAGGTACTACATTCCTTGAAATGCAGGTAAAAACAAACAATGCTTACTTGAAATGCAGTCAAATAGGATGGCAATGATTTATTATTTTATTATCTTTTTTCCTTTCCAAGCCCTCCCTTTTTAATATTTTTTATTATTATTATTATTTCATAAGTTTCAGATGGAGATGTAATCTGGGGACCAAATTCTGAGGAATGAGGCCCCTCCAGAACCTATGTCTTCCTAATGGAGACTGATTTCTCTGCTAGTTAGAAATCTACTTGCACGGTGCTGTTTGTGGATGTCGTTTGCAGTTGTGCATGCGTTTCCAGCATAAACCTCACTGAGAACATTATGGTGAATGGGGCACTTCCGTCACTAGAATGAATTTCTTTTATATTATCAAGTAAATCTGGATTATGCTGAGTGATGGTGAACTTTGTATTTTTATTGGTTTTTCTATTAGCCAAGTGTGATAGAGAAGAAACTGCAGGAAGGAGAATCTGCTGGCACTTTGGTTACTTCTCATCAAATCATTATCCAGAAAAGTATCCCATCATCCCTAGAGGTTATTTTTAAATTCATTTGATTTTAAACTACCTCATTTGTTTAGTTAAATACAGAAATTATGGTCTTAAGGTCAAATAACTGGATGCTGGTTGCGTAGTCAAAGAAAATCACACAGCATATTTGCATGAGGAGGAAAAAAGATGCTGCAATTAAGTTTCATTCAGAATCTTTAGTAGTATGTTTAGTTTACACAGTTAACTGTGTTGTACTGCTCCATCTAAACAATCCTGAAGGGAGTTGAAGTTTCTCTAATGAAAACAAGGAAATTCAGTGCAGGCTACAGCTACATACAAATGCATACTATTCAAAAACCTCATCAACGGTGTGTTTGTGACAACTGGGGAACAGTTGAATGGGCTTATTTGCCCTCTTTTTGTAATTTTTTTTCTTTTACTGTAGTGTTATGAACCTCTGTGATACGTGATTTTTAACCCCAGGATGATTCCAATCATCATTTTAAAACATGCCCTGAAATGCTATTCTGCTTAAAATGAATACAAACATAGTGTGGCAAAAATATTTTTTGTGTCCACATTATTATGGACCTCTGAGGGGAGAAGTATGCAAAGAAATCATATGCCTAAGGTGATTCTGTTTGTTTATTTGATAACTGCTCTAAGAACTGGTAAAATGGTAAAAGTTATTATAAGCTTTCAGAAGAGGCAGCATTGATTTCTTAAAAGTCTTCATACTTTAGTGCTCCTGAAGTACAGATAAACCTTCAGATATTCTAATTTAGCTTTTATATTTCAAATATAGGGCACTGAGGATTGGGTTATTATAGACAAAATACCCTCTGAGGTAGTTGATGGTGAATCGGAAAAAAATCTGGCATACAAAGTATTGACTGTGAGCAGTAAAACTGCCTTTCCACCTGAGATGTTAAAATC
This sequence comes from Oxyruncus cristatus, assembly GCA_013399855.1. Classification (NCBI taxonomy): domain Eukaryota; kingdom Metazoa; phylum Chordata; class Aves; order Passeriformes; family Cotingidae; genus Oxyruncus; species Oxyruncus cristatus. Next base: position 1,420,277 of record VXAY01003855.1, on the reverse strand, counting down.
CAGTACCGTTCTAATGCAGAGCTTTGAGGACTTGGAAAGCGAAATACAATCCAATGAGGAGAATAAGCAGAAAATGTTCACCTTAGGAAAGTCCTATGATACCATGTCTGGGAAAATTGTAACCATGACAAGTAAAGCTAAAGAGGGCGAGAAAGCAGTACAGACTTCAGTAGAAACTTTGCAAAAAATGGAAAGGGAAGTGCAAGAATCTGTGAAAATCGTTCCAATAGTGGCCAAGTATGAAATCCTCAAGCCTGTCACTGATGAGAAAGCCAGGCGGGGATCCGACATGCAGAGCACAAAAAGAAAGCTGTCCGACTCTCTGACACCCATAAAGGAAGCAGAATCTCAGTTGCAGAGTCCTGAAGAGGAGAGTTTGAAAAAGACACTAAAGATGGACCAGGATTTGCAGTTACATGGTACACTGGGAAGCTTACAGCTTGGCAAAGCAGAGAAGCATCTTGGCAGTGAAGCTGTAAAAGCAAGGGCGTTTTCCTGGACAGATAAGAGCCTGTCTGAGTGGAGATATTCCAGAGAACAGCCATTTACCATTGCTACTGCTCACTATGTTACCGAGTCGTCTGCATCAAAAGTGGTGGTAACAAGTGGCTTTACCTTCATGCCACGATTTAAAGATAAAAGCATGACTTCTTTTAGGCAATCCCCTCACACCGCCCTACCCTTTGGTTCTCTTGCTGCCTGGCTTTGTGTTGACAGCAGCCAACCCAGCTTATTTTTTTTCTCTCATACTTTGAATCCGTTCCAAAGTCTGAAACAGACATTATATAAGGCTTTCAACCTTTCTGGTTTATTTAAAGATCTGTGTTACTGAAATGTACTGTTGCTGCTGTGGCTTGTTAATAAAAGGAAAAAAAAAAAAAAAAGGTTTGCTTGAACCAGCAAAATGCCAATGCTAACAACTACGCTTTTAAACTATTGCTTACTACAGCTACTATGAATTCGCTCTGATTTATTTTCCCATTCTTTTCCCGTTTCCAACTTCTCTGTGCCCCTGCAACCTTCTCTCCTTTTCCTCCGTCTCTGCCTTCAGTTTTGGCAATTAATATGTCTGTTCATGTGAATTTGCCTTTCTTCTGTGTATGACTCTACATTTCTGTGTCTATTTAGACTAAACAGTCCACCAGTGAAAAAACCTTGGATGGTTCAGATATCTTCACTCTAATAGAGTCTGCCAGAAAACCGACTGAGTTCATAGGAGGGGTTACTTCAACTTCCCATAGCTGGGCTCAGGTGGCCGTTTGATTCCCTCCATCAGTGTTATAACTACACAATTACTTTTGCTTTTCTGTTGTTTCCTGGTTTTTTGCACAATTTGGAACTGTATAACTAATGCATGTATTTATGTGCCTTTTCCTTTGTTACAAGAGATCACAACAGAAACTTCACTGAAAAGGGGAAAAAAAACCCCAAGTTTCCTCTCATTTCACTTTATTTTGGTCATTTTGCAGGGTACTGTATTTTGCCTTTATAAAATTCCCACAAAAATAACAATGAGAAAAACACTGATATTGACATTTCACTTTTAAAAGTTGTGATTCTTGATTTATTTTGCATTTCTACTGTGCTGATAACATCCTGAGAACAAAAATCCATGCAACATGAGAGAAATAAACTGGCAAAATATAATACCTATTTTTTTATTTATGTTCACAGTACATTAAGCTGAGGAGCTACTGCAAATAGTATTGTCTCCTTCTGATGCTGAATGTTGTTTTCCTCCTTCCCTGCAGAGAATAGACACTACGACATCTCAGGAGATAACTTCCAGTGACATGAAGCAAGCTGTTCAACCACAACATGATACAGTGAAGAAGGTTGTACAGGAGACTGTAGTTGTCAAGGAGAGACATGGGATGGAGGTGCATGCAGGCGGGGATCCTGCTAAAGTGGCCGGACTTGCGCTGGATGCCCAGGCTGAGGCAGCATCCGTGGTGGCTGCTGGCCTGAAAGGGAAGGAGGGCTCTTCTGGGACTGAGGGGGCGAAGGAGGAAAAAAGGGAGGAGGCTGACAAAGCCCTAACCAAACAGGAAGGAGTCACTGCCACTGCTTCGCGTGAGCAAGCAGAGGAGCACAGAACAACAGTCCAACTTTCAGAGTCTTTGGAAAGAAAACCTCATTTTGAGGTAACTTGTTATTAAATCAATCATGCCTGTGCTGAATTGTGAATGTAGGCAATGGTGGACTAAGTTAATTCCTGTCATGGAAAATAAAGTGTGCCAAGCTTGTATGATTGCATCTTTGAAGCAGGCAGTTTGTTTCTCCTCCTATTTCCTCCTTGTGTGGCACCTGGAAGGCTTGTTGCTGGTTTCCATCATTAGCAAAATGCCATGCATGTTTTACTTAAAAGTGCTTTTCATGCTACACAGAAATACTGAATTTCACTGCATTTTATGCAACAGATAACAAGATCAGATGGCATTGTCTTTGAGAAAGTCTGTCCAGATTGGCAAAGTTTATATGTCCGCAAAGATAGGAAATAGATTGTTTTTTCCATGCTTGGTACAATTATAAACAAGTGAACAGTGTCTTAACCCAGGTTCCTTACCTTAGCACCATTAGCAGGATTTCAAGAGCTGTTTTGCAGAGCCTTTTTTTTCAAAGAAGACAGAAGACTAACCTTGAACATTGAATGAACAGGGTTCATTCTCTTGTCATTTTAAGAAAGTATAGAGTCACAGAATCTCAGAACAGTTGAGGCTGGCGGCGCCCTCTGGAGCTTATCTGCTCCAACCCTGCTGCTCAAGCAGGGACCCCCAGAGTCAGTTGCTGCCCAGGACCATGTCCAGAGAGCTTTTTCTGAGCATCACCAAGAAGGGAGTCTCCACACCTCCCAGGACAACTTGTGGCAGTGATCAGTCACCCTCACGGTGAAAAGGTGTTTCCTGATGTTCAGAGGGAATCTCATGTTTTTCAGGTTGTGACCATTGCCTCTTGTAGTGTTTAGAGTGTTTTTGTTTGTTTTCATGAAATCCAGGGAAGTGTGAAGTATTGCCAGCATTATATACATGTATGTAATGAAGATACTGTAATGAAGATAATGTTGTCCTTTTTTTTTTTGTTAAATGCAGAGCACTTTTTAGTTGTTCTTTCTTTTCCGCAAGCCAAAACATCATTTTGAGAAATCCATATTCCAATTCCTTGTTTTTTTTGTTTGTGCAGTCGGCAGTTGTGAAGACTGAGACCATCAGTTTCAGCAGTGTTCCTGGTGGGGAAAACCTTGAAATTTCAACAAAAGAAGTGCCAGTAGTCCATACGGAAACAAAAACCATTACTTATGAGTCTTCTCAGGTAAGAAATTCTGCAAAAGACACTAATTTAACATGCCCTTAAGGAACCCATGTTTCTTTACCCATTTTTAAGTGTATGCCTTAGTGTAAATTGTTCCAAACTGTTCAAGTATCAAATATTGGCATGAGGAGGATGTACATAAGAATAACTTACCTGAGGGTGACTCTCATGTTCTGGTGTAGGGCCTTTCTAGGTAAAACTACAGATTTAAAAACCCCAGCTTCTCATCTGTCCTTCCAGAAGTGAAGGGGAGCCTCCAGATGCAGAAAGAGAAATAGTGACACGTGATCTCCCTAATAGCTGTTATTTTGCTACCATTAGTTACTCACTTTATGAAGAACTGTAGAAACAGGGAAGTTTAACAGTCCAGTTCTTGCCTCCCTGGGCTTAGGAGCATTTTTTTTGATGACTGGTTTTCTCTTCTGGTTCCTAGGTGGATTCCGGTGCTGACTCCGAACCAGGTGTATTGATGAGTGCACAAACTATCACGTCTGAAACCACCAGCACTACAACTACCACACATATCACCAAAGTAAGTCCTCAGAAAACAGGGAGCTCTTTTTTCACCAGGGTGCATGCTTTCTTAAGCTCAGTTCCATGGTTTATTTCAAACTGTGGACACATGCTTACACTCTCTAGGCAAAATCTTGTATGCTTTGGGTACCTGTCTTTATTCACCTTTGGCTATACTGACTTGATTAACTCATCACCCAACAACTTGACCTGAGTTCTGAAAGTCATGAACACTTAGTGTATGCCTTTGCAAACACAAAACCTTGCTGTGCAGAGACACTGGATTTGTGTCAGACACCTGCAAATACTGTCTGGAACTGGAAGCAGTATAATCACATTGGCATCATTTGGTAGCCTGGAAGGAATAATTTGCCTGAACATGAGGCTCCACTGACATGACTATGCTGACTTTTGTTCCTGAGCTGTTATGCCCGGATGGTGTTGAAAGAACATAGTAAATCTGTACCATGTAATCATAACAGGACATTCAGTTAGTGCAGACACCATTGCTGTGTTTCTGGGTAGTACCCTGGAGAACTCTCCCACAGCCAGGCTGAGAGCTCATAACTGCAAAGACAAAAGATGTTGGGTCTTCCGGGTTCCAAGACAGCATCTCAATAACAGTTCCTCCCTAAGCAGAAACTCTCTTAGTGTTGTGACAGCTCTCTTACCAATATTCACTGAAGACAGGATTTCATCTTTCTGCAGTGAAGTTCCTAACGCTACTGACCCTTTAGTAAATGAGCTATACAAAGGTCATACCACCCTGTATTGTATGGGCTGTCTGTATTCCCATTCTGTTCTTCATGGGACAAATTTATTATAAATACATGCTGTTTTTGACATACAAACATCTCTCCTGATATATGTGCAGATTGACTAGAATCATAAAATGATCTGTGTTGGAAGGACCTCTGGAGGTCATTAGTCCATTGAGAGCAAGCTGACTTCAGAGCTGCTTAGGGTGCAGTTCTGGGTTGTCCCTTCTGTATGTGCTGTTTGAGCCAGTTCAGTCTAGTCGTGTCTGGGTTCCTGCCCCGATCGTTCTCTGGATGAGTGGCAGCACTCCAAAGGAAGTTACTGACGTGCATTTGTCCCTCCCATCTAGACTGTGAAAGGAGGCATCTCAGAGACAAGAATTGAAAAACGAATAGTCATCACAGGAGATGCAGATATTGATCATGATCAGGTAAAATCTATAAACTGCTAAAAAAAGCTACCCTGAAGACTGCCAAAGAGAACATTTCTAAATACTTCTTCGACAGATACTATTCATACTGGCATGCCTTAAATTAAACTGGATTAGTAGTTAAATCATTGATGGTATATTTCATATTTTAATCATTTTCCCCATTTGTAAATTGTGTAATATCTCATGAATCTCTCCACCTTGCTACTGATCATGCATGTTCCACCTCCTTTTTGTTTTTGCCCTTCTGTGGTTTCCTTGGGATAGGCGCTGGCTCAGGCAATTAAAGAAGCCAAAGAGCAGCACCCTGACATGTCAGTGACCAAAGTAGTGGTACATAAAGAGACAGAAATCACACCAGAAGATGGGGAGGATTGACCAGAGGTAAGAAGACTAGATGATTTTCCTAGGCATTTACTGGGCTGGCATGTTGCAAATGTTGTTCTCCTACCATATTTCACCTCAAACTCTTCGCTTTTTCTCAGTGGCATTTTCCACTTGCATTTGGGCTGGTTATCAGTTCTGGTAATTGAAAGTAAACCACATTCAGCTCTAATCATCTGTCTTCATTTAACGGTGCCAGCTGGAGAAAGAGAAACTACTCATTTGCTTTTGTTGGCTCTGAAAAGTCCTCATTGTCCATGCTTTGTTATAGTCTAATTTTCTAATTCTGAAGTCATAAAAAATCATCTGCTTTTGTATCATTTAAGAACAAAAATAATTTGTTCTTAAAGGTGTGCATTTTGGTTTAAAAATGCCAAGGAAAAAACCTACAGCTGCTTTTTAAATGTCCCTTGCCGATATGTTACAAGTTACGCTTTAATTCCCAACTTGCAAAGATACGGTCCAACTTGCTTTTAAATGCAGTGAATTAGTTCGTCAGTATTTTGGTGTCTTGGCTTTCTTGTATTTGAAAGAACAATTTATGTTTTAAAGCAGCATTGTTTATCAGGATGAGATGATAATGCAGCTTTTCTTGTGTCAAGCTTTTTTTCAGTAAAGGCATGCTCTCCAATAGTGGCTGGATAAACAGAGATCTTAATATTCCTATATTTATTTTGTGTGCAGAAACATGCCATGCATACTAACCTGCTATGCAAAAGCTGTTAATGCCAGCACCATTGCACAAATTGCTTTGAATGCTGTATGCAGAAGGGGAAGAAAAAGCTGCTTGTCAGATTTGCTGGAATCAATAGCAGCATTTTATTCTTAAAACAATATGTATTCCCTAGCATTTGGTGTAAGTAACAGAGTGTAATGCACAGCACCTTTTGAAGTTCTTTGGCTCTTCTGCTTTTGGATATACAGACCCTAAAGAAAACTGAATTTCAGTGTCAGTTATTTATTTGGAAGATGGAACCAGTCACTAAGGAGTGAGTAGCTGTGATTCTTGTGGTATTCTGCTAATTGTTTCAGAGACAGCTCAATGTGGCTTGCTTAAAAGTCTATTGATGTCGCTAATTCTTTCCATTGGCATCAGTGGACTTTGGATTTGGTCCAAGTTATACCGGGATGATGCCATTTTCAAATAGCTTTTCTTTCATGAACAAAGTTACAAAATGTATTTTGTAAGAGAGTAGTTGCTTCAAATAATTAACTCGATTCTCTTTTCTGCAGGAATAACCTAGATTGCATATGAATCCAGACATGCATACCAGTAGGAATACGAGAGCCTATACGGAGTCTCAGTTCCAACATGACTGACTTGTATCTGTCTATGGAAAATTTCAGTACAGAAGAATTGATCTTGACCGTTAATAAAGAAACTGGCAGAGATACCTTCCCATAGAAAGCAATCTGAATCAGCAGCAGTTAAACAATTTTGCATGAAGCAACAATAAAATTACAGAAAAGCAGCATTTTTAATTTTCTTAAAATGTCTAAGTTTTCAGCTATACCTGCACGTTCATAAACAATATAAACAGTGATCTCATGTAACACATAAACAGTTCATGCCTTTCACAGTTTCTGAAAGTCTAAACAAATCGAAATTTGTTAGGTGGCAAGCCTTTTTGTTTATGGATATTGTAAATGAAGATTACCCCCAAAATGCTAGAAACTGTATAGGTACTGTGTATAATGTTTTACCACACATTAGATGTGCCAATAACACAGTTTATTCGGTAAACAACTTGAATCTTATATTTGTTTCATCTGGTTTATTACTGCCCGATAAACAATGATGAATCTCTACTCTTATCAAAACATTTAAATGCTTACAAAGTGTGCTTTCTATACCTGAATGAATACCTTATGAGGTAGTAATGATTTTAGTATATTAACTTTAACGATTTTTGTCAGCATTGTTCAGAGTCAGCTTCCAGTCACCCTTCACAGATCCTAACCTTGTAAATTATATGTAGTCATTTTGGAGGAAAAAAAAAAAAAAAGAATATCTGTATTTTACTTAGTTTGCAGCTTTAGAAAATTATTAATCTGAAATAACCGTGATGGTTTTCTATTGATTTCCCTTTTGTTCTCAGAGGAAAAAAAAAATCTGTTTGAGAATCTGGTCAGCATTTACTATCTAGTTCAGAGTCAAGCCTTAACCTGTACAGAGCGTCCACCAAAAACTCGTTAGTGTCCAGCTCTAATACCCACGGAAGGGATAGCGTCCATTACACTGTCAGCTGCATCACAACACATGGTGAATGTATGTTTCTGCATAGTGAAATAAAAGTGGTAAATGCATCCAAAATTGTATTGTTCTGTGTCTAAAAGCACCTAGAGGTTTTTAATATTCAAAACATCAAAATGTTACATTTGTAAGACACCACAGGTTTTACTCATGTGCACAGTAGATGTGTTTTGTCTTCAGCGGCTGACGCTGCACTGTGCAGACAGTGGGAGTTAGCAGAGCATCCGAAGGGATGACAGTGTTCACCTTTGTGCATATGATGTTTGCAAAGGAAAAGGACTGTTTGGTTCCTTCTGTTTTCTCTGGTTGTGTAAACATTTCACCGAAGCTAAATGAAGGATTTTGTCATTGCTTAGAAAGTAAAGGACAGTAGCGCTTGATCCAGATCCACTCTCTTTTAGTACTTTTGTTCTGAAATATGGATAAAATTCTCTTGAAATCAGTACTTACTTATTGGTTCTCTCTTTCTGCTCCTTTGCCACATCTCATTGACACTCCCCTGGTAGTTTAAGAGATATATGTAACAAATAATTCACCCTTCAATCTGTATTTCCTTGCAGTATTGAAAGAAAATGGGTACAAGCAGACTTTTCAGGACATAAAGGGCCAAATTTGCCCTTCGTTGTTTACACAGGGCTCCCTCCCATTGAAGTCAATGGATTTGGCTTCAGTGGAGAGCAGGATTTGACCCAGTGACTTGTTAATAAATGTTTATTTTCATAATTTAGAAAGAAAAATAGTATATATAGAGAGAATAACCTGTAGATAATAATTAAAAGTAATATCCTGAGGCTTTTAAAGCTTTTCCCTTAGTCTCTAAAACATCTTCCTTCCACCAGCCATTCTTCATGCCTTTAAATCCAGAGTGCTAATGATGTAACACCCCCCCCCCCAAACTGCCATCATTGCTCACCTTTCACCTAATAACCGACAGTTTGTTGTGATTTTTGATGGCCCTCTCCTAGTCCAAGAGCATCTCTGTTCTCATCCCTCTGGGTGACAGTAGGTTCAGCTCTCTGGTGCTGCTGGCAGCCGGCGTGGAGGAGGTCCTCACCTTGTCTCGGCAGACAGCATGCCAGGTCCTCCCTACTGCATCCGGAGTTTAAAAATAGACTCTGAAGCCATATCAGTCCTCCCTCAGGTGCCCCTCATGTTGTCAACTAAGGAACAGCGTTGTATTACCTCAGAGAGACGCGAGGCGATCACACAGCCTTCTCTCCAGAGTTAGCATTATATTTTAGCATGGCTTGAGGAGATTGTACTCTGGTGATCCTGCACAGTATGTATGCTGTCTAAAGATACCGTGTCATAAGAAGTTAAGTCTCCTTGGAAAGGACGCTCACCGCTAAGACACAACCTAAGCACATACAAACTATGAGGAGATGAGAGTGGACGGGCAAGGACATCTCAGTGCCACTGTTGGTAGTAGACCCTTGTTTGGGGGACGGTTCCTGGAAGTGATAGCTTTGGTTTTTGTTAGAAACTATTTCTTGGGTTGTCTGCCTAATGCTGTGCCACATGAAATAAAGAGCACCTGCCTGTTTCTACCAACCATCTTTTGTCTCCGTCTCATTTATTGTTGGTCTTTGTCTGGCCTCTCAATGTAAAACAGCTTAGAAAACAAACTGTCAAATATTGTGTTACTTGAAAACACCATTGCCAACACAGACACCAGTACAGAAGACAGACTCACTTGCTACAACTGGAGTCACTGCACCATTGTGGTAAGGGACCCAGATACCCAGGCAGGGCTTTACACACCAGGCAAGGGTGGGCATCACAAGTGATCACAGCAATTGTAACCATTAGAGAGACAGAAAGAGTGAATAGATCGCCTTGGCATTTTTTATGGGTTTTTGGAATCCCTTAACATTTATCCCTCTGAAGTTTTTTTAAGGCTGTCTCCTCACAAATGTCAAGTAATGGTATTTCTGTGCTCAAGGATACATAAAAAAATTAATGAGCTTCTAAATCCATATAGTAGATCAGAGCAAGGATTTAACAGCCTGGCCCTGTTGCTTCCCAGAGCAGATGTAGACAGCTGGTGAGATGATGTGGTTAACCTGTGCAACAATTTGTATCTGCTAAAATTACAGTTCCTTATAAATAGTTCTTCATGACATATAAATTGGACATTGAGTCCAGGCTTCAATTCAGCAATCACACTGACAAGTCTTGCTGCAGGTTTCTTGACTTAAACCAAGATAGTTCTGTCATTTAAGATCATAAGGCCCATTTACAAGCTTTGCCTTTACACCTTCCCTCTTCACAGGTAATAATGGTGAGATAAAGAAATGTATTCCCCTTTTTTATACTGGAACAATAATGGTCTAGATTCTGCAGAGCTAGGAATCAAACCTTTAATAATTTTTCCTGGTTATTTAAAGTATGTGATGTGCCTGAGGCAATGGTGAGATATGTTGCACGATTATATTTTTTAATGTTTGTTGAACACACCAGAAGCACATACTGTATGCTGTATTGCCAAAAAACATCCCGCAAAATCAACCACACGTTCAATCAAACTGACCAGCACCATTTTTATATTGTTATTGTTGTTTTATATTGCTAGTTATCATACAGTCTGAGACCCTACACAAAAAACTGTCACAAATAAACAAAGTTCAAACTAATACCAAAGGAAAGGCTATTTTCATTTAACTTTAGCTATTATAAAGTATTAAAAGGAAAAATTTTTCAAGGTACATATATCCCAAACTTTAGCTGACTGTTTTGAAAATTGATCTTAGCTCTTCTGTATTGTTAACTTTAAGGAAAATCCTTAACTGGGCAATATCCCATTCCCCGGTCTTAGATCCAGTTTTTCCTGAAGTACATGGAAGAGTAAAAATTGACCAATGAGATGAGGTTAAAAACAATTGTTGAACTCTCCTTTTTTCCCATTCCATTATGTAGTAAAGCAGACACTTGTTCTTAAATATTTTGTGTTGGTATTGAGCTTCCTTCAGTTCACTCTACTGATCCAGTCTCCCGAGATGTCTTTGCAATTTTCTTTTGCTCCCGAAACTCCCTGTCTCTAGTAACTGGCTTTCAGGGTTGATGTTTTCTGTGGCTATGTGCTTATCAAATGACACCAAACTCTCCACTGAGTGGAATAAGACCAAAGTCCTCTCAAACATCCATCCTCTCAAAAGATCTGGGGCTGGATGGACATGAAGAAGGGCTATATATGGTAACAGGAGCTGAGCTGGACCTCCTACAGTCAGGTATAGATCCCAAGGTATAGTGCTGGTTTGAGGTTCTATGGGTGGACTAATGCACGACTATGAGAAACGCTAACTCCATTGCTTACACTGTTTTTAAAGGGAGAGGAAATTAAGTACTCTTCTTAAATCTATAGATTCCAAAGTCTATATCAGTCTTACACTTCAGATAGTGGTTTGCTGTGTCTCTTGTCACTAGTGTTACGCCACATCAGCAAAGAGTCTGTCCATGGTTGCTCTGGTCCCTCAGAGCAACACAAAATACCAGTCTTCCTAACAAAACCTTGGTCATACACTTAAAAAGACCATCTGCTGTTATGCATCTTTTAGTTCCATCTCAAGGATTTATATTTAAATAAACAATGGGGTGTATTGTTGTTAGTTTTCATATAAAGATATTTTCCACAACTTTCTGTATTCATTAAGTGAAACCAGATTATTCCATAACCTTGGAAATACTGTTAGCCCTTGTTCATACTCTACATTACTTTGGTTTATGCCACTTGATTCTACCTCCACCCTTTTTTCTGTCTCCCATTCACCATCAGTGCTGCTTCTCAACTAGAACTAATGGCTCCTGCAAAGACTGTTGGAACAGAATTTCAAAAATCCTGTTTTAAAGAAAACGAATGTGCTCAAATTACACAAAAAAGTCAGTCAACTCTCTTTCATCATCTCGTGTTCCCAAAGGCAGCTATAACCTCCATAAACACAGTGACCTCACTCTTGCAGCTGAAATGACCATCAGTCACTGTAAGTAGGATTAATGGCCTGTCTTTGAGAATTACTACAGTGATATAAAGTGGAAAAGAAAAATGAGAAAGAGTACTGACACTAGAAATTGTTTTCGTTTTTAATCACAGTAGACCTTTATCTCTACTATCTCTGTTTTCTCCAGTGCAAAACTTAAAGAAGAACCTTTAATTCTTGGCAGGGTGGGGGTGGGGGGGAGGAGGGACAAACTGGGTTTGTCCAGAGTTTACTAACCATTTCTTTTCCATTTTCTAGAAGTAACTTTGCTGTCTTCTGTGTTGTGATGTACCATGATTCTTAACTTCTGTTCACAAGCAAAGCTTGGACAATGTCAACTAATTGGAACTGCAAAACACAGATCCCAGAACAAATGGAGCTTTGGGGCTGCCTGAATTACAACTCAGAGCGGCGTATTTCCACACAAGCCCTGCTTTACAGTGCACATGTTAAGCACTGGGCATGTGTTATTTGGTGGGTGATCCTGTGTGACTACAGGGTAAAAAGGACAAGATTAGACAAAGCACATGAAGGGGCTCACAGAAGGGTGTGTCATAAATTGTATAACAGAGCAAAGAAAAAAATGAAAGCAATATATCTGAGTGTACAAAAGTAAATAATTAAGAAACCTTCAAAGCCTCTTCCAGTAGGAAGAGTACAGCTAGTCTGATGATACTGTTTCCTTAAATCAAGAGTGTTACCAGTACAGATTTCCTTCCTCAGTGGATTTAGGAGGCTGTTTCTCAGACATCGGTTTTCTGGCCAAAGAGTTGATGGATTTGGCATATGAAGGTTTCTAAAGGCATTTATATTCCTTTAATCCAATCCCCAATCTATATACAACTTACACAAACATGAATTATTTTACACAGTCACAAAGGTGTTGACAGTTTAATAACTCATCTCTACAACATCTAAAGCCTAAGCTACTGGACTAAAACAAACACATTTCCACAGAACATTATTTGCTATAACATTATTTTGATGAAATCATTTTTGAATATGGATTAAGCAAAGGATTTTTGATTTGGTTGGTTTTTTTCCATTCAAAATGCCATCTGGTTATTGACATGTAACAAGACTTTTCCCTGTAATCAGATGACATGTCAGTACAGATACCTTTTGTCATATTGATCTATAAAAGTGAATATGCAACATGAAAACACTGCAACATGTGGCCTGATAACACAGAAATAAAAGACTGTCTTGAATATCTGTGTGATGTGGTTCTGTGATGAGGAAGCTTCTGCAGACTCTGAGAAGACAGCCTGTAATAGTTAGTTATCCCACCGCTTCCCAGTTATTTTAAATTCTTTTTGTCCCTTCTTGCTTTCTTTCATATTCTCCAACTTAACCCATCTGTCTTTGATCTATCAGGCTCCTCTCTTGTGTATCCTCTTTCCCTTCCAACTTCATGGCTTTTAAGCAGAATGCATCTGCTGCTTCTCTTTGCATTCATTCTTCTGTTACATCTTATCCCACCTATCAACCTTCTTTAAAGTCTTGCTAGTTCTCTCTGTCATGCAGTGTTCCCCACTCACCCCTAACCACTTCAGCTCCTACAGTGATGATACATCCAACCCTTAAGTGCATATTTCTTTGCTTTCATATCTCTCTCCAAATTTCAGTCTTGTTTCATTCTTTTCATCACTGGTGTCTTTCCCATAAATTATTTTATGAAACAGTACTCTCTTTGATTTTTTTTTT
>VXAY01003855.1:1384759-1406930 GCA_013399855.1 Oxyruncus cristatus | reverse complement strand
TTTTTTTTTTTTTTTTTGTAGACACTTTCTCCCTCTTCATCTTTCATCTGATCTCTTTCAGAATTTGCCAATTTCTCTTTCATTGACACTTGGACCTTTCATGTTTTCTGGTCCATTAGCTTTGATGGATTGCCACCTCCTTTCAGACCTTTTAAACCCCATCCTGACTTTTCCTGTGCCTCTTTCTGACACGTCACTGAAAAGCATGCATGATGGAAATACTGTAGATAGTTTTCCTTCAGTGCAAAAACATTTCTTTTCTCTAACAATGTTAAACTACACTCTTGTATTTAAATAAATCCTTCCCCCAAGTAGACAATATACATGATGCTTGTTGTGTTCTACTTCCTTCTGCATGAGCTCTTGCCCACACTTTCCAAGGAGAGCATAATTAACAAGCAGAATGACTATTACCATCCTCTCAAAGTCCTCTTAATTCTCAAGTTCCACTTGCCCTTTTCACAGACATAGAAGCTTTTGTCTACTTCAACTTCTGACAGCCTCAACACATCCTCATGATTGCATCCCAAGGCATCTTTCTCCTCGGAAATATCAGCTTTATTTCCTAAATTTTTAGTTCCTCTCATTGTAAAAATGTCTGCTCTGGTCTCCACCATCTCTCAATTTCACATCCAGGATCATGTTGTCAGCATTATCTAGAACTGCTCTCTTCCATTCTGGAGGTCAGCATGTTTTCCCCCACAGGAGCTCTTCTCCATGCTCAGGATCAGTAGTCTTCTGTTCTTCTCCATGACTTGTCCTCTCTGTAGACACATACCCCACTTTTTTATCTGAATCTCGTCCTCTCCATGCTCAGTTAAGTCCTTCTGACCCTTTTTTAGCAACGGGCTTTGCTCCCCTTTTCTGTAGAAATCTTCGGAGCTCATGGTCATGCATACAATCTCCCTTTACACTGCCTTGCTGTGATATTCCCCAGGAATGTGAATTCAGCCCATATTTCTCTCCAGGTTAATAAAAGTAAGATAAGTATTGCTTCTCTTCAACCTATTTGTGTGTATTTACAGCTGCAGCACTGTTTAGGAGAAACAGCTCTGCTATTTGCATCACCACATTATGACCTCTGTGTGAAGGTGAAAAATGGAGACACCCCCAGGAAATGAGATATTTGTTAGTGTGTGAGAATAAAGAGGTAACATCATTGCTATATTGATGCCAAAACTGTTTTGGAATAACAGCTAGTTTTATTTCCACCTATAAAGATGCTCCATGATCAAGTGGGTGTCTTCCCTAGCTAGGCCCAGCATTGCACGGTGTCTGAACCGGAGCTGGTTTCTACCTGATCTGCTCAGAGCAAGAGCTGAGGAATGGGACTGTTTCCTCCCATTCTACTACCATGGCCCTTACTTAAAGCCTAGGAATGCAGAGACATCTAATCCACATGAGGCAGGCTGCTGTGACACAGGCTGGCCAAGTCAGGTATCTAATCACTCGTGATTACATGTGTCAGCACATTTGTACTGAAATGGTGCATCAGCACTATTTATTCAGTCATGCCACTAAGCTCTCCTTCAGTGCATTTAATGATGCAGGAGGGGGATGAGATAGCAAAAGAGAGGCAGGCAGAGCAAAAGCTCTGCCATAGCCTTGTGGGTGACAGAAACCTTAGCTGGCACCCTGCATGTTCCACCTGTGTTGTCAAGTACATCAATCATTTCAGCAGTAAAAGCTGATGAATGTTGGGACAACACTAGCAGCAGTTGGCTCCCTACCCAAATTTTTATCGTAATATGTTCTTGTTTAACCAGAAATATATGTACAGTGTGGGGAGCTGATTCTAGTGAAGTATTTCCAGTGAAGTATGTTAATTTCCTAGTGACTGCTAAACCTGCAGTGTCAGGGAAGACAGCTGGTGCTGTGGTAGGCCAAAACCCATTGCTCCAGTGATTTGGAATAAGTTTTTTTTTTTTTTTTTTTTGTCACAGGAAAACTAATTTGGCCAAAACTAAAACCTGCCAGTGATGGGTGGAAAAGACACTACCAACAGCCTTAACAAAATTCCTCCAACAGCAACAGTATTGTTCACGTTATGGTGGGGAAATCAATTCCCTCACTATGTATGATGAAACTTATTTTTGAGCCTGGGGAAGATGATGTGACTGAAAGATAAGGTAGTTGGTAACAGTTTAGCACCAAGAAAGCTGCTTCTTATGACTGAGTCTCAGTAAAAAGACTTTTCTATCATGTCAAACTCTGTGCTGTGTCTACAGAACTAATTTTGTGCTTCTTTAAGGCAAAAACAAGGGTGACAGAGGGTTAGAGAAATCTTGTGGCTGTTCATAAGAGAGCTATCATGTAGAAAAAAAGAAAACCTCCAAATACAGGCAGGTAAAAATAAGAGAGCAGTGTTGTAGCATGGGGTGATACAGAACAACCAATAGCTATGTAGGTTTGGTAAAATTATTTTTTTTTTTTTTTTTAAGGAAAATATGGTAGGGGAGCAATGCTAATCCAGGACTTCTGTAGAGAGAACACAACCTGTTTGTCTAAGTGTCACTAAGTGTATGAATAGAAATAGGAATAAAAAAGGCCATCCCCATAATGTTGCTAGGTTCCACAGATGTCTTCAGTGTATGTAGTATTAAACCATAACTCTAATCATGATTAGATACTAAAAACTCTCTTATTATTTTTAATGTATACCATCAAGAAACTAGGGGGAAGATGGTCTAAAACCAATGCCTGCAGAACTCCAGTTCCTGTGAAGTTTTACAGCTGGTGATGGCTCGTTCATTAGCACGAATGTCAAGGGATTTCATGATGCAGTAGTATTTGCATTTGTATTTTTCCCTTCATGAACAGGCATGAAAATACAAGTTGTGTGAGCAAGACTGAAGTATTTCAACACTAAACCAGTAATATCTACATGAAATTATGCAAAGCAGCTATTGCTGAGACTCCCAAGTGATCTGATTTTGGCTATATATGTTTTGACAATGATCCACCCTAAATTCTTTGCTTGGTCCAAGAAGACCTCTGCTTGCTCAACTACACTGGCAAGTATCTTTGTTATATGTCAGTTAGTAAAGCAAACATTATTTGTCAAAACTAACGTGCACTGTGTTGGCACCAACAATTAAAACTCCCAATTCCCTTCCCATCTATCTCTAGCACTGTTTTGCTGCCGGAGAAAGAAATAATGATATTTTGAGACAGAAGTTGTATGTAAAACTTTCTAATACAGATGCCTCATCCGCTGCCACCATTTCTTTCACAAGTGAAGAAAAAATAAACAAAGGCAGTAGGATTTCTCTTTTTATTCTCTGGAAAATATACTGATGGATAGAAGCCATTAATCCCATGCAGGTTTTACTTCTGACAGGGCAAGTCATTGTCCTCAGAAGATGTGATATTTGAGACCATTTGATCTGTTTCTGTCTTTTCTACCTGGTTTGCATCCGTTCCCTCACCAGCCTTCCCTGCCCAGTTACACTTAAACTAACCTAGAACTGCAGCAGGGGGAGAAACCTGCCTCTCCTTGTTCTGTTTCTGCTTTCTGTATCCCTCACAGCTATTCTGCAGTGTTTCTCACTGTATGCATTACAGGACCCTTGGCACTCAACACCAACCTTCTAAAAAAGCTTTCATCTCCATCTTTTCTCTCTGGGATGGAGTCAGGGACAGGCTTCATGTTGAGCTTTACTCTCATATTCCTGGTAAAAGGAAACAGGGACACAAGTCACAAGACCTGAAGATCTGACCTTACTAGTCTACTTGATTCAACCTACAAATACAATATTGCCACTACCTTGATGTCAGAAATTTTCATAAGTGTCCACATCTATGCAAGGTGACAGGGGAACTTTCTGCCTGTGTACGTACTTGTCTGTCAGCCAATACCTGCAGCCTGCTCAGGGCCTGCTGTGATAGCCATCAGAGCTAGGATCTTCTCATGTTATAAATACCCACGTACTGGGTTGCAGTCCCTTTGGTGGATATGACCAAGCTCTAATCTTTCTGTTGGCAGAACAGAATTGCACATGATAGCTACCTAAAGACAAGTTCAAACATAAATAATGTAACACCCTCCTCTGCTTTTTTCTATTTTTATTTTTATTCAGCGATAGCTGCAATATATCTATACCCATTTATCAAATGCCCACCATCATTCATAATTCTTTATACCTTGCTGCTATGGCTGATGAGCTGATGAGCAGAAGTTCACAAATGCAGAGTGTGCCAGTATTATTGCCAGCTAGAGCCCCTTGGAAAACTAATGTCAGTCTGTATTCAACATATTCCATTGCAACTATTAACGTATAAATAATTAACCTCATGGCTGCTGAAGAATAAAAGGAATATTTCCTTCAATATATTTACTAGGAACTTCTCTTAGACTGAATTCAGTCATTTGGTGTCCTGAAACAGCCAGCCCTCTCAAATTTGCGTGAGGGTGGCTTCAATAGCAAAAAGCATATACCCAGCTCAAACAGAGCAAGGGTGAAAGGAAGCCTAGTACCTTTCCTCAGGTAGTTGTATTTTTGCTTCATTGGCAAAGAAATGCCCATATAGTTCACAACAGCTATCTGCTGTCATTCAGAAGTAGATTCCTCCACATGTCCATGTTGTATGCTATGCTGGTCAACAGCATGACTTGTCAGGATCTTGCTTTTGCAGATAAGACAACCAGAACATTAAGAGAAATTCCTTTACTTCTCCTTTCTCTTTATTGCTATATATCATGATTTAAATAAAATTATCAGGTAGTTCTTAGACGAGACTTACCAAATGACAGGAAAACCTGTCACTTTGATTTGATATTATTTTCTGTATCTTTGTCCCAGTGCAAGTACAAGTGAATTAAACATGGCAGTGGGAGGACAACAGCTTCAAACATGTGGGGGGAAATGTCACTGGGAGATGTTGTCTCAAGACATAGAAATGTGTAATGTGATTATTAAAGAATGCATATTCCTTTCTACACTGCATATTCCTTTCTACGGAGCCAGACAGGGGATTATGGCAGATCTAGAAGAAAATACAGCATCTGCCTATATCAGAGAAATAAACAGAAATATTTGTCTCCAAAAAGAGATTTAATTTGGAAAAGAATGTGCCTAGGAGCTGAAATAGCCCTAAAAGATGTGTTTGAAGAATGTAACCATAAAAAGAGGCTAGAGCAAACAGCAGATGTACAGCAGATGCATCAGGTTGTACTGAAAACAGGAAAAATAGAACTGAAGATTTTCTACGTGTTTGCACTGTAAGAACAAAACTTGTGAACAGTACTTTCAAGAGACATTATTTTTGTTATTAATGAAAAACAGTTGAAGGCTGACTTGAAACCAGATGAGAGAAAAGAAAGGAATTCTGCTGTGGCAAGTTTTTTTGGGGCTGCAAACAGAAGTCTGCAAGGTCCTCCCATTCCTAGATACTAAGTTTTTAGTAAACTTTATACAGAATGTATACATTCCACTGTCAGCAGGAATTGCAATTATCTCTTACAGTCCTCTTGCCCTTTGAAACCATAGGTCTCCAAATGTTTCATGAAACTGAAAACATTTCAAATGTTTCATGTTTGCGTAATATTTCTTTGAAGTATGATCTTGCCTCAGAATTTTACTTCAGAAGACCAAAATTCCTTTAAACAGAAGTTTTCCACCCAATATCTGTCAGCAACCCAAAGCAAATTACTGGAACAACAATACTGGAGAAGCCTCATAATTACAGCATTTCAAATGAAATTTTGATTTCAAATGAAAACCAAGTTCTATGAGCACCATAGATCTTTGAGGGCCTCAACTGATGAGGTTGATTTTACCATGTAAAGGTAATTAATAAGGCAAATATGCTTTGAACTGTGCTAATTTTTTTTTTTCCCCCACAGGAAACTGTAAATACACAACCTAGAACCTCTTGACCATGCCCTTAGGTTTAAGCAAGTTTATTGAACACAGGTTGTATATCTGGCATGATGTTGACTGACTTACTTCATACTGAAACACAGTAAAAAGAGAGGAACTAATAACAGTTAGGTTCATCATCAGGATAGTATGTGATCTGTTTTATCATACTGTCTTGAAGCCCCATTCATCATCCAGGACTTCATTTTGCAAGGTATAGCACACATACAGAACAAGAATGTGGATTCTTCCACCAAAAACTTACAGTCAAACAATAATGCAAGAGACTGGATAAAGACACATAGGTGAATACAAAGGGATGTGAGGGATAAGAGATAATAATGGACAGGGCTTATCTACAATCAGGAGTTTTGAAAGGGGAATTTTTAAGCAGGACTTGAGAAATACTTTATTCGTGTTTATAGAGAATTCCCGGAACTAACTCAAAATATTTGCATAATGGACTACCCAAGACAAAACCTAAGGTAAACTAAGAGAAATTTAGACACAGATTTTGATGGCTGAACTAGTGACAGGACATGATGATGGGGGCCAGTGGCGCAAGAAACTGAACTATACCAAGAGTGGAATGGAGCCAAAGATCACAGAGATTTTTATTCAGTGAAGATACAAATTGGATAATTATCCTTGTGGGAGTTTTGAGCTAAGCTTGGTTGAGCAAAGGTGAGGATGAAGAAATGGGCAGTTAAGGTCATTCATCAACAGGGCAGTCACTGACGCGTGAGCATGAGGAGCCTTGAGAAGAGGAGTAAGACATTCAACAGAGAAGAGTAAGTCAAAATTAGACAGTGCTCTACAGAGTCCAGGTACCAAGTATCCAGGCCATAAAGAGAGTCAAGTGAGATCAAGTGCTCTGAAAGTCAGACTGAGTGAGACTATTTGAAAACAAGAAGGCTGGAAAGCAAAAGCTGTCACATCCTCACTCTGGTCTTTCGGCACCACCGATCTCATGAGAGGGAAAAGGCACCCAGGTCTTACCTGAGTTACTGCTTACATGAAACTCTTTTGAGCACCATATCATATGTTCAGAAAAAGCAAAGTAATTGGCTGAACAGAATTCATGGTTGAATTCCTCCTGCAAACACAGCAATCCAAAAATTTTAACAGTGTGTTAGAGGACTGCAACAGAATATTTCTGAATCAAAGCAGCCTGAAATGCCTAAGGCTGTTATGACACATTCAGCCTCTGTATTGATCATACATAATCCTGTTGATCTTGTAACTGTGACAGCAAAACATGCGAACATGTATAATAATGTTAACTCTTAGTGTAATAGGTTAATAGACAGCATACTGATACAAAGTTGTAACAGATGCTCCTGACTTGTGTGGTGCATGAAACAGCAGCCCCATCTTAAGTACTCCCAGCAGTTTTGGACACCACAATATGCAAAAGATATTAAGCTATTAGAGAGAGTCCGAAGGAGAACCACGAGGATGATGAAGGGTCTGGAGAGGAAGCCTTATGAGGAGTGGCTGAGGTGACTTGGTTTGCTTACCCTGGAGAAGAGACTGAGAGAAAGGGGAGGCCTCATTGCAGTCTGTGACTTCCTCATGAGGGGAAGCGGAGGGGCAGGTACAGATCTCTTCACTCTTGTGACCAGTGACAGGACTCAAGGAAATGGCATGACGCTGAATCAGGGGAGGTTTAGGTTAGATATCAGGAAAACGTTTTTCACCCAGAGGGTGATTCTTTGATTCTTTGATTAACTTACCAAACTGTATGCTCTTTAGCTAATAAATTTAGAGGTGTTTTTTCTCTTTAAAATGGTATTCCTGAGTTTTTCAAGCTAGTGGGTTAATAAAGGCTGTCTCAGGTTCTCCTGAAATAAGGTGGCGGTTATATTAGCAAATGAGAATCCTTGAGAATTGTATAACAATGATATTTGGTGATCTTAAAACAAACAAAAAAACACCTTCTATGTTTCTCTATATTTGGCTTTGGATGGAGTTACAACACAGCTAAGTGCAAACTGTATGTGGTACAGCATCTCCTGACAAGAGTCTGCCCTCTCAAATGCCAAAGGGTAGGACAGAATGTGAGGTCCCACATGGTATGAAAGTGAAATGATGATGGTTTCTGAAATCTTTTGTGGATGTCAAATACCTAAATAGAGGGGCTTCTGCTACTGAAATGAATGATGTATACAGTACCTATAGCAGCATAAGAGATGAAGTTTACAGCTGCTGCAATTTCACTCTTGCTTCTGCTGTGTTTCAGTCTGCTTGAAAGACATCTTTGAAATCAGAGCTTACACTTTTAAGATACCAATCCTATGGCTTAAGAAACTTCCAGTGCAAGCTAGGACTGGTTTAACCCCAAAAATGGGACATATAGTCTAAGAAACAAAAGCCACATTCTCTCATATGGATGTATTTGAAGCAAGAGTTATCTTAGCACTTTGACTTGCTTAAATGGAAAGTGAATGGAAACTTGCTTATTTTCATTTTAACAGCTGTGAAGGCATGTAATTGTCTGCACCTAAGGCTTGACACAAAGAACTTGGGTTTACTTCTATTAATAACAATATACCTTACTAAAATATGCACAAATCTGTAAACTGTTGCAGTTAGAAAATATCTGTAGCTTAAAAATTGCATAAATAACCCTGATTATCATTTCAGTGAGTACTACCATGAGGGACAGCACTGGATAGTACATGGAAAATTATGTTTTGAGCATGGTAAGCTCAGAGAACAGTCAATATACAATAGCAGTGTACCACACACCTGCTTTATTTGCACATATCTCCACTTATGAGAACATCATATATAGGGTATGGACATCAGCAATGGCTAGTTACATTTGATTTAAGGAGCAAGATGATAACTTAGATGGAAAAGCCTATGGAGGGACAAAACTTATCTTAAAGCACACTATAGGCTTTCTGTTGACTTCACCTGCATGACACCCACCATTAAACTGGCAACATGACTTTCTATAAATTGGACTACTTGACAGACAGTAGCCAGAGCCATTATGCTGATACTAGGAAAATTTTTCTCCTCTGTCCTCTCTATCCTTTCCTCCTTTGGCTTATCTTACATACACATACTGAGACTGAGAAGGTACTATAACAATCATTTCTGGACTGTGTATATCTATTCTGGTATTTATGCAAGGTTTTTGAAAAGTTGCTGTATCTTCATTGGTATAACTCTTGGATGATGGGTAACTTAGTTGTGAAGCTCCTCTAGGCTTCTCCAGGAATAGCTTCTTATATTATCACGTGTTTCTCTTCCACATTTCTGAGATCATCTCTCTGCTTTCATGTCAGAATAAAGCATGAAGGAAAACTGTAGAAGACAAAAAAAAAAAAACTGATCCTTAGCCATCCACCTTGAATTCTGTGAATAATAAATTTGGATTAAGCGGGAAATGCAAATCAGTTTAGTTGCCAATGCATAAAATAATCAGACTGTAAGTTTTCAAATTCTGCTGCAGATGTACTATAAGTGATTAATGTAACTGCCTCATCTTGAAGTCATAGCACAAATCAAGCAAAAAGACTCGTATTAACATGAAAGGCTGTAGTTGCATCACTCACAGCTTTGGCTGGGGTGTCAATGGGCATTTAAGTCCAATGTATGCATTAGATAAAGCAGAATGAGTAATGTTTGGGATGAGCATAAGGCATGATTGTTATTAATCTCTTCATACATACAGAGACTGAGAAGTGTTCATTTGCTCCAATTTGGCAGTTGCAGCTGCTGGAAATATTTGTATGTGCTCTGTGGAAAAGACTCTAACAGGCTATGGTTATAAAACATAAATTGTTCAGGCCAGGCAAATATAACTTCTATTTATTTCCATGAGACTAATAATTCACACAAACCTATAATTTATTACAAGTTATGTTTCCTGTATTTCCTGCATCCTGTACAGTACTGAAGCACACGACCTGATTAAAGTCTACATGCAGCTGAGATCGTGTATTATGGGAGGCGAGAGCTATAACACCTCCTTAATAATAGACCGTGGAAAGATCCACTTTGCGTGAAAATCACACACAGGTGAGGACAAAATGGACCGGATGCACAAAATGGACCTTCATTGAAGGGGAAGGCTAGCTTTTACCTGGTAGGGCATGGAACGAATGGAGTTTGGGAGGATACAAGGGAGGTACATGCAGGGAAGTGTCTATAATTGGGTAAATTGGGACACAACCTATCCTATTAGGGAAAGGGAAAATACAAAATGAGGAAAAGCTATAAATTTTAATTACAAAGAGCCAATAAAGAAAAGGATTACATTCAGAGAATAGAGAAGAAGCTAACACTGATTTAAACTGCAGATTACATATAAAGTAAGATTTTCTTCTAACAACATTGTTAATAAATTGAATAAACATAATACTCTTGTAATATGAAAAGCAGTCTCTGAGGTAAGAGGTTATTTGTTGTCCAGTAGTTCAGCTGCATTTCAAAACTGTCTTTTTCTTCAGTTCTGCTTTTCTTCAGATGTTTTTCTCTACCAGGAATAAATATCTTGTGGGCAACTTCCAACAGTGTATCAGTTTAAAAAACACACACACACATATACTGGGGACTCAAGCAGATGAAAGAACCTCAATCAAACAAGCTGGTAAGACCAGCCTGTTTTGGTAGAAATGTTGACAATCCTGTGCCTGAACAACTAACACTGTTCTCAGACCAAGTCCAACTGTACAACATCATCAGACTAGGAGCAGTGGCTCACTACAACCAGTTATCATTCTACTGTGCAGTAGCTACATTCCATGGATCTATTCCAATCTTCCCATTTTATACAAGGTCTTCAGATTTGGAAAATCCATATGTTTTCTGCCTCAACCAGAAGCACTCATCATGCTATAACTTCTTGCTACAGTAGGCCAAAAGCAAATTTGTCCTACCTGTTGTACTAAGCCTTTTTTATGTTGTAGTCATTACATTTCTCATTTTGTTAACTGTGTTTACCAGTGTTCATAAGGACATATATTGTCCCTGGGGATTTTTTACATTAGCTGAATGCATCTAAGCCATTATCTCAGAAGTCAAAGTCAGATTATTTTGCCATAGGTAAAACATTACCAGCTACAGTGTATTGGGTTGTTTTCAAACTTCTGCAATGGTAGTTAAGCCAACCTACAGCCATTAAAGTGCCCTGAAACATCATTGAAGAGTGCTGTGTTTAAAGGCAATAGAGAAACACAGGCAGATCTGAACTTCAGAAAGCCACATTATTAGGCTTTTTGACATTGGACTTCATAGGCAAGTAGGTGAGAAGAAGGAATTGGTGGAATATGCTCTGGATCTAGATATGACAAGACCAGGTTTTAAATGAAAACAAAACAAAAAAGCCAACAGCAAGAAAAAAAAAAAAAACAAAAAAAAACACACTGAGAACCAACCAAACACAACAACAAAAAAACCCCTCCAAAACCTAGTTGCTTTGTTTGGAATATTCTATTCTGGTAATTCCTTGAGTGAGTTTGCACAAATGATGCAGTTGTATAAAGGCAAAATGAATAGGTCTCTACAAATGCAGGAGAACTTAAACTGTTGTATACTGTCATCCCTTGAAATCACTTGTGGATACTTGTCATGTCAGTCACCATGGCCCATAGTGACAGTGGAGGAAAGTATTTTCTTTGCCACTACATATTATTTGGTCATAGTTGCCTTTTTTTTTCCCCAGCAAATACTGAGGACTTTTACAAGCCTCTGGAAGCCAAGAAACAACTAAGGGGGGAGAAGGGGAGAAAAGAGAGGAGCCGCTTTTGTTACCTTGTTACCTGAAGTTAATATTTCCTGCGCATCATCACTTTGATATATTTGGATTTCTTAGCAATTTATAGAACTGTAGCAAAGCAATTTGTTGAAGACTGCACAACGGAAAACATATTGATCGTGGTTAAAAACTATTATCCTTCGCAGACACCCCTTTTCCTTCTGGATACGTTTTTGAATTCAAAGTCAGAACTACTGACTTGGATGTACTCAGGAGATAATTCAAAGAGAAATGGCTGGTATATACAAAATAAGTGCCTGCCAACTATTTTCCATTAGCTATCTTAGCTACAGTTTTCACTTAATATGACACTAATTTATGATTTTATGTAAAGCTTTTTTCTGAGATGAGGACAATCATTCTTATCTACCATGGAAATAGTCGCATGTCAGTAAAGGTTTCTTTGTACCCACCAAATCCCACAACTAACAGTTAATTTCTCTTCATATTGAAATATCAAGAGGTCCAAAAATGGTAGCAGGAAGGGGTTTTTTTCAATGTGGAAGATAATGTAGTTGGTGCTAATGCTTCTTCAGGGTTAATTTTTGCAGTAGCCAGGACGGGGCATAGCTAGGACACAGAGGTTATTCTGTACTTCCTCACATCATTTTCCAGGGACCGGGGAAGGGGTCTCCTGAGGTCAGGGAAGTGTGGTGGCACTTTGCATATTAGCAGGCTCCACAATCCTGTGAATCGTTCACCTCTTTCTTGTAGATTGTCATTAGTATTGCTGCTATTACTGTTCATTTTCTTATTTCATTGCTGTTTCCAGTAAATTGTTCTTATCTCAACTTGTGATCTTTACCTTTTGTGCCTCCAGTTCTCCTCTCCAGCTCTCAGCAGGGGGGAAGGGAAGGGGGAGAGGGGAGTGAGTGAGTGGTGCATAGTTTGGAGTGTTTCAGTGGGAACACTAAACTGGGGAATACCATCCCAAAAACATGACAAAAATCTACTCTTTTAATTTAATGTAAGAAGCTAATGGTCTAACTATTTTATTTCTCTTCAGAAAAGCAAAGAAATATAAACCTGAATTAATTGTGTGATCCTACCCTACTAAAGTAAGCTCCAAATTTTTGACATGATAGAGACTTAATAATAAAGTGTTTGGGAAATCTTGGGATTTTTAAACTTTAATAGAGGGATAGAGCCAAAACCACCAAGCAATTACTGCATTGTTTCTTTTGGGCAGGACAAATAGCCACATGATACAGAGATGAAGCTTATACTAATAATGAACATGGGAGGAGAACCAGACTAGTTCACAGGGCATTGCTTCTGTTTTAAACAGTAAACCTAATAGGATTCAGCAAAATCATTGCCTTTATTCCAGAAACATTGTTCACACTGAGTGAATAGGAGGATACAAGTATCAATAAATTTAATACAAGTAATCAATTAAATACTGCTTTTGCAAAATCCAGGCCTAAGAAAGCAGACAAGGCATAATAACACTTATATTGATTCTAACATAGGATTTTCATTTTTCCAAACTCTCATCAAACTAAATGGAGAGCTAAGTTTTTTTTTTTTTCATCTTGTAAGAAATGAGACTGATAATTTACATTGAGAGCTTTGGATTTATCAGAATAAAACTCCACTACATCTGAAGAGACCTAGGATGTGTTCAATTCTATCCTTAACACAGCTTGACACTGTCTCCCATGGAAATCAATGGGAGCCATTCTAGGTACATTAGTGGGTGTTTGGATGTGATCTCTGAACACTGTGACATTTAGAAAGGGCATGAAAAATAGAGGAGCACATTAGAAAAAACCCAAAATGTTGGTTTACGTTTTTCCTTCATACTCTAATATACAACTTTTTAATGTTGTTGAGACTGCTAAGAGACAAAGGCAGGCAACATTATAAATTAAAACTCCCTTTGCCCTCTCTCTTAAAAATGTAGTTACACCACTTCTTTATTTTAATTTCATAATTTTATTTCCTGAATTCTTTGTTATGTACAGAGCCATAGAGAGGGATATTTTTAATGGGTTTAAAAGATAATTTCGTATCTCTAGGCATTTTTCTCAATCAAAATTTGATATTTTTTTCTCAATATGAAGTGATACGTTAAAAAATTAATGTTAGTCAAAAAGTCAGTTTTATTTATACATTACATTATAAATCATGGGTTCACATCTACATCCCTAAAGCATGGAAATATTCCTACTGATTGTATGGACGATGAGCTCAAGCAAACGTCTGGGCAGCAATTTTTTTAGCTTCATTCCTTTTCCTAACAGGCATTTTTCTCATGATGTTTGTATTCATCTCAGGTAACAAACATAAATATGAGAAAGAAAATCCTCCCTGCAAAAATCCATTGTATTCTGCAGCTGAGGAGTGACCAATGTTCTGTATCTGCATTTATGAACAGAATATTGGTTCTTAATATGCCGGATCATGCCCTCTCCATAACTGAGGAGCTGCCTTTCAGAATAGGCAGTTTGATAGCCTAATGGGGTATCCTCTCTCCTTGAAGATAACATACCTTCATTAACGTGACATTGATACAAAGTGCTTTTTATTCTGCCAGTCCTTTGTACAATTACTTGTTCATTACTTGTTACCCTTAGTGAGGGTCACCCCTCACTAAGGGCTAAACCACATAAAACCGGTAGGAGTTGCTTCCATAAAGCAAGCACTAGAACAGTCTGATTTCCAAAAATTTAGGATTATAGCTTTGGTAATAGTCCAGCTTGCGAGAAAAATTTGAGCAACTGAGCAGTTAAGACTGCATCATAATGCAAATACACAGAGGATCATAATGAAGATTACTAGAGTAACCTCAATTCTTCCTTCTTTACCCTTGCAGTGCTTAACTTCAAAGCACTACTTTTCTTTTAATGCAGGCCTTTGGCGGCTGCAGTATTTCACAGACTGACAAGCCAGAAAGAGAACTACTGTAACCATCCAATTTAATCTCCCATGTAAAACAGGACACAATGTCACTTGCTGCTGTTACTTTGAGCCAATTAACTAGCGTGTGACTAAGCATAACTTTCAAAGGCAATAATTTTTTCACTTGAGGATTTTGAGACATGGAGAATCCATTAGTTTTGTTGCTGGTTTGTTCCAACAGCTAATCATTCCCTCTGTTTAAGAAATTGTATGCCTCATTGCTTATCTGGGTGGTTTCATGGTCTCAGCTTCCAGCTATGGGCAATTCAGGTCTTTTGTCTTCGGACTAAAGATCCCTTTATTCACTCGGTATTTTCTCTCCATTAAGTCTATCTTAGTCACTGTAATCAAGTCATTCTAATGCAGACTCCTTGAGGAAGCTAAATAACTTGTGGTTCTAAAGTCTCTCACTCTAAAGCACTTCCTGTAGCACTCCAAATAATTTTGTGGCTCTTTTCTGCTCCTTCTCTTTTTTCTTTTGCATCTCTTTCAGAACATGGGAACCAGAATTGTGCTGTATTTCAACAGAAAATGAGAGACAGATATCCATCATGAGTCCAAAGCAAAACCACACACACCACCTCCCTAGCTCGACCTACTCATACATATTTATTATTTTTATTGGGTAAAAGTTATGCGGACTTTTTGGGACAGTTACAGACCTATTGGATTTACGAGACTAATTTTATATTATGCTATCTGTTACATTCTACAAAACATTAAATGCAGGGGAAAAAAATCACACAATGACAAGGCCTGCTGCAACCAGTAGTAGAAGTACAAGCAGATGGTAAGGAGAGCACTCTGCCATGGGGTCTGCCACCGTGCTAAGGTCAGAATCCATTGTAGAAACACTGTCCCTCCATTCAAGGATGTTCAGACCAGCCCAAGCCAGGGGAACTCCACTTGTACTGTTGCCTTTACTAGACCTGTTCCAGTCGAACCTTCCTAATTCTGCATTATTTTCCTTTCTTATCTTAGTTTTTCCCCTTTGTTTCTCTTCATGTCTCTGTTCACCTTGAGAGGCATTTGAGGTTGACAGATAAGATCCCATCTTCTGCAGCATTTCTATAAGCATGTGGCCAAAAACATCAGCAAAAAGTGATATGTAAAACAGTTTTACTGCTACTGCATATGAGTTGCATCTCAGAGTTGCCTGAAGGCAAGGTGTGAGGTTTGTTCTTCTGAAAGAAAAAGGTTATAAGTAAGAGTAAGCACCAGAAGAACTCTTTCTGTGTTTGCTATTATTTTATGTATGCCTGTCATTAGGAGTAAGATAGTTTGAAAAACATTAAGGACTATCCTAACATTATGGACTATTAAAATTAATTCTTTTTCCTGGACAGCTATTGCAACCTTTATATAACCAAAGAAACTGTCAGTTCAGGGAAGATAAGTTGATACCAAAGGTATTCTTTTTTTCTCTACACTTTTAATAACTGATAACAAAGGTTGTCTGTCCATGGAACTGAGAAAACTGAAAAGCCAAGTCTTAGCTCCTTAATGCTGTACGACATCAGGATAATTATTTTAGCTTTCTAAGACAATTTATTCCCTTAAAATTAATCAAAGTCTTCTCTCATTATCTAAATATGTCTTATTCTTGAACAGGTTACAATCAATTATTTTTAATTGTTTCAACAATGCACTGAGCTTTTTTTTCCCTAGTCCTAGTACAGTTCTTCTCAAATGGCTTTCTGTGGTTATGGTGGGCTTTGAGGTTTTTTGGTGATGTGTATTCCAGTGATCTTTAATGACTTAGCTGTTAGATGATATCAGTTATGAATTCTACTTTCATTATCATAAAATTGTTTCCACGCTTTCTACAAATATTCAGATTCAATAGTGAGATGGAAAATGCAGGTGTTAACAGGCTAAAATCTTTCTGATCTCCTTGGAGGAAAGGGCTGATGAAGGCTTGAAATGTAAAAACTAAAATAGTCAGTAAAAGTCTTCTCCATTCAAAAATTTGCACTTTTAAAATGTGGAAGACTATGATCATTAGCAAAATGTGTAGAGAACCCGATTATCTTTAAATAAAATGTCATATATAAAGCCACACAACTTGTTCATGGTATGAAACTTGCCACCTCTCTTTAATGATATGAATGACAAAATAGGCTTAACTGCTTATAAACATCTGGAATGAACCAGTGAAGAAAGCAGCTGTATCACCTAGGAGCAGTCAAGCTGTCTACTAGGGGGAGCTTGATTCCTCCCTACCAATGGCATTTTGTGTGAGCTTCATGAGTGCAGGAACACTGGTCATTCAGTGACATGAAACCATCTAATTAGATATTGCTTTTAGCTTTTTTACAGAACATTAAACAACAAAAATAGTAACGGGGAATTTAATGAGTCATTTTTGCTGTAAACAATAAACATCTGACTTTCAGGGATAACAAAATATGAGGTTGATGAAGAATAAGATTGCAGGGGACTGAGGGCTGTAGCTGTGAGACAACTGATTTTTCAATTATAGTCTATCCATAATTATGAGGAACAGTTTCCAATATTCAAACACAACAGAAAGGCTTTTTTTACACAATAAATATATTGCAGGAAACAGTACTTGTTTACATTTGGCAAGCTCGGCTCCTTTCAGAAAATGCACACTATGCCATGTCCACATGATTCTATTATTATGACAATGTCTTCACTGAAAGGGTTGTCAAGCACTGGAACAAGCTGCCCAAAGAAGGGGTTGAATCACCATCCCTGGAGGTATTTAAAAGACATGTTGGTGTGGCACTTAGAGACATAGCTTAGTGGTGGACTTGGCCATGCTGACTTAACTGTTGGACTCAAAGATCTTAGAGGTCCTTTCCAAACAAAACAATTCTACAAAATCCACATGTGAATAAAAATCATCTTCGCATAGCCATAATGAGATCCATGATGACTCGGTAACCACAACTCCACCTCAAAGAAGAGTTAAATTTTTCTTACACCCGCAGATCATTCACCCAAAAAGAATTGTCTGCCCTACTTACACAAACAAACTGGACAGCATGTAAACAATTCACAAAATGGCAGTCTCTCCTATTAATTTTATACTGGCAGACTGTGCCATGAACATGAAACATGGCTGAAACTAAAACCATCATGTTGCATACATATTCTGTAAATCAAAAATACACCTGACTTGTGAATGAGGAACTTGCTCTTTTTTGATAGATCAGGCATGAGGAAGCTGTTATATTCATGTGGACCAGTTGTTTCTTAGCAGTGTGATCATAAATGTTATCAGGTCTCCAGTACAAGAAGGAATCAAGCACAGAAACAGCTCTCATGTAGAGAACATCAACCATTTCCCAAAAACGCCTTCTATACATTACAGTCTTAAAGGTCTAGAAATATACAGGTAAGATTGAATGTGTAATTTTAGGGGTTTGTCCTTTTGATACCATCTTTACCTAGGATGTAGGATCCTCTGGGACCTCTCACATCAGCTCAGTGTACTCTTTCCATGGGAGAAGAAGAGAAAGTGAAATTTCATGATATTCCTCTGGTACTTGGTATTGGAACGTGGCATCCATCCTTCTTCACTCACTATCCATATGGTTCCAGTCAAATAAGTATGTCAGACAAAGTCAAGATTTGGGCCTAGAGTAAGGTAATTGATAGTGAAAGAGAAAGAAAAATAAGGAAAAATTAGAGGATGAGGAGGACATAGGGAAGAAATAGATAAAATTGATGAAGAAATAGAGTGCAAACCCCAAAACACTAAGAAATATATACCCCTTAAAAGGGGTAGGGGGAGTGGGGGACAGGGTACAGAGACAGAGAAACCATTAACAGGGACAGTAATGAGGTGTGTAACTATGCAAGTTACAGCTTGACCTGACTAGAATATGGGATGCCTTGTGCATGCACAGAGTGTGAACTGCCATTT
Source organism: Oxyruncus cristatus (assembly GCA_013399855.1). Classification (NCBI taxonomy): domain Eukaryota; kingdom Metazoa; phylum Chordata; class Aves; order Passeriformes; family Cotingidae; genus Oxyruncus; species Oxyruncus cristatus. The sequence goes on along the minus strand of VXAY01003855.1, from coordinate 1,388,497 downwards.
TCACATGGCCACATCTTTTTACCTACCACAACTTTTAACAAATGTGTGTCACCATGTGTTACCATACATGACTGTAGATAAACATGTCACAATGTGTACTAGAATTAATTGGTAAGTACATAATTAAAATGCTCTTCTACTTAGAATACAATAGTATTTAAGTACGTTTTTTTGGATCAAGTTCTCTCACCAGGACTTGTGTCCCTTTGGCCATAGGAGCAAACTGTAAGTGCTGTTCAGCCATTTGGAGGGTGAGATGGCCTCTCGCCATCTCTGTTCATACAGCTTAGCCAGGGGTTGTGCCACCAACCTCCATCATCTACGCTCCGCTGCTCCCCATTTGTCTCTACTATTTCCTCTTTTGTGGGGATACTTGAAAATACAGAAGTGAGTAAGTGATGCAAAAACATGACTAACTCATACGCAAATTCCTGCTGGGAAATCTGCCAGGTTGCTATGGGAAACACACACTGCAAGGAGCATCTGCTCCCTGACTTTCCTCCTATGTCCTAGCACATTCACTTACACTCTCAGGAGGCTTAGATAGTCTGTCCTTGCTGACATGTGGAAATATGCTAACAGGGTCTGATACCCTTTCACAAATACTGGACAATTTGTACTTTCACTTTCTTTCGTCCACTTGGCCTGATGAGAAATCTGACCCATGAAAAATGAACATGGGAAATCTATGTCCTTTGTCCTAGTTAGAGCAGCCAGGACCAGTTCATCACTGTGTGGGTGTAACCCAAGCGGTGCATTCTACACCCTCTATGTCATTTCCCAGAAACTGTTAACAATAGACCATTTGCAGCAGCTGCCCAGAGCACACCTGACCCCTCAGGCTATCAGCTGGGTGTTAAGAGGCCTGTGAGATAGAAGGATGTTCCTGTCCTCACACCCACGACTCACAATCCCCCATTGTGGAACTCCCTGCCCTGGGGGAGGGACTAGGCATTCCTGCCTGAACCTGAGTGTATATAATCTTGGGGTCCTGGGACTGCTGGTACCACTCGTGGGATCCAGAGGAGGACCAGAACCTTGACCAGACTGCGACCATCACTCACACCAACAGATTTTTCCTCTCCTTTTACTTTTGGACTCAGGGGGGCCACGTGAGGCTCAGCACGGGGGCCAACGAACACTTTCTGTTCGTGGCCTCGGGTGCCGGGATATACATCTGAGGTTTTATGGGTTAGAACCAATTGTTTGTCAGTATAATTGTATTTATTGTATTATTTTTATTAAATTGTAACTCTGATTTATGATCTCTTTTGAGTTGGGTTAATTTCTCCTGCCGGTTTGCCTTTAAACCAGCACAGCTTGTATTATGACCATTTCTGAAAGAACAAGATACAATTTCAACTGGCCATAATAACGCATTTCTATTGCCACTTGTAACTCATACAGATGATATAAACCTTACCATCTCAAAACCACAAGAACCCAGTGATACCTAACATATATTTTAAATCAGTCACCACTTAGAACACACTAGATGCAAACTTTCAGTCTTCCCTACATGCCACCTCCAGTGTTTCACACATGATTACAGAGAGTGGCACTTGTCATTCTTCACTCCTGTCACACAATTTTCTAAACAAAACAAGCTCATCCTACAAAGGGCTCTTTTCCTTAAGAGGTATCCCTGAAATCCAAACAGTCTGGAAACAGCCTGTTGGTTTGACATATCCACAGCATCTACAGCCTAGTTCATCAGACAGGGAAACAGCAAAATGATTTCAAAGCCTGATTACTAACCTGCGTTAGATGGGTACAGTGTGATTTCATAGGAAGAGTGTTTCAGTCAGATACATGATCCAAACACCTTTTTTGCAGAAGGGTATCTTCCAGTAAATTCGAAAAATACTTGTTTTTTGGCCAGAATTTCTGTGACCTTTGCCTTTTGTTTTTTATTTCTAAAACCTAGTGCAACACTCATTTGTAATGAAAAATATGACACAGTGTATTGTGTTTGGGTGGCAAGGTTTTGATGGATCCATAAGGGTGGCTTCCATGAGAAGCTGCCAGAAGCTTCCCCTGTGGCTGACAGAGCCAATGCCAGAAGACTTCAAGACAGACCCACTGCTGGCCAAGGCTGAGCCCATCAGTGATGGTGGTAGTGCCTCTGGGAATAACATAATTAAGAAGGGGAGGGAAACTATGAAACAGAAGAGATAGGGGGAATATGTGAAAGAAGCAGCTGTGTGGACACCAAGGTCAGTGAAGAAGGAGTGGAAGAGGTTCCTCCTGGCACCGGAGCTGAGATTCCCCTGTAGCCCATGGTGCAGATCATGGTGAGTCAGGCTGTCCCCCTGCAACCTGTGGAGGTCCACGGTGGAGCAGAGATCCACTTGCAACCCATGGAGAACCCCACACTAGAGCAGCTGAAAGCCCAAGGGAGGCTGTGACCCAGTGGGAAGCCCATGCTGAAGCGGACTCTTGGCAGGAGTTGTGGGGTCATGGAGAGAAGAGCCCATGTTGGAGCAGGTTTGCTGGCAGGACTTGTGACCCTATGGAGGACCCATACTGGAGCTGTCTGTGCCTGACGGACTGCACCCCATGGAAGGGTACCCCACTGGAACACTTTGCAAAGAACTCAGCCTGTGGAAAGGACTCATGTTGGAGAAGTTCATGGAGGGCTGTCTCCTGTGGGAGGGATCCCATGCTGGAGCATGGGAAGAGCGTGAGGAGTCCTGTCCCTGAGGAGACAGGAGCAGCAGAGACAATGTATGATGAACTGACCACAGCCCCCTTTCCACACCCCCCTGTGCTGCTGGCAGGGAGCAGAAGGGAGAGAATTTGGAAGTGAAGTTAAGCCCGTGAAGAAGGGAGGTGTGTGGGGAAGGTGTTTTAAGGTTTAGCTTTTATTTCTTATTACCCTGCTCTGATTTAATTGGTAATAAATTAAAATAATTTCCCCAAGTCGAGTCTGTTTTGGCTGTAACTGGTGAGTGATCTCTCCATGCCCTTGTCTAGACCTACGAGCCTTTCAATATATTTTCTCTCCTCTGTTCAGCTGAGGAGGGGAGTGATAGAGCAGCTTTGGTGGGCACCAGACATCCAGCCAGGGTCAACACACCACACACAGTTAGACAGTAACAATGCTTAATTTTTTCTTCTCCTCAATGCACAGTTACCTAGTCTGGATATTGAACATACGCTTCCTCTGCTTTAGTATCTCAGTGGGAGCTACTAATGATACAATTAAACAGGCAGAAACACACATTCAGCAGTAGCCTATGACACAGGAAAGCAGTGATAAAAAATGGATAGCCATACCTTTCATAAGATCCTGGGGTTTTGCCCATTAGTAGTTTAATTGTGATTATTTACATTACAGCAGAACCTGGCCCTAGAAATTATACATGTCCACACTGCACCAGGCATTATGTAGATAGAGCAGGAAGAGAAAGTGTAATGAAATGGTTTCACTCGCTGGTCAGCGTGATAAAACAGCAGCTACATGTTTCTCGGGAGTAATAAGTTTATTGCAGGAGCGTTTTAGGCACTGTCGAATAAAGAATTAGCACGCTGCAAAACTGTAAAAGGGAAGCTCCTTCCACACTGGAGAGAATTCTTGCACAGGATTCAGAAATACTTAAAAGAATTCACAGAATCATAGAATTGTTTGGGTGGGAAGCGACCTTGCAGTTCATCTAGCTCCAGCTCCCGCAACCTCTCCCGCTCCCGCCGCCCCTCCGCGGTGACGCGCGGGCGCGCCCCCGAGCGCCGCCCACC
>VXAY01003855.1:1332207-1383519 GCA_013399855.1 Oxyruncus cristatus | reverse complement strand
CGCGTCCCGAGCAGGCACAGCCTCGGACACACCTCCTCACGTCCCGGCGGTGGTAGTGGCGGTGTAAAAAGTGTGTGAAGGAATAAATCAGAATTAATTCAGGCGGTTACCTCAATAATTAATTTTCCCGTAGTAAGTTTGCATATTGTTTAACAGAACAGAGTGCGATTGCTCCCAGATTATTAGCAGTGACGTTTTGCTACTTGTTTGAGAAGAAAGCATTTTTTCCAGCTTGCAAAGAGCTCCAAACATACCCTGTTGAAATGGTGGTTGTCCTGCCCTCTTCGGTGCTGGATTGATACGTTTTCCTGGGCCAGCAGACTCAGCCCAGAAGAATACACAGGAGTGTTTCTTGGTTTTATTTTCTTTTGTATATTTCAAATATGCGCTCCCTATCTGTCTTAACATCAGATTATTTAGGACTAAGAAAAGAATTTTGGTCTTCCTTTTTTTTTTTGTAGCCAGGGACACTGTAGCTGAGATGCCAGACCTGCAAAGGTATTTGTAGTGAACCAAGTGTTCCCATACCATGTGAAACACACAGCACCAAGGGTGGAAGTTGCATACCTGTCATCATGCCTGTCGTAGAATGTCATAGAATTTAGGAAAGAAGTTCTCAGCAGCTCAGTGCCAGGTGATGGAGGATTTGTTCTGAACCATTATTAAAATTCCCTCCTTTCCATTATGTTTCCTTCTTCTGTCACAATTAGATGCCAGCAACTGGGATTGAATAATTTATGTGTCTTGCTCTTTGAGTATCTTCATTCTTTGGAAGTCTGATACACTTGGTGTCTCTTTCCCTGGTCCTTGATGCTCATTCACCCATAGCACAGTCTTCTGTCCTTTGGGATGCCCAGTCTGTTTGCCAGGCCCTCTGCTAGGCTTGCTCAGATCTCTGGTTCAGCAGAAGAATAATCATCTTCTTGATGGGTTGGTTACTGGGTTGACTGTAGTGGTTCCTGTGAAGGTTTTTCAGACTTTTAGATGTAGTACAAAGTAAGTAGCAGCAAAGTGGAGCCAGGAAAATGCAGTAGCCAGAGGAAAGTAAATACATGATTTATATCAAGAACGCTATCAGATCAGTTTATGCAGTAGAACTGTAGTACCACTGAAAAATAACTATTTTAACAGTGCATTTTGTCTAACATAAAATAATTTAAAGTGCTGTGTTTTAACACCCAAACTTAAAATAATTTTTTTTAATAGATCTTATAATATCTTGAAATGTTATTATATTCCTGTCTTTCAGGCTGAAGGTGGCCCAGTCTGAGGGCTAATCTGTCAAATATTTAATAATCATTTGCTCAGAAAATTTCCCACGTTGTTCATGGTAAGGTTTATATTTGATATTTCACATTTAGTTTGTTGTGCTGGTACAGAGTATTTCTAACACATTTTTAGTATTAACATTTTCTTTAACTGTGAGAATTAATTAAGAGTTGGATCATACATTTACTGAGAATTACAGTTTCACAGAGGTTTCCAGTTTTGTATAACTGAATCAATAAATAAAACTGAATAATTGTAAAATGGAAAGGAAAGATCTTTATGTATTCACAATTTTAAAATAAGTTTCAGAGTAATGCTTGTATAATCTAAAAGCCTTTTCTGATCATATGAAGAAAAAAAATTATTTGACAATTTTTTTAGTATGTAAATGGTTTAGTGTGTTGGGATTTTATGACTCAGACTGCTTTATAAAAATTACAAAACTTTCCTTTGTTATTTTACAGGAGTTTTTCATCAGTATGTCTGAAACCATTAAATATAATGACGACGATCACAAAACTGTGTTCCTGAGAACATTGAATGAACAACGTTTGGAAGGAGAATTTTGTGACATAGCTATTGTGGTTGAAGATGTTAAGTTCAGAGCCCATAGGTGTGTGCTTGCTGCCTGCAGTACCTACTTCAAAAAGCTTTTCAAAAAACTGGAAGTTGATAGTTCATCAGTAATAGAAATAGATTTTCTTCGTTCTGATATTTTTGAGGAAGTTCTTAATTACATGTATACTGCAAAGATATCTGTTAAGAAAGAGGATGTAAATTTGATGATGTCTTCAGGCCAGATCCTCGGTATTCGATTTCTTGATAAACTCTGCTCTCAAAAACGTGATGTTTCTAGTCCTGAAGACAACACACAGTCCAAGAGCAAGTACTGTCTAAAAATAAACCGTCCTATGGGAGAACCCAATGATACACAAGATGATGAGGTGGAAGAAATTGGAGATCATGACGATAGTCCATCAGATGTGACAGTTGAAGGAACTCCCCCAAGTCAGGAAGATGGAAAGTCACCAACCACTACCCTGAGAGTGCAAGAGGCAATTCTGAAAGAGTTGGGAAGTGAAGAAGTTCGAAAAGTAAACTGCTATGGCCAAGAAGTAGAGCCTATGGAAACAACTGAATCTAAAGACTTAGGATCTCAGACCCCTCAGGCTTTGACATTTAACGATGGCATAAGTGAAGTGAAAGATGAACAGACACCAGGCTGGACCACGGCAGCCGGGGACATGAAGTTTGAGTACTTACTTTATGGTCACAGGGAACATATTGTATGTCAGGCTTGTGGCAAGACCTTCTCTGATGAAGCGCGATTGAGAAAACATGAAAAGTTACACACTGCTGATAGGCCTTTTGTTTGTGAAATGTGTACAAAGGGCTTTACCACGCAAGCTCATTTGAAAGAGCACTTGAAAATACACACAGGTTATAAGCCTTACAGTTGCGAGGTGTGTGGAAAGTCTTTTATTCGTGCACCAGATCTAAAAAAGCATGAAAGAGTTCACAGTAATGAGAGGCCATTTGCATGCCATATGTGTGATAAGGCTTTCAAGCACAAGTCCCATCTCAAGGACCATGAAAGAAGACACCGAGGAGAGAAACCTTTTGTCTGCAGTTCCTGCACTAAAGCTTTTGCTAAGGCATCTGACCTAAAAAGGCATGAGAACAATATGCACAGTGAAAGAAAGCAAGTTACTACAGCCAATTCCGTCCAGAGTGAGACAGAACAGTTACAGGCAGCAGCCATGGCTGCGGAAGCAGAGCAGCAATTAGAAACTATAGCTTGCAGTTAAAAACTAAAGCAGAAACTTTATCAGAAATAATATAAGAAATGAAATTGAGCAAAATCTATTGTTGATATACGTTTAGACTGAGAATTTTTTTTTGAAGAAAGCATATTTTTAGAGGATTGAATGTTACATAGGAATACATAGCATCGCTTGGTTAGGTATTTTAAAACATTTCAGAGATGGGTATCCTTAGAATGTGAAGCAGTTTTGTTGTCATTAGCAGTATAATGCACTAATACCTGCTTTAATTTGAGAATGTGATCAAGTTCTCTATAAAACAGGGATCATTGCTGGCTGATACTTATTTCGTTCAGTATGGGATACTGCATACAACATAAACATTGCAATCAGTGAGAATCAGTAAGTTTGAAAATGCTGAAATCTCATAAATCACAAACATGGAAAGGAAATACTTGGTTTTCATAATTCTGAAGGTGTTATAATTTTTTGAGAAGCAGATATTGATTCCCTAAGCTTTCTAATTCCTCCTTTTTTCACTTAATGTAGGTAGGTACAATAGAGTGTGAGGGGGATGGTGATCTAAATTAAATTGCTTCTTAATCCATTCCCCCAGATACTCTCTTATTTTAATCAAGGTGGCAAGTTTAATGAAATACTTGATTTCTTGAAAAAACTGCATTATTCACAGTGATTCTGGCTGGCAAAGTAGCAGTGTCATGGCATTCACCAACCCCTTCAGTGGGTAAAAAAGTCTGCCTCATTTGTTTTTATGTTCACTCATATACGGGGCCCTGGAGATGGGACCGGGCCACAAAGGAAAAAAAGATGCAGCATGGATGAGACATTCTCCTTACTGAAACCCAGTAGAAATCAGTTAAAGCTAGTACAGCCTGAGGCTGTGGTTTTTATTACGCAGCTTTCAGTTTGCCTAACCTAACACAGTGAAGGCAAAGGAGTGTTTCTGGGAGCACAGGAGGTTTAGCTGTACTGACGAGTGACCTGTCACTGCCATACTCCTGGAGCTGCAGAGCACAGCTATAGGCTATCACATACCTGCCCACAGTGTTCAGCTGGGGTTTGTGTCGTGGCTTATCATACCAGCTCATAGGTCCTGTTCAAGTTTAAAGGCTTCCACCTTCTGACTCACCACCTCTCAGCAAGAGAGACACTTCAGTGAGTGAATTCAGTTGTAATTGGTCCAGAGTGAGTGTTCGCTATTAGTCGGTTGCTTAGTCTTGCCTATTTTTTTTTTTAAGGCAAGCTGGCGTACATGCTGCTAATTTAATAGTTAACTCACAGAGTCAACAAAATAAGTTGTCTTTGGATTGCCGTCTCCTGTGTGTAGTCAGCAAGAGAAGACACGATAACAGTGGTAATGTAATCCAAAGGGATATCGAGCCTTTATTTTAAATTTGTAAATACTACAACTGTTGTGAAAACTTCATTTGAAGTTGGAATGGGCAAAAAACCACGCTCTTGGGCACATTGTAGTAACATTGGTCACTTGCAATACCTATAGCATATGAAAGTGTTAGATCAGTTTCTGGTAAGTTACTGTGTGGTATATCACATCTTGCTTTTCTGAAAAGAAATTTGAGAAGTGTTTTTGGAACTGTTATATGGAACTTCTATTATTGGGGTTTTTTTGTTTGGTTGAGTTTTTTTTTTTTTTTTTTTACAGCTTCATTTTATTCATGTACTCATCAGGTTAAACAGTTATCTTAAAATGCCAGTAATTGTTTGAATGCTGGTCTGTAAATAAAACGTGAACTTAATATTTTAGAAAATGTAAACTTTGGACCTTTACCAATATATTTTTTTAAAATGTTGCTTCATTTTACATTCAGTAATATTAGTTTGTAAACAAACTGCACATTTTGTACCTGTGCAACATCAGAGGATGTGTATTCATTGCATTTTATTGGTTCTCTTGAGGAACATGATAAATGACCATTGTTAAAATGTTTTACTGTATATGATCATAGATATAAAGATAGTAGGTCCAAAATAGGATCTACTTTTTTTTCTAAATATATTAGTCGTGCTATGTTTTCTTATCTAAAATTGCATTCACTGTTTCCTAGATTAAATTGGGGTTTATAAGACTGTACAAAAAAGATCTGTTGTGATAAGAGTTGAAAGGTGTAAAACGTGAAGAAAGTAAATTTTCTCTAGGTCTGGTATGAAGAGCGCAAGAAGCAATGAGCTTAAATTACAGCAGTAAACATTTACATTAGAAAAAAAAAAACTTTTAAAGGGATTAATAATGAATTACTAGAACAGAATGCCTGGGGAAGCATTGCCATCTCCACTAGTGGTGACATTCAAAAATGGGTTAGACAAACATATGTTAGGAATGGTTTAAATATGGTTAATTCTGCTTTGAAGCTGAGGGATAAGCTTCAATAACCTCAATAACCTTGAATAACCTCTCAAGAACAGCCTCACTGGTTTGTTGTTGGGTTTTGTTTTTGTTTTGTTTTGGTTTTTTTGTTTGTTTTTTTTTTTGTTGGTTGGTTGGTTTTTTGGAAAGTAATAAATTAAAATGTATCTCATGGGACAGCAGACACTTTAGTAGAAAGACAGAGCTCAAGCCTTACAGTTAAAAAAATATTGCCCCCTGACTTTTGAGCACAAGCAGTCAGGCTGTGAATTTGAAATCGTTATAGAAAAGCAGGCTTGCATTAAAAGACTCACTACTGAAAGTGTGATAACATTCTGTGTTACATCAGAGTTAATTCTGCTATTGCTAAAGCTTATGGCCGGAAAAGTTAACAGCTATAAGGACTGTGTGATGTTTGTAGCTTTTAAAAGCTGGGACAGATTGATATTATACATAATCTGATACAGAAGTGTGCAGAGGCATGAACAAATGTTATTGGCGCATGTTCCTTGGACAGGTATAAACACCTTATGTGAAACTTGGTCTTAACAGTCTATGACAGGATCAAATCAAATGAAGTCCATGGCATTGCCTCCATGTCAAAGGTTTTGAAAGGGACCTTGTCCTCCTACTAGTTTTTAGGTGCTTAAGGGTCAGAAGACTGCTGTATGTTCCTGAGATCGACATTGACAATACTGGTTAAGAAGGCAAAGGCTCAGTTATATTTCTGAAGTTGATTGAGAATTTTATTGGCAATTTCTACTGCCACCGTCTGTTTTAAGGATGTGAAGTTACTTTTTTCTTTTTTTGAAAGCCAATGGGTAATTTTTTTTCTCCCCAATTGTTTTTACTCAAGGCAGAGAGAAAGCCTAGAATACTTAAGTTTAAAGTTCTGGAAAAGGTTTCAGAAAGAAGGTGTGGAAGTAACCTTAACTGTGTATTATTAATGTGTTCTAAATTAACCTGTTTGTTGTGTATGTTCTGAAGGGAGGTTTGCTTATATTTGGTGGGCATCTGTCTGTGAAGTTCAGGTAAATCTGTCTGCATCTTAAGACGCTACTGCTTCTGTCTCTCTCTTGTCTGTGACAGAACATGTCATATATAAAAGCAGGTGTGTGTCAGCTCCAAGCCACCAAGGTTTTCCAGCCTGATAAACCGTAAGCTGTAAACCATGTTGATTGAGTAATGGGCAAATTTTTATTTTTGCTTTTTACAAGGATGGCATGGCAGTTTCTTTCAGAGTTTATGAGACAGTGAATGTGTTTGACTAATGGGAATTTTACTGTAGACTGTACTGGGGCCAGACTAGTCTAACATTCCTTAATGGGTTTTAAACAGCAGGCAGGTTAACTAATTGGTGTGCATGCAGGAATGACAGAATGCTGTAGAAAATAGATGGCTAAAATAACTTTGAATATGGATTAGTTTTTGCTCCGAATTAAGTAGCAAAAATATTATGTACGGAATTAGTCCTGAACGTACACTTGTCAATCTATGGCTTATGAAATCGGAGTCAATTATGTCTTTAATATACATAGGATAGCAAGCCCTTAGTTACTCTCTTTGGCTGACACTGAACCTCCATCCATCTTATGATACATGACCATGTGGCTTCAGTGGAACTCTCTGTGTATGGGAATTAAGTATATGAATAGGTGTTTGGTAAGCAGGGCTTACATGTATACAATGCAGCAACATGTTAGTTGATGTGGAATAATCTGGTTTTCTTATGTAAGGTCAACACCAGATGAGACACTAAACCACAGTCCTCTCAACTGCAAAAAGATCTAAATACTAAGGAAGTATAACAATTTAATTAAAAGGCTTTGCGCTTTAAAAGACTAACTTAGAGTGAAAAGAAATATTTGAAACAAGAACTTTGCTATTCTGTGATCTTAACTGGGTGTTCTTAAAATAGCTTGTTTTGGGGGGGGTTGTTTGTTTGTTTTTGTTTTGTTTTCTTTTTAGGAGAAAAAGGAACAGAAGTAACACATTTTGCCCTCTGGTATCTGCTTAATTTCTGATCCTAATTGCATTAGCCATGGATGTGTTGCTGATTATTTGGCACAACTCAGTTTGGAAACTAAACATACAGGAAGAATACCTTTCAACCCTTCTCCACGCCCCACCCCTTCTTTTACACACTGTTCACTTATCAATAGTTAAAAAAATAGTAGAAAATGAAGCAACTCACAGTTGAGTGAGTACTTGTGGCTTTGTTTTTCTGCTTAAATCTTTTAGAAAGATTTAAACCTGGAGATCAGACTTTTAAAGGTCATTTTATGAAAGGAAATGCCTCATACTTCAGTAGCAAAAGTGTGAGGGGATCAGTTTCTGTTTGTTCATGTAAGCTACAGAATACTAAATACTTTGCAAAGTCTTGCCATTTACGTATCCAAGTAAGTTCTTTTGAAGATCAGGCCCCAGTTTTCTAATGTAGAGATTACTTTTGTGATTCCATTAAGTAAGAATACTTAAAATTAATAGAGTCTGTGTAAGATACAGAATAAAATATCTGAGTATATCAGAAAGTCTACCCTAAGGTTAGAGTGTATTTTTAGGGACAGATTATATTTTATTAAGCATTTTATAAATTTAGCCACCTCTAGACTTACAGAAGGGACAAAGCATTTATGCAAGAGAGTACATCTACTGCTTACAACAGATGACTTTTCTGAATGTAAACGTTTGCAGATTGGTACAGAACAGAATAATTCTACCTGGAAGGTAAAGACAGATCTAAGGAATTTTCATCTTTTTCAAACAGTCTTTGGATCACAGCAGTATGTCCAGTCAGGCAGAAACTTGCACATTTCATTAAAAATTCTATTACTGCAGTTGGTCTGTCATTTGTCTTCATATAGATCTAAAACAATTATAATAACATTCTTACTCATTTCAGAAGAGATGGAGAATTTCCATGAATAGATTTGTTAAATATGTGTCATAAGAGCTGAGACACCTATTCTCAGGAATGATTCTTAAATGTAATACAAGAAATCTGAAATAGCCAAAAATAGTGATTTATACAGTATTGATATGTTTTCCAATGTATTTCTCTCAACTGTCTTATATTTTTTTATTTGCGTGCCCTACATTTAGATATTTATAGAACTCTGAGACTTGATGAACTTCAGTGGTTCCAGTGTGAACAGTTCTGCAGCTCTTTAAAATAATAAAAAAACCCTTTTGAGTCTTACTGGTATTTTTAATATTCTGTAGCTAAACATCTAATCTTTTATAGGTAAACTTTAAAAACATGTGGACCTTCTGAATTAAACTGTACCACATCTGACCTGTTTGGCATATGTGTATCAAAAACCATGGCCAAAGCAGAACTACTGGATACCTGTATCTCAGATCCCTTCCATGATTTTCTAAGTCTATAGTTCTTGAAAGAGAACAACTTTGTAAAACGTGTCATACTAACAAGAAATTAGAATTCTTACTGAATGAAATTCAAAATGTATTTTCTTTTTAATAATACTGAGCCATTTTGAAGAGGTGTAGAAAACAGTAGCTACATGTTACAGATTATGCAATAATAGATTTAAAGTTGTATTTTAATTCATAACTAAGATAGATATAATGCATTGGATATAGATAATCTTTATGAAATCATTAAATCATGAGAGCTATTTTCTACTTTTTTCACCAAAATGTGAGAGTTTTACTTCTTCTTTACATTTAGATAAATGTCTTCTCTGATACAAACCCTTCTGTTGAAAACAGTAACCAAAACCACCCAAGTCCTGCTGTGCCTATACTTGTAGTTTTCTGACCTCTTCCCAATGGCCAATTTATACATTTAAGTAATCTGCATATGCTAAGAATTTAGACTATTTTTGTCTTTTAAAATATTGTAGAGACGAAGCTTCCCTGCATTTAAGTTTTCGTTCTCCAGTAATAAAAATACTTTTTTTTTTTTTTAAGGTTCGAGGTTCTACAAACAGTGCTTACAGGAACAAAGCACTGTAGTGGCACTGCACATTGCTCACACAGGAGGATGGGGTGTGCTAGAGCTCCACTCTGAGATCAAAACCTCACTTCTTTCTATTGTAGAATTTGGAAGTGGTACTGACACAAGATTGTGTGTACTTCCACGCAGGAGTTTCTCTTCAAGGGAGATTATCAGTTATCTGCAGATGATTTATGTCTGTTCTGTACTCATCGTCAGCATAATTGAGGTTTATAGAGAAGAGTTTTCAGGACTATCGTCTTTCAGAATATTAGTTGGTTCTAATTTTGCATGCTGTCATACCTTATTCACATGTTCCTGTTGTGTTTAAGGTTGCATGGGCAAAGCAAGGGAGAAATGTTGGCATAAAAGCAAGAAAGTAGTGTGAAAATGTTCTAAACACTGCATTTATTAAACTTTATTACAAATTGAATGCAATTTTGTATTTAATACGTTTAGGCTACGTTATATTAAAGAATATGCTTTCAATGCTTAAGAAGTCACTAGTCTCAGATCATAATTTTTTGATTTGTTTCCATTACTTTAATCTCCAGCATTTATAATCAGTGCATAGCTTTAGTTTCTCTGGCTATGAAGGCTGTTAAGTGTCATGTAACTCTGATGCCGAATACATCTAATTATACTGACTGTCTATATCTAAGCACATTTAGCACTTTTTTTTTTCTTTACACCTGGGCATCCATCTTCCTTGTTTCAGATAAGCCCATTAGCAATCTCCCATTTCCTGTTACAAAATAACTGGAGTTTTCATAAGATTTGCTTGGGACACTAAGGAGTGTTTTCTCAGATGGCAGTAGAATTTGATCCGATTGCTTTGCAAAGATGTAAAAGTGAATAGAGAGATGCTTCTTGTGTATGGAAGAATAGTTTACACTGAAATGTTTGGGGGTTTAAAAATTTAAGCATTGTTTTTATTTGTTTCTGTTCTGCTATAAAGCTTGCTGAGAGTACAGTCTTCTAAAGGCACAACAAAGTATACTTTGTATGGTAAAGCTTAATTGTGCTGAAAGGGTGAGTCTTGTTTCTTCTCGATTCCTGTCCTGCTCAGAAAGGTGTCTAGTGAGCCTCTCTGTCGGTGCAAGGTAAGTGGTCACAGTATTCAGGTAAGAGCAGGGATGATGGTGAACAGGAAAGAGGAAGGAGCAGGACCTTCTCATTTAAAGTGGTGTAAGGAGTGACAGCTCACCCCCTAAAGGTTTGTCTTGTCATGACAAATCTCATTGCTAAGTTATGTTCTTTGTTCCATTGAATTCTTTGTTTCTGAGTGCTTGTGAAGGTAAAGAGGTTCAAGGGAAGCTCAAAACAATTCCACCTGTTCCTCCAGGTAGAATTTACCATGCGTAAAACTGTGATAGATCTAATATTCTGTTTACTTTTTAATGTGCTGGATAGTATGTACTGTTTTATAACAAAGTAATAGCTATTGACTTTGATCCAAAGATGCTCTAGCCTCGGTTCTTTGAGCACAGGAAGAGGCTTAGCACTCTGTTTAGCTCAAACCTCTGTCTGTCCTAGGTGGTAATGAAAAGAGAGAATTAATACAGCAAGGCAGTAGGGTTTATGCCCAAGGCACAGATAAATCATGAAATGTTTCCCTGTTCTCAAGTTAATGAAAGAGCTAAATGAGGTCAAGGAATCACATCCACAGTGATTTAAGACAACCAAAGTTGTGGTTGCTGCAGTTTATTGTTGTTTTTCTGCCTGCAGTAGTGCTCATGTAAGGTCTCAGTGAACCAATTCATGGAGAGCTGAAGCACCTGAACAATAATAACTGTTCTGAGGCATTTTTTTTGTAACTTTCTCAGCCCCACATGATTGCCTTGGTGCTAGGGTCAGTGGAAGAGCAGCCTCAATTTAGAGCGACTTCACTTATTGTGGAGCTAGCTCTTAAGACAGCAGCTTTGTGTTTCGACTGCCATAGTAAAACTGCATATTGTTGCTAAAAGGGATAATCCCGTTTTCTCCTTTCTTTTTTTTGCTGTTACCTTTTGCACCTATTTCCACGGTCTGTTAGCCTCAGACTTAGTGGGTTTTGAGGCTTTAGAATAAGCCAGTTGTGTGTATTCCTATAACAAGGCAATTCAGAACTTCAGTTAGTTTTAAATTGACCTCCCTTGTCAAACCAATTCATTAGGTTTGACCCAAGGTGAGTAGCAGGAGCACATTGCTAGAGTTAGGAAAAGGAATGGAGCAGCACTTACACAGCTTTGGCACCGCATTGAATACCATATGATGAAACACAGCACTTGTTGCACAGTTTGTGAGAAGCACAGGCCAGGCAACAGAAATGATCAGACATGAGTCCTTTGCAACATCCACTCCTGGTAGACTTGTGGGATTTTGAAGAGGGATATCTGTGCTTCCTTTCTGCTTTTTCAGGAGAATGGAATTTGGGGTTTGAAGTTGGGGCTTTTTTTATTATCTAAATTAATCTGACTCTGCTTACCTCTTATTCAACAATTCACAGCCTTGAATGGTGACAAATTGCTCAAGTTAAGGAGAAAAGAGTTATTAATAAAAGACAATAGGTACTTAACTCACTGAAGAACAAAACTGTAATCCCAAAAGGATGAAAAATGTATTTTTTCGGCGTAAATTAATCTTCGTAAGTATTAGAAGTAAACAATATTCACCTCATAGTTATTTATGTCTATTTTAGATCACTTCCTGTGGAGAAAATAATCACTGTTTTTAGTTATTGCAAATAATATAAATCCGAAGTAGGTTCTGTATTTCATTAGGTGATGTCAGCTAGACCGATTTTGTCACAAGAATTGTTTTTTTCTGTCTTTCTGGTTTAGGATTCTGTGGTAAACTAAAAGTTTTCAAATGATTGATTTCCATATATAAATATTAATCCATTTGAAGGCCTGAATATAAAATGTGTAGGTTTTCATACATTTCCACTTGGTACATACTTCAGATTAATGAGTTTTATATGTGGTTATTCATTTGTGTCGCTGAGGCTTCAGAAGATATTCCTTGCTGAGAATTGCCTTCTCTCAGTGAGAAGTTCTTCCCTGGAAATATTTCTTTTCCCTGATATTTCTTATGGTTTTCTGTGCTTTTAACAAAATTTTTTTTCCCCATCCAAAGCAACAGTATTTGAATATTTTCTTTTTACGAAGTGCCTTATATTACAACTATTATTGATTTTGTTATTTTACCCAGTAATATTTTACTACTTTATATAACAATGGCCACTATATTCGTGCTCCTAAACTATAAAATAGAACTTAAACCAGGATTTTGAGCATAAAATTTGTAATGCTGTTGTAAGCTTTCAATCTTTAACTTTTCAGCACTGTACAGGAAACCTTATACCCCTGGAAAGCGATAAGATCTCATTGACTGCTCCTATTGGAAATACTTGATTCTTTTTTCTTTAAAAAAAAGATATGTATATGTGTATTCTAATTTTGCTTCTGGATTTCTTGATCTAGGGTCAAGAGCAGCTCTATTCTTTTGTATTTCAGATGAGTTAGAAGTCTGAACATAACTGGGCTTGGTTACTAGACTAACAGTGATCTACAACTATACACATAGTAACAATTAAAACTTACAGGCTTTAAAGTGCCTGACAGGTTTGCTTATGCTAGAGTTTTGCCATTTGGTCTGCAAAATAAAAAAAACAAAAAAAAACCAAAAAACAATACAAAAACCCCCACCAAACCACAACCCTGAAATTCTTACTTGAAAATGTCATTACTGCCATCATGAACACAGGTATGTTAGACAGAAATGTTTTAATTGAAGTGAACAATTACCCATTTTAAGAGTGTTAGTCAGATGTTTTCAATATAAAGTATAGGTTTAATTTTCCACTTCAGTAATTAACTTTTCTTTATCCAGTTGTATGACTTTCTTGTAGATCTCCTATTGTTCCAAGGACAGATTAAATACAGTCAGACAGGAGCCCTGATTTGATGGATGTGATAAATTCTGCTAGAGTAGGGATGTCCTATTATAGATACTTTTCAATTGGACATGGATTATGCCCTGTGAGTCTTGCTAACCTAATTTAAAGTTTTGATACTCTACTATTTTAAATCCTTTCTTTTGTATCAAAGTTGTTGTTTTCCAACTCAATTTGAAATTCATATATTTATCTTATTTGGCTACATTGTTTAATTTTTAGCCATGCATGATGAAATACCCATTCTTTTGACTCCACTGGACAAGTTAGGAAGCTGCATTGTGTATTTAGTGTTTGTATTTCATATTGCTGTAATTCAGTACAATTTCCTGTTCTTGAATTTAAGCTGTTTAGTAGCATATTAAAATTATGATTTCAGTATTTGCATTTCACATACTTTTGTCCTCTCAGCATTAAATTAAGCATGTGGTTTAATATTTAGGTTGTTTGGATTTGTCAAAATGTATAACTGATTTATTGAGGACTCTAATAGCATTTTTTTCAAGTTTGGAAATGTCTTCATTCATTATATATACTATATTCATTTTTTTCTCCTTAGTTCATTGTCTAGCTGTTTTGCCATGGGTCATAAATGCTTCTTTAATTCTCTCCTTTTAGGTTCTTTGAAGACTTGAGCAAATGCCAAATTTTATGACTCGTGTCAAGTTAAACACACCAATAAGCTGTGGCATGATCTGAGTCTTAAAACAGTTTTTATAGAGGAGAGAAAGACACAGGCAAAAAATACTCATTTTTAGTGTAAGAAATACTGTGCTGGTAGGAACAGAAAAAGTTTGAAGGTGAGAGTTTCATTTGTGGCAGACTCCCAACTCATCCTGTGTGTCTTCAGTGTGGTGCAGAATGGTTTGACCTGGTCCATGTTAGAAGACAGTGGTTGTGTGTGAGGTTTTTTAAAGTCTCTGCCTATGTTTCACAGTGCCTCTGCGAGATCCAGAGTCATTAGCCAAGGACTTGACTGGACTAAATTCCTTACTGCATAAAAGAATTCCTGTGAGATGGAAGGCCTCTGAATTTTGGACTGTGATTCATTCATCTGTCTCAGTGAAGGGACTGGCAACTTGCAGAAGTGTGCCAGGTGGGAGCAGTGATTGCTTTGATTCCACTGCAAAGGTGTATGTGCAGAGATGTTTTAGGTGAGTCAGTCAATCTTTTAATTAAACGTCCTGAATTTATCTAGGTCATTGTTTCTTGTTGATTGGCTCTTGCTTTGGGTTCAGCTTCTCTAATTTTAACTTCTATCTAAAAGAGAAAGATGCCAATTTACTTATGGAGCTATTGGAAGATAACTGTTCATGCATGTGAGGCATTCAGATGTGAGGTTGGCAATAAAACCAGCTAGATGGAAGTGGGGCTTTTGGGATTTATTTACAAACTGTGAAAGTCCTGTGATGGACTCATCTTTGTGCTACTTAAAAACCTCCTGCAATAAACAAAACAAACAAACAAACAAAACCCCCAAACCCACCCCAAAACTGTAGAGCTATTTCTCCTAGACTCTGTCTAAAATTTATTCCTGTTTGTAAATCTCAGCCCTGGACTACTGTGCAGTTTATCAGATTAATTAAGAAAGATGAATAGACTGATGAATTGAAACTGTGGTGGCCACATTAATCTTCAATGGTGTTATTGTCAGTCTTTTTCCTGTCTTGAGAAATGCTGCATGTTCTTGCTTCTGGCTTTCAAGGTGTCATGTCTTTAGCTGCTGGAAATCTGCACGTCATTATTCTTCTGGAGCACTCACAGAAAGGTAACTGGCTTTTCTTTTAATTAGTTTTTCAGGAGATTGGCACTTGTGCCCATTTTTCTTTTTCTTTTCTACCTTCTCTGTTTATTCACTGCATCTGTCTGTTAGAGGTATATTGATCAGTTAGGTATTAGAAGTTAGATGTCTAAATCCAGGACCCTGAATAGTATATGACCCCTATTATACCATTTGCCATTTGACACTTCAAATATTCATCTAATATTTAGATATTTCTTGCTGACAGTCAAAATTTCCTCTGAACAGTTTCCTTG
This sequence comes from Oxyruncus cristatus, assembly GCA_013399855.1. Lineage (NCBI taxonomy): Eukaryota > Metazoa > Chordata > Aves > Passeriformes > Cotingidae > Oxyruncus > Oxyruncus cristatus. Next base: position 1,368,169 of record VXAY01003855.1, on the reverse strand, counting down.
AATTTTCAGATGTAATGTATTGCACCTGGGCTAGTAAAGATTTTTAATTTTAAGCTTAACTATAAGACAGTGACTGTAATAATTTTTTGAAGACCATTATGTAGTAGTCAGTTTAGCAAAAAGCATCAAGTAGTTCAAGCAATTTCCTAATTGTGTTAATCTTCCCTCCCAAAAAGCTAGATTTGACTATTAAAAGTTTAGATGTGGAAGGAAATTTAAAACAAACAAACAAAAAGCTAATATAATAGACAGAAAATTAATTCTCCAAGTTGTGAAGAAAGCTTTTTACAAAATATAATGATGTAGATGTATGAAACCTTGTAAAATGTTTTCATATTTAGTTTACTTCTGAATGATTCTTTCAGAAAAGAGCTTAAAATGTTACCTGTAAAATATTAGCTGTGTGTACTTGTTAACAAAACATTGAAACCTTGAATATCAGATAAAAACACTTCCTTAATACATATTTCCTAAGCTTCTGATTCTATGTGACCTAATTATTGTTTTTAGTTCCATTAGAATAAAGGGGTTAATTCAGATGTAAAACCACGGAATTATGAATAGCAGTGAGTGACTTAAAGTGACATCAGTCAACTTGATTTTTATAACTGTCTAAAAATGTTAGTTAACTTTTAAAAAAAGCGTTAAATTTCTTTAAAAAGTACCGTATAAGTGAGTAAAGACTTCTTCAAAAAGTTTTTGAAGATACATACTAAAGAATTTTTAGGTGTCCTGATGTTATACAGAAATGAGTAATTCTTCACTCGAACAGTAAGAATGTAAATGTTACAGAGGGACTGTATAATTAGTGATGAAAGTATATACAGATTTTTTGTAAGCGCTTTTATGTTTTCTGTACAAGTTGATGGTACATCTTTAAATATATTTTAATGATACAGTTTTTACCGCTGTGCTTCGTTCTCAAGGTTTGGGGTTTTTTTATAACTGGGAATACCTGATGATGTTTTCCACTGATCTGGAGTTGAATGAAAAATAACTTTTAGTGCAATCTTTGTTTTGGTGGCTTTGCTGCATTAACTGCACATTTTTTGAGGTGACAGTTCACTATAGAGCTCTGACCTGTGCAGTTATTTCAGTGATCTTGTGTTCATTTAAACTTGTGACCGAATCTGAAATTCAAAATTAATTATGTGTCAAAAAGAAGCCCCAAAAGCTTCTTGATAACATTTTTTTCTATGTCAGAAAACATTACTTGCTGGTAGGCTTTAATTTGAGCAAGAAAACTGAAAACTCTAAAATAAAATGTGCCTAAAATAAAATGTGGTTTGAGCTATTTGTTAGGGTAAACACAGAGAGCAGTTAAAGAAAGATGTGTGTTGAACATTATCGTTAGTGAGTTGTATTCTTTCCCCAAAATGTTTTGAAAATCTTTTAACAAGCTGCTCCTCTACCTCAAAACCCAATCCCTTACAAACATCTGTATAATTTCTTTTGAGGATGTGTGTAATAGAAATATATCCAACAGATTTTTCTTTTGGGAGAAGTGGCTTAGCATCTCTTTTTCATGATGGATGACTCTCCATTGAACAATGGAGACCCACAAATCAAGCATTGGGGGCCACATAACTGATACATCATAAAAATACCAGTGTGAATTTTCTTACAGTCTTTCCAAAGTGTATATCAGTTCTGATTTTCTAAAGATTACAGGATATCCTTCACCTTTCTCTTAAGAATGCTGAATAATGCTGACTGCAGTTTTGTCTGCATTTCATGTGGGATACTTGTAGTAGAAATTGTTCTGATTGAGTTCTTAGGTACCCTGTTAGTTCCCAGACTTAAGGTGAATAAGAATAATGGTAGATGAAAAAAGGTTAAAATGGAGAATTCTGAAGTAATAATCCTAGAGGGAACACCATTTCTGAGCAACTAGAGGTACATTAATATTTGTTAATTCGGTTGCGCTCTGAGAGAAGTGAAATTAAGTCCCTGAAATATAGGACAGGAGAGAGAAACAACAGTAAAGAAGCTGAAATTGCTAAGGGGAATTAAAGGAATATTCAGAAATCTGATACTAGAAATGATAAGTGAAGGTACCTCTGGAAGGCATTTCCAAGGAGAAATTATGTTATACACTTAAAAAAAAAAAAAATTGTTGTGAGATAATTAGACTTTGACAGTGATGCCTTTCTCGAGGTCTTGCTGAAATATATAGGCAATATTATTTAAGCAGACCAGTGTTTTTCTGTATCTGTATTTTAAGAATAAGGCCTTATTTTGAGACTTAAACCTCTCCAGGTTTAATTGGAGAATTCTGTGTGTGTAAAATGCTTTACTGTGAAAAAGAATAAAAAAAGCTTGTGGGTTATGAAACGACCTGTAGGTTATGAAAATGTGGTTGGAAAATGTATTGCATATTGGAAACATTTACATACAATCATTCATGCTAATTTTTTTTTCAAATCTACTTTCTATAATTTGCAGTGGTAATCAATTTTTTTCAAATTTCCTCTTACAGGGAAGGATTAAACAGGAGAGTTAGTTTTTCTAAATTGTGTCCTATTTCATTGTTGTGCATCTTACTTCTATAGAAGTTCAAGATCCACAGGTAATCTAAGCATGGGGTTTACAAACTAAAGGAAATCCAGTGTGAAACATATAAGTTGGTGGAAAATTTTAAATTGTCTTCTCCTGCTGTTTGCCCTCATCTTCTCTATTTTTTTACTAATTCATTACTTTCTTTACTGTTTGGCCCTGATGTCATATTTTATGTGCCAAAACATTCATGTTCCCTCTTAAAGTGCTGCTCTTGGGTACAGCTGGGGTTAACGGGCCTGTGAAATCAAAGTATAAATTCCTCAGCATTTGAACCTTTGGAAACTGAAATACTGTGACAAAGTGCAGTGCCGCTGGAGCCCGTTACCAGGGCTGTTAGCTTGTGGTGAGAGCAGGGCACCCCAAAATGTCAGGCAGCGGGGCTGTCGCGGCGAGGTAATTAGGAGCAATTAGCCGGGGTGCCTGCTGGGCGCATCGCTATTGCCTTTCTCCTCTTTGCCCTTCCCCCTGCTGCCACTGCAGGGCAGCGAGTTGTGGCAGCGATGGTTCCCTGGGAGAGTGTGTGAGTGTGTGTGAGCGTGTCCGTGCGGGCGCCCCGGCCCCCTCCCCGCCCCGCCGCATTGTGGAGGGAGGGACCGCGGCCCGCCGCCGCCTCCGCGCGGGGCCGGGCGCTGTCCGTGGTGCTGAGCCCGGCGGGGACGGGCGCTGTCCGAGGTGCTGAGCCCCCCGCGGGGCCGGGAGCTGTCCGAGGTGCTGAGCCGCGCCGCCCGGGCGGCACCATGGTGTTCGCTCCAGGTAAGGGCAGCCGCTTCCCGATCCCAGCCGGGGAGCCCAGCGGGAAGGGCCCGGCCGTGCCGGAGAAGTGATGCGGGGAGGGGGGTGGTGGGTGAGCCAGAGCTGCCAGCAGGCAGAGGCAGGTGGGTTCAAAGAAGGCGGCTTAGCTTAGGATGTGCTTGGCTGTGGAGCCGGAGGTTGTGAGGGTCACCCCTGTGTTCCCATCAGGTAGAGGAGCCTCCTATACAAGTGTGCACAGGACTGCTTGTCAGACTGTACAAAAGGGTCAGGAAGGCGGACATGGCCTTGGATTGACTGGAGAGTGAGTCCACCTTGGCATCCACAGTGGTGACTGCAGACGAGACAATCTGTGAAACTCACGGAGATATTTTACAAATTTCAATTCCTCCCTGTTCCCCCAAAAAATATTTGAATGGAAGAGAACAGAAAGTTTGTTCAGTCACATTTTTACTGGAACAAAACTGAAGATTTCAGAAGGAGTTCATGTCTAATATAAGACATCACTCTATAAGGGTGCAGAATCTCTGCTGCATAGTATATCTCAGCTAACCCATAGAAGAAGGGAAACTACAGAGAATCTGCACTGGATTTCATACATTCTGCTTTGAAGTAGGCAGTTTGTTATTCAGAAAGGAATGAGAGGCCTGGTAGCTCCAGGATATAAATGTGTAGTGAAATGACTTGAAAATAACTTGTTTAAAGATGTATAACTTTCAGTAAAATAGTGGGTCAATAGAAAAGGGAAGGTAAAAGCTGCAACTTGACAATGAATAACTATTAATAACTTTGTTTTGCAAAGCTAACAGAAGTTTTGTCTTCTTTGAAGTTCTATATCCAGTCTGTGAAGGGGTAAGAATCCAAAAGCTTTATACCTTCATTAAAAAAGCTTATCTTGGGATTAACTTTGCTAACTCAATAGAGACAAACAAAATGAAAAAAAAAAACAAACACAAAAAAACCAAAACAAAAAACCCCAAACAAACAAACAAAAAAAAACCAAACAAAAAAACCACCCCAAACCCAAACCACTATATCTTTTCAAAAAACTGAAGTTCATTTTGTCTCTTTTACTGCCCGGTTGCTGTCTAATTTGATACGTTCGCTTACATCGTGTTCTGAAACTGGGACCAAGTTATTTATATTAATAGAACCAGCCACTGCTTTTTGTAATACACCTTTCAGTATTAGTGGCTCTTTTTCTGAACTCCTTTTATCTGTCAGACTGTCACCATTAACTGTACTCATTCTTGAAATGCACTGTGGGACCAGAATACTGCAGGAAGAGATTACCTGTAAAATAATGAAAACATGCTTCTTTTTTTTTAATGCAAAGACTGTCAGAGAACTCATTTATATAAATCTCATTTATAACTGCATGAATTATTATTTTCACAACTGTAATCCATGGATGGAAAAAAAATCTGTCCAAATTGGTTTTGTATAGTCATTCTTCTACAGTTTGCTTTTACTCAAAGAAAAGCCCATGGTTTCCTTGCAAATGTTGCCATAAAATAGATAGGGCAATTCAGTAGGAGTTTGTAAAAGAGGTGATAAAGTAATCTCTTGTATTCAGACAGAGCAAGCCTGAGTAGATTCTGATATTTTTTATTGCTTTTTTTTTCCCCTGAAAATCAGCCCTGACCTGGTATTATCTCTTCTCCAGATATTAAAAAAAAAAAAAAAAATCAGAGGTTTATACATCTTTAGCATCTTCACAGTTCTTAAGGCCAAGTAATGTAAGAATACTGTAAATTTACTTCGAAACCGAGTTTCATTTCTTGAGTCAACTTTCTGATTTTATCTCATTGTGATGAACGACCTAATTTTCTGTTCCATTTATTTGTTAGGATGTGAGGGGAGAGGAAGCAAAAGTCCATTTATTTGTTGGGGTGCGAGGGGAGAGGAAGCAGAAGATTTATCAATCTATAAACGTTTCGGGTCAGAACGATAAACATACTTCCAGGATGGAGGTGGAAAGAAGAAAACAAAACAACAACCAAGAGGAGACTTACCAGGTTTAAATAGACTTTTAAAAAGGTGAAGCCAACTGACCATTTACTGAATAGATACTTTCCTGTTAATCTTCAACTCCTGAAATCTTATAGCTATTGTGTTGAAAAAAAACAGCAATAAGTCCCCCAAAATAAACAGATAAACAATCCTCCCTGAAGCCTGGATATTACTGAGCTAGATAGATCGAAATTATTACAAAAAGGCCAGTATTCTGTGTTAAAAATTGGACTTTCTGGCTCATCTTAGACAGTGTACTGCTCTTTGCAGGTATGTAAAAAGGTATTCTTCATATGTGATCTTTCTTCCTTTGCACTTAGAATTAACACTGAGTCTGTTCCAGAAAAAGAAATAATAATAAAAAAGTACATTTTTCCTTACTTGGTTTAATCTGAACAGAGTTTCATTACACAGTGTTCTGCTGGTTGACTAATGATATGCTGATATATAGGAAATACAGTCCAAGCTCTGAGATGTTTGGGCATTCATTTTTTTCTGTAGGACTCACATGTTGTGCTGCCCTTACAGTGGGGTATGATCCATGTGATTGAAATGTGCACAAGTTACATATTGCAAGGTTTAACTTCTTTACTTTTCCTGAATTGAAGTGCTTTAGGCAGCCTGAGAAGTAGACAAAAATATGTCACTTGTCATTGGATGTAAGGATGGAATTATGTATGGGACTGCAGTAGAGAAGCATGAAACTTCAAGGGTTTGGATTGGATCAAAAAGCAAAGAAAAGTCATCATTGTTTAATTGGCAGGTTTCCTTAGGAGATTTTTCTTAGAGGATAGTGTATTCCAGAATTTTAAAAAGAATCAATGCCAAATTAGCCTATAAAATATGATTCCAAAGGTTAAATATCTGTCCTTGTGAGGTACGAAATTAAGAGGTATTAAAACATTTATTTGTTCTAAAGGATTAGCAAAAATTACAGAATGCAGAAAGCTTTCTTTTGACAGCACATAATTAGTTTACAAAGGTGTGACCACTTCCAATATTGGCATTTACAATTTTAAATGTTACCAATCAAACTAATTTGCAAACTTTCAGTTACTCTTCCAAAAATTACCTTAGGCATAAACCCTAACATGTTTTTTTCCGTACAAAGGTAAAAATAATACTCTTTACTTCCCATTTGCCTGAACAAGCACAGTACAAAGGTGTTTTTCATGCTCCAATGGTTTCTTCTGATGCCATTTTGCACGAGTCACTCAAATACTTATGTCTTAGGCCTTTGCCCTTATGTGTGTGTACTGATACAGCACAGCCATGGCCTGCATTTTTAAAATTAACTTGGGAATAAAGTTAGAAACCTGTTAAGGATATCTGAGCTACCTAATGGGTTTTCTAAGCAACTCTCACCAGAGTATAATTTTAGTGATTACTTTAGTCTATTTTGAGAATTCTACTCTTCTCTTACTCTGTAAAACCATAAAGTCTCATCATTGCAGGCCATCACTCTTTCATCCAGTACAAAGCGGTATTTGGTTGAATAGGTTTGGGGTTTTTTGGCTAAATGACGTATCCTGGAAAGCAGTCAGTTTTGATCTGAGTACTTCAAGAAAGATCGGAACATTTACACTGACAGCTTTTTTCAGTTCAGGATACTCCCTTCCTTTAAGCTTGTACCTGCTTTGAATTGTGGGATTTCAACATTTAGGTGTATCTTGTTATTTATCAGTGTAATTTGAAGAATTTCTTTCACCTGGAATTTTCTCAATAACTAGGAACTCACATGCGTTACTTATGTTCCTGCAATCTAAAAAGAAGGAGGATGAGATAGAACTAACTTTCGCATCAATATTTTTACATAAAAAAGAAAAAAGTGTGGACACAAAGTTTAAAGATAGACGTTAGAGAAGTCAGAATACTCAATGCTCAGCGCCTTTTTCGTGCAACAGCAACACCAGTAGCTTTTCAACTAGCTTTTCAGCAGCACAGCTGTTCTTAACGTTTTTAAGCTAGGAGCAGTATAGCAGACTTTCGTAATGACACGAGATCAGAAGCGCATCCTGTACCAAATGTTTTAGGAATCTCATTAAACTGCAGTTGAAGACAGAGCAGCTGCACACTGAAACAGATGTGCTCACTGGTCTCAATAGTCCTTATCTCCTCTGATGGAAAAGCTGGGATAGCAGCAACCCGTTGTGCTGTGGAAAGTGAAGACATGAAATTTCTTGATAGACTTTTTTTGATTATAGAGTTACAGGTACTGTGGAGATCCCTGTCCAAAATGCCCAGATCAAGACAGTACGGAGGGACATGTTAATGAATGCAAAAATTGCTACCAGTAACAAGTTTTTTGAAGGTAACCTGTTCTGGGATATCTCCAGATATTTGTGTGGAGTGTGGTATTCTGTCAGTTAATGAAATGTCTTTTATCCATGAGAACAAGGCAGGACACAGTCCTTGTCCCCATTAACTGCTGTGCTATGTTCTCCTAATGCTCTGATTTCTGTAACCCCCACAAAAAAAGTCCCTAATATAAGATGGAAGAGTATTTATATGTGGGACTCTTACTCATTAGCTTACTGCAGACAAAGTCCATGTGATGGACACAATTCAGAAGCTACAGACAAAACTATTTGCAGGACCTCAGGCAGTCTCATGTGTTTTTCTCATCCAGAATTTGTGATGGCTGGCAGTGAGTGTAGGACCAGTTGCTGCCCAGAAGTATCTGAATGCATTTACAGCTAAGAGCTCTCAACAATAGTTTCAAGTGTTTGCCACGTGGTAGGAAGAAATCTTATAGGAGGAAATTTCTTATTCTTTTTTGCTGAGAAAAGATTATTACTTGTGCTGCCCTCTCCCCAATGACTTTGATCTTTTCCCCTGCTGTGAAACTCCACTAGCAGAGCTCATTAGTGAAGTGAAAGTTTGTTCATAGATATTCTGAAATGTGATGAAATTATCAAGCTTAAAAAATAGTCAACAGCTCCAGGTGCAATCTTTCTTTAAAGTTTGAATCAATATAATGATCAATATAAACTGGCACAGAATGTACTTTTTGAAATTATTTTTAACAGAACTGAAGGCTTAAACAAGTGAGGCTGGCACCTTTCACTTCCATATCACTGGGCTGAAACCTATTCGGGTTAGCAGTGAGAAGAATTCTAGTTTCACAGTGGCAGTATAGTGGCCTACATTGAAGGAGTTGTTCATAGTTGGGGGATGGTGGTATTAAGTGATACAGTCATTATTAACATACTTACTGGCACTGTTTACTGAGCAGGGAAGTCCAACAGTCAGTGTAGAAAAGGAATGAGTTACACTGACCTCTAAAGTTTATCCCTCCATGTCATTATTCTTCCAGATGAATTGTTCTCTTGTACTTGTAAAAGACATAAATAATAAGATTTCAGTCTTATAAGCTTTATCATGGTAGTGGAAATAAATGCACTTACTGTAAAATACAGTGAAAGGTAGATTTATTCCTATATCTTCAATCTTTTTAAATAAACATTTTATTAAGGACATAATCCATTGTATTATGTTTACAAATACTAGGTTAAGCAGAAGTTATTTGCAAGCAATGCATTTATAATTTCTTTATAGCCTTTCTGAAATTTTCTGACTGCTAGTTACCCATTTGTATTGTATTCTTTAAATAATAACTTGAAAGATCCTACAGAATGTCAGTGGATCCGACAATGGATGTCAATAGGAGAACAGTCTTTACTGATGTCAGCAGGCTGACCTGAATAGTCATAAAATGTTTCAGGTTCCTTTAGAATGCCTTGCCAGGAAAGTCAAGGCAGGTGAGCTCTGTGCTGCTGTTGTCTGCTCCTGTAAATGCCTATAGTAGTGTTATCAGAAGATACTTCCTCAAGAGAGTTTGAAATTTTCTGCCTGAAGAAGTAAATTGAGCCATGTACTACTCAGCTGTTTCTCTAATGGTAAGGCAAATATAATCTCCTGTGAATTACTTGCATTTACTTCGCTTTGTACTATGCATATTTGATACAATGACACTGTATTTTCCATCTTTGGGCAATGAATCTATTCACAATTTATCAGTATGGAGGGGTTGCATGTCCATTACTACTTCTATTAAATACTCGCAGATTGACTTTGCATTTTATCTTGAGGTAACAGTTCCCTAATAGAGGAGAAAATATTTCTCCGGGAAGACAGAGAATTAGTTCCAAGAGTGGAAAAGAGCCTGTTGTAGAGACAGATTCTGTCAGGATTACAGCCATGAAAAAAAATAAATAAAAGGTTTTACCCTTTCAAGGTTCCCTTTAAGTTTATATAATCTTTGATTCACTTTCTCTTGTGAGTTTGTGTATATATATGTGTATGTATGTATATATCTATATACATATGTATGTATTTATGTGTGTGTATATATGTATACATATATATACAAAGTCTCAGCCTCAATTGCTAACAGCCATGTTAACAGCTTTGGTACTCCACTCAAATTCCAGAATAAGCAGGAAAGTTGCAAATTTAGGGTTTTTTTCCTGGGGTTTTTGTTGTGGGTTGTTTTTTTTGGTTGGTTGATTGGTTTGGGGTTTTTTTTAAAGCTACAGAAGGGCTCTGCATCCACTGAGGTTTAGCTAGACAATTTCTTATTCTGAGTAATCTGGTATAAACTGAAACACATCTAAAAAGTAGCAGGTTGTTTTCACTGGTTTGCTGATTTTTGACAGCTTACACAACCTCTTCACTATTTTCTTCTTTAAAAAAATCAGGTTCAGATATAAGAAATTTTAATTAACCTGTACATACATCTTTAAGACCAAAACCCACAAAAGAGTGCCGAAATATGAATAGAACAGCTAGCAAAATAAACCTTTAGCTGTGGAATAGACCTCCATTGAAAACTTCCCCTTTACTTTTGCTGTGCAGTGTTGGATACAAAAGCCTTCCAACACAAAAGCTAAGTGTTTCAGTGGGGATTTGTGGAAGTCCACCAATGAACTTTTTGGTACAGATTCAGAGGACCTACATAAATGTTATTTAGCTTTCCGTTCTTAATGTTTTCTTTCTTTGTGTAGGAATTTCTGAGCATCTGAACAGTAGAAAATAGAAGGCAGAGAGAGTTAGATAATGAGTGGTGTCCCTCAGGGCTCTGTCTTGGGACTGGTCATCAATGATCAACAAAACCAGTGGGATTGGTTGCACCCTCAGCAAATTTACAGGTGACATGAAACTGAGCAGTGCAGTTGGCACAACAGGAGGATGGGATGCCATCCAGAGGGATCTAGGCAAACTTGAGAGTTAGACCCACAAGAACCTCATGCAGTCCCCATAACAAGTCCAAGTGCAAGGTCCTGCACCTGCAGGTCAGGGCAGTCCCAGACATGAGCACAGACTGGGAGAAGAGCTGGGAGAGCAGCCCTGCTGAGAGGGACTTGGTGGTGCTGGTGGATGAGAGGCTGGACATGGACCAGCAGTGTGTGCTTGCAGCCCCGAAAGCCAACTGTACCCTGAGCTGCATCCAAAGATATATGGCCAGCAGGTCAAGCGAGGGGATTCTCCCTCTCTACTCTGCTCTGCTGAGAGCGCACCTGGAGTGCTGCATCCAGTGTTGAAGTCCTCAGCAAAAGAAGGGCATGCAACTGTTATAGCAGGTTCAGAGAAGGGCAACAAAGATGATCAGAAGGCTGAAACACCTCTCCTATGAAGATGGGCTGATAAGGTTTGTGTTGTTCAGCCTGGAGAAGAATTTGTGGAGCTTTCCAGTCCATAAAGGGAACTTACAAAAAAAAGGGAGAGGGACTTTTTACATGGGCAGATAGTGAATCCGAGAAATCCGGTAAAGAAACTGCTCAGAAGCTTTTGGTCTTTTGAGCAGCAAGGTACTTATTTGTCGATGTCGGTAGCAAGCGTGGTTCGCACCACAAAGCTCTTGCTCGAAGGTAGTGGTACAAAACAGGGTAATTTATACAGTCTAACTTCTATGATTACAACATCTTACATACATATTGATAATAGGTGGAGCATAGGCAGAGCCCAGCTGGAGCTTGGGGCGGAGCTTTTCTTGTCCCTCAATTCTGGGGGTACATCTGCCTTTCTCCATCGTTGAGTCTGGGGTCTCTGTAGTCTTCCTCAGTGTGACCCCTCTAACTTTCCATTGTCTTTGCCCCAGTCAGTGAAGCTTGGAGAGAGCCTTGGCTTCAGGCCTATTCCACCTATTCAAATGTCTACCCTACTTTGCCCTCATTTATTACCCCTAAGCCCATTGTATAATGTTCCTAACATTCTTCTCTGGTTTGGGGTCCACTGAACTGAACAGAACAAAATTTCCTTCAGCATAAGCAGAGCAGATATGGAGGGGAGAGTTTTCTCAGAGCAAGATACCTTGGTTAACTCTCTTTAGGCCTTGCTCTCATTTCAGTAGTGATAAGACAAGGAGGAACAGCTTTAAACTGAAAGAGGGGAGACTTAGATTAGACATTATGAAGAAATTCTTCACTGTGAGGATGGAGAGGCACTGGAGGAGGTTGTTCAGAGAAGCTGTGGATGCCCACAGCAGGGAGTTTGGAATTAGATGATCTTTAAGGTCACTTCTGACCCAAACTATTCTACGATTCTATGTTATAGGTCACCTGTATCTGTGCTGTTGGATCTCTCCCTGCATGGAAGAATCACAGGTTTTGATATAGAGAGGTATCTTATTTCAATATTTGAAATGGATTTCCTAAAGAAATAGGAAAATTGTACAGATGGGGATAATATAAAGTTACCGTAAACTTTGAAGTAACTGGTTCTAGATCCTCCTTAGGAAATATCTTATTTTGATACACTGAACTCTAGCCTAGGAGTTAAAAACCCTGATAAATTATTGTTAGTTTACAGCATTGAAACCAGAAATTTTCATTCTGGGATCAACATCTAAATATCACATTTATGGGTTTGGGTGTGGCAGAATTGTCAGTGACTAATCCTTTTAACTACATTCAGTCTCAAAGCTGAAAAGACATAGTCCTTAAGGAGTGAGTTTATTGTTATGTGTGAAGAAAACATATCAATTGAAGAGTTTAATCTGGTTTTAGTTAATATTATTAATTTATGGCAAGAAACCTTACTAAAATATGTTTAGAAAATGCTTAGGAATAGATAATGTATCTGTAGATCTCAATCTCTAAAAAATCCTCAACTTTGGAAGCTTCATTTTGGCTGGCGTATTTCACATAGTATGAAATAAATTGCTGGAGTCTCCAAAAAGATAGTTTTCATATAGCAAGCAAACCAGAGAGGTTTCCTGACATTCTCCTCTTTTAAGAAATTGAAAAATTCAGTGGGGGAAAAGAATTACAGAAACTCAGTTGAGATATATATACTGTCTGGATAAAAAGATACAGTAAACTATTACTCTGGAGATATTATGTCCTTTGTGACAGTTTGTCTGTTTTTATTTCTACTTTTATATTTTATTTTGAAGAATAAAGTAGTCTGTGCTGGCCCCCTTCTTGGGGGAAGTTCCTCTTCCATACTTGTTGCACAGCAGGAATTAGGGAGTGAGGTTAGGGCAGAAAATAAAACTGAACTGAACCATGACTTTGGTGAAAGTGAGTGTTACAATCCCCTGCACAGCGTAGGTTAGGGTATTGGAAAAACTCAGTGATCCTACATTAAAATGCTTTTAGCTGTTCTGATAAGTTCAGTGTCCTCCCTTCTTACTCAAGGAATTGCAGTAACTGAGTAATGCTTTCCAATACTTGACAAGTATTAGTCAGGACCTCACCAGGCTGCATTTTAGAGCATGAGACATGGTACCGGACAGAATTAATGCTAATGCAGTTAAAAATGCAGTTATTATTTATTTTTTTAAAAATATTAAATTTACAACTTCCTCGTAGGATCATATCATGAGGTCTCTGAACTGGCATCATTACTGACATTGAGACGAATTGGGTCTCTAATCCTGTAAACAGCTTAATGACTCTCATGCATAAAGTTGGTTTGTGCACATGAGTTGGAAAGCCTTCAGCCCTGGCTTATTGCCGTGTTCATTCATTCTGGATATAATTAAACTGACTCATCAACATTTCCTGATTATGGATGCTGTGTAGCCTCATACTTTATATCTCTTCTTCAAATTAGACATTTTGTGCTGAAGTCCTAACACCAACCTCTAAAACAAAACAAAGAAGGAGATTTTTTTAACCGTTTCAATTTACAGCTTACAAAGTATTCACCAGAAGAGGCTCACCTGGAGCTTCCATGCTGTGGCCAACAAGATGGAGATATGTTACTGCCTAATACCACAGGGAAGTTAAAGAAATTAACTTAGATTCTTGTAGAAGAATATCAATATTGACGCAAAGAATGTTACTGTTAATTATTGCAACATACACATGTATATTTTGTTATTACAAACTTGCCTGCTTCTGAAAAATTTTAAATATTTATAGCTTATAAAGACAATTTAGGTAATAACACACAATTTTTTTCCACAAATGCAGCTCCCATTCATTCACACTGGACCTTTTGATGAAGTGTGATCATCACGGTCTTGCTTCTTTATACTGTCATTTCCTTTAAAAATTTCATCAGTACTGTTAGTTGGATTATAAAAATTACAGTAGTAATTTTCAATACAATTGAAATGGATTTTCCAGAGATTAGAATTTGTGTTGAATTATTATTAATTTTTATTAATAATGGAAAAAAATAATTCTAATGTTGCAGTGCTGCGGAAAATAGTATAATGGTTAACTGTTGCAATCCAAAACTAATAGTAAATTTTCTGGTTAAAGGCTATACCTGCATAATCTCATGTCAAAATGAAGAAAAAATACTTACTTCTTGGCTCTTTCAGCTTCAAGATTCCTGCATAAATTTAAATTGTAGCTAACAGGGGAAAACATTTTGGGGGTTTCTGAGTTCTAAATTGATCAGAAGCTTGCTTAGAGCAATGTGATTTTTATTCTTAGTTTTAGATATGGTTAAGCTCAGAGCTGTTTACAGAAACAAAAAATTTCCAGAAGACTGACACTAGTGGTATTCATTTGCTGGAATTAAACTGCATTTGTAATTCCTGTGAAGCAGAACATGAACTTCTGACCTCTGATACATGGCCCTTGAGATTCATGGAACCTGTCATATGAGCTAAGCTGCTCTCTTCAAATGCAATGTTTGTATTGTTCCTCAAGACAGAATGAGATGTAACCTGCAGGAAGATGTGATGAGCTGCATAAATGTCACAAGCTTTGAGGAAAGGTGAATTAAAATTAAAGGCGTTATTTTTCTCCTTGGAAAATAGTAACCTCATACAGGCAAAAGGGATAATTGAGGGATAGTAGAAGTTTCCTGAGACTGGATTTACATTCATGGTCACGCATGCTCATGCATGACTAATGTCTTAGAAATTATGGGATAAATTATTTCTATTCCATGTTCTCCAAGAGTGGAAAGTTTCTTCCTACCACAACTCACTCACTATTTAGCTCCTGCTCTCTTTGCATGCCAGAAATGTTGCTTCTATTTCCTTCTAAATCACCTATTGTGCGCCCCACAGTTTATTGCCAGCATTAGTGAATCTGGGATGGACTTGCATCTTTGCAAGGTCATGCCTGTGGTAATTTAGTTTCATAATAATATTCCAAACAATCCCATGAAAAGATGCAGTAGACAACTTTAGGTGCTGATTCAAACAAATTACCTGTTGTTGAGGTCACTTCTGACCCAGTATTTATAAGACATAATAAATTTGTAGCAAGCTGAGAGGGAAAAGCCACAGGGGATATCAACAGAAAGTGTAGGAGACTACTTTGATTACGGGCTGGAAAGGAAATGACTCAGGATGCATTGAGGAAAGTGAACTGTATAAATGAGAAAAGGCTCATGTACAACCAGAGTGAAATTCTGCCAAATGCTTTTTCTCTGTAGCTATGTTTTTCTATCTATACCTTTCTGTTGGTATTCCATAGTCTAGAAACATCACAGAGGGTGTAAAGTCTCCCACACAAGATGGTTTTGGACTTAAACTGATAATAGTTCTATTAATTGAAATGAATACTTGGAATTTACTTCAAATACTTCCATTCTTTTTCTGAACTATTACATGTTTTCCTTCTTGGGGAAAACCCTCAAGCAAGCTAAGGGAATTTCAAGGCACTGATCTATGGTACTAGTTTTAGCTGGAAGTGGAATATGTGACTGATTCCTGCAGCCAGTCCAAGATTTTGAGGTTTTTTTGGATCTCTCAAACTATGCTTTAGATTGCAGAACCAGACCAGAGTTTGATAGTTAATTTTCATCTTCTGTGTTAGTTGGCATAAAATTTGCCAAAGATAAGATAATGAAAACATACTAAAGATACTTTGTCATGTGCTAATGATAAATTACTGCTTTGCATTTAGCATCACTTAACCTGGATATTTCAGTTCTCTATTTACAGAATTGAGGTGCTGGGTTTCTGTATGTCAGGTGAGCATCTAAAGACAGAGGGTAAGTAGAAATTTGATTACTGAAGCACCAAATACTTGGACAGCAGGAGTGATGGCTCTATTTCACCTGATGGAAAAGCCACAGTTCTTAAAATGCCTGATGAATTCTATAGGCAGTCAAATTTTTGCTTTGATGTCCACAACAGTCTGTATTTCAGCAAGGTGAGGGTAGATATGTTCCAACTCAGCCTCTTTGGGATTCTTGCATGAGTCATCTCTGCTTTCCTTAGTTAATTCCTTTCTTCTTTCTCAGAGTAGGTCCAGCATATCAATAAATAAATGAGCTTCTCAGAAACAGCTAGTGAAGTGATTTCCTTGAAATGAGTAATTGAAAAAAGAGAATGTAATGGGAATGCTTTTCAAGAGATGGCTGTTTACTCCTTCACGAAGTGGAAAAATTGGGGTTTATGGCAGCCTAACCAGTAGAATCACAGGAGTGCAGAAGATTCATGCTTGGAAGGGACCTCTGGAGGTCATCTTGTCCAACTCCTGCTCAAGTAGGGTAATATAGAACCATTTTCCCAGGATCATGTCCAGATGGGCCAGCTGTAATTAATACCACACACCCAGGGGAGCTGGATGGTTGGGTCTGACTGCTTAACATGTCTGGATTCTGGTTGGCAATCCAGCTCCTGCACATAATAGTCTCGGACCTCTACACAGCGTCAGATATCCCCCTCAAAAATAACTATTATTTTCACTTGCTTTCTAATTTAGATGGTCAGCATAAACTGGTCTCATTAGTCACACCACCCCCCTCCAACAGCTTTGGCTCTCTCCATGTCCAAAGCCAATTAGCTGTTGTTATCTATAAGTTACACAAATATAAATGAAATTTGTTTGAGCTACCTTATTTCCTTTCTGTACATATCTAAGCCCTCAGAGGAAGGGCAGAAGTAGTTCAGGGGTTTTGGATTCTCTGTTCTTGGTTGTCTCAGCAAATAAAAGAGTCGTCTAATGAGTTGCTAATCTAAAACTGAGCAGATGAAATATACATCTCACTTATCTGAGTGGTGCTTTCAGATGGGTTTTACTCCAAAATAAACAACTGAAAAAAGCAGATAGAATTTCACTGGAAAACTGTCCTTTTTTCAGCTGGGTGTTGCTATGGATGACTTTTCTCATGTAAAAATATTTAAAATTCAAATTTTGTAGATTAAGTGGCAAGGACCAAAGCATCCCTAAGGAAAGAAAACTGAGTAATTTTTAACAGCAATGTACTTAATGACAGTATGTTTTCAATGATAAATTCTGGGGGTTTATGGCTTTTGGGGTTAGCAAATTTTTCACATTTCATATAATTTCATAGACCATTACAATATACTCATCTGTATTTAGAATTTCACATTTATCTATGCTTTTGTTAATACATTATCTTCTGAACATCAGCTGAGTTGTCTGATCAACTCTGCAAGAAGACTAATTCATTTTTACCACCTTACAATTGTGTAATAAAAAGTGAGATCATATTTGAGTAATAAAGAAGTATCTGTACTTTACTGTTAGGTAACATTGAATTTTATCCAAAAAAACACTGTTTCAAGTGCTGAGGAGTGGGAAAAACTGAATCAGGGAAGCTGATTGTACCAAGAATTCAAGTTATTCCTTTCAGTTTTTTCCAGTTTAAAGCATATTTTCTAAGTTTTCACATTTTTTAACCTATTAACTGTAGACAAGCTTTGTCATCACAATACAGTTTCAGGATCTTTTTAAAAAATTATTCAGTTTCAGTAGAATTAAACAACATTTCTATTTTGTTCCTAACCAAATCATGTATAGTATGAACATGATAAAGATAAGTATTTGTTTTTAAGTCCTTTCAGAGAAAGGTGGGAGATGAAAAATTATTCCTTTCTCATAGAGTAAGCTTTGATTGTGTGTTGGCTTCACGCCAACTGTCCAAACCCACAGGGAAAGCCTCCCCCTCCCTTCTTCCCCTGGGGCAAAGGAAAAAAACTACAGAAACCGAAGAACCTGAAAGCAACCGAATTATATCAAAATATATATATTTGTATATATTTACAGTTATATACCGCTAGAATACTATATACAATATCAGGGATCCCGAATACACTACTCTCCCCCAGAGGGAAAGGGAAAAGGAAAAGGGAAAAAGGGGAAAAAACCCAGATATACACAATCAAAACCTAAGAACCAGCAAAACTAAGAACTGGCAAAAATCAGTCTCACCACGTCCCTTAGAAAAACAGGATGGCCCGACACAGCCAGCACTGTCCGATGTCCCGTGTGGCAGACCAGTAGTCACTGCAGGCCTCAGCTGATAGATAAGCAAGACCAACGCAGAGACCCACTGCTCCCGAACCTCACCGAAAGAGAAGAGAGGGAGGGCTTACACTCCCTTCTTATTTATACCCTTGCTTACGTAAAAATTGTATGAAATACTGGGAAGATGGCCTTGGTTCCTTGGTTACAACCTGGTTACCAAGGAAGGCCTAAAATCAAAACCACCACAGGTTGTTTTGCAGCTCGTTGTTTTGGGCTCACAGAACACTTTGGGTCAGAAAGAACCTTTGAAGATCCCCAACTAGTCCAACCTTTCTGCCATGGGTAGGGACATCTTTCATTAAATCAGGTTTCTCAAAGCCCTATCCAATTGGATCTTGAATGTTTTCAGGGATGAGGCATCCACAACTGCTCTGCAAAGCTTGTTCCCAGTGTCTCATCATCCTTATCATGAAAAAATTTCTTCTTTACGTCCAATATAAATTTACTTTCTTAGTTTAAAACCATTGCTCCTTGTCCTTTCAGACCTTTTACCTGTTATGGTAAAAAATCTTCAGTTTTCTTATAAGTCCCTCTTATGTATCAAAAGGCCATAATAAGGTCCCTCTAGAGTCTTGTCTTGTCCAGGCTGAACAACTCCAGCTTTCACAGCTTGCCTTCATAGGAGAGTTGTCTAAGCCCTCTGATCATCTTCATGGCCCTCCTTTGGGCATGTTAAAACAGGTTCATGTCTTTACAGTGCTGAGGACCGCAGACCTTGACACAGTACTCCAGAATCTCATGGGAGCAGAGTAGAGGGGTAGAATCACCTCCCTTGCCCTGCTGACCATGCTCCTTTTATATAGACCACCATAAAACTGGCTTTCTGGGCTGCAAGCAGACATGGCCATCTCATATCCAGTATTTTGTCTACTGCTATCTTGGAGTCCTTCTGCAGAAAGCTGCTCATAGTAAATTCACCACCAATTCATTCAGTCTGCATTGATATGGCGCATTGCCTTGACCCAGGTGCAGGACCTCAAGCTGTCTCCGTTTAATGAGACAAAAGTGTTTTGCTAAGGAGGATGAGTTATGAGGAAGACCAAAACTTCTCCCTCTGAGCAATTGTAAATCCAAAATTAAGAGGCTCCAATTGAGAAAGTGTGGAGACAGGAAAAATAACGGCCCTTTATTAAAGGATAGATGTGTATTGGCAGAACAACAAAAGAACACAAAACAAAAACCCAACCGAACAATAATCCTATACCCAAATATCCCTTTCAGTGCAAAGTGAACAGTTCAGTTTGCGCTTTTTGGTGCAATTCTAACCACAGCCAGCAGGGGGCGCTGTTGGATCACTGGAGGTGCAGAGCCTGCAGTGCTCGGGGTTGGCCGACAGGGGGCGCTGTTGGGCTCTGGGGGGTCACCACGTGGGTGCCCCGGGTGTGCTGGGGGAGCCGAAATGGAGCCCTTCCCTCCTCCTCACTGGGAAGGGGAAAAAGAAGAAAGAAGGGTTCTTCCCAAAGGAGACTCACGGTGTCTGCGGCTGGTAGTGTGACTTCCCCTTCCTTCACTGAAGTGCGCAAAAACCGCTGCCAAAAACATGGGAGCAGGGGAGGGAAAACACAGGTGTCTCTCTTCCCAAATAGTTCCTCTCCGATGAAGTCCTAGCAGGTCCACCTGGGCGGGGCGGGGGCAGAAAACAGGGTAGGCAGGCAGCAAGGCAGGCAGCCAGGCTGAGGACAAAGCAACCTCCCAGCTTTTCCAACGCACATCTTCCCTCTGTTGCCGCAACCACAAACTGTACCTCATTCCCCACTCCAGGAGACGAAAAAAAAAAAAAAAAAAAAAGAAAAAAATCTCCTAGCCTCTCCCCAGACCATTAGCCTGGAATGTCAATCTACTGGACAGTTCTTTTTTGTTAGTCAAATACCCAAGGCAGAACCAGCCTGCCCATTCAAACATCCTTCGCACACAGTGGGGCAGGGGAAAGGGAAAATTCCGTGTTTAGTTTTTTAGAACAAGTGAACCCATGACACAAGCATATCAGATCTTAATAATGTATTCCTTCAGGAAACAGGTGATTCTCCATTTGATTCTATCTTTATCCTGTTTCTATCTTTTTATGGTGAAAGAACATTGGGAATTTATCATAATTTCCAGATATGGACCTCTCTTAAAAGCAACTGACCTTTAATTCACTCTGATTTCTCTCAGGACGTAATTCTTAATACATGTCATTAAAAAAGGCAGTAACATACAAATACTATTTAATTCAATACTTGAGTATATTGGTCATTTAAGAAAGAACTGAAATCAGTGTCTTTAAAACCTTTAAAATGAAATCTAATGATGTAAATAAGCACCTAGCCTAAGCACTTCAATCCGCAACTGAGTTCCTAAATGCCAGTACGTGTAAATCATCTTAATTCAGAATACATTTTTTAAAAATCAAGATAACTTTGAATGTTATGGAGCATTTTTTATTGTCTGAATTGTCCTTTGTGTTAGGAATCAAAATACTTTCAAAGAGAAACCTCTTAACATAAACTACTCTTCTTCATTACCGAATGTCAGTAGTCACACTACATTACTTCTTTGTTCTCTAGATTAAACTTTCTGGCAAAATAAGAAAGTTTCACATAAGAAATATGTATTTTTCAGGTTGCTATAGAGAGTATTTTCTGGTTTACGTATAGCAATCTGAGCCTTTTTTAATGTTGCGCAGATATTTTTGAAAACCTAGCTAAGGATTAATAAACTGTGCTTAACAAAATTTGTACGTTGAAGTCAGTTGGAATTTGATGGATGAGGGCTTTTAATCTGAAGTAATAGTAAACAGAAATGTTAATGAAGCAGATTTTTTCCTGTATGGTGGGGGAGTACATGTCAGGCTTGCAAAATGAAGTCCAATTCCCTGTCCAGAAACACAGCGCAAGTCAAAAAGGATGTGATTCATAGCTGGATGAGAAAACCCTCCTTTCCTGTCTTACTGCAAAATGTAATCTGCTTGTTTCAGCTGTGAAGTCACAGCTGTCCCAAGAGCTGGGGAGTGGATAGCTGAGGTGTATGACTCAGTCTCCCCCTTAATTGAGTCCTGTAGCACTGAGCACACAGGGGCACTTTCCACCTTAATTCATCTTCTGTATTGGCAGGTTTCTTATGTAATAAACTCCCCAGGCACTCTGTGGTTTGGTTGTTTTGTTGGGGTTTTTTTTACCCTTCTCTTTTTCTGTCCTTCATGTTTTCACAGAGTAGTCCCAAGTTCTTAGTTGCCTTTCTTTCTTGTTTGGCTCTGGCAGGTGAGAAGCCAGGGACGGAGCAAGATGAAGTTAAGCTGCAGAACGCCAGCAAGCAGATTGTGCAGACTGCTATCCTCCGAGCAGTGCAGCAAGTTTCCCAGGAGAGCCAGCAAAAGGAGAAGCGAACAGACAGTACAAGCCTCCAGCTAGAAAGAGGAAAACTATCCAAGAAGCATGAAAAGAAGTAAGAGAGCAGATTGGGTTTTTTCAGTCCTCCAGTCTGCAGTGTTTTCAGCCTTCTCTTTAGTATCAGCTGTATTGCTAGTGCAATGCTACTGTTGCAAAGCAAACCAAAGTATTATCACACCTAGACATAGGGTAAAACTGCAATAGTCCTCAGCTGAGAAATATAAAGTGCATTAGATTAATAACTCCATATTTATGCAGTGCCTCTCAACAGAAACAATAACCATAGTTATAAAAGTAGTTTCAAGCACAAGTTCTTATGATATGAACTTATTCTTAAAAGCTTGTTGTCAGTGCACTTTCATGTTAAGTTCTGCGTGCAACATTTGTGTCAGTTCAGCTGGATGGACTCTGAGTGACTGGCTTCACTGAAGTTGTCTTTGCTGAAGAAATAGTTTACTGTCAGGTATAGCAGAATGATTCCAGACTCCCTTGAAGCATGGGTTTGTACTTTGCTTTGATTAGACATGAGCTATGTGAAATGGCAGTATAAAGTGGATTTGGTAAGTTCTGTGAACCAATTTCTTTTTTCATCTTGGAAAAAAAAAAAAAGAGCAATCCAGTAAGACTGCAGTAACTGTGATCTATTACTGTGATCATATATCTATGATCTCTGTCTTTTTTTAAAGAAGTTAAAATAAGTACTGAAGTTTTAGTCTACTTGTCAGAAACACTTCTATACTTCTGCATAAAAATCACTTGTGCCTCAACTATTCCTTTTAATTTTCTTGATATTGAAAGAAGAGAAACTGATGCAATGATAAAGAGTTCGCCAACATATTCTTCAGTTTTGCAGCTTTGCTGGGGCTTGATTTACAAGACTGGAGTGTCTTAAAAAGGGGTTGAATTTATTAATATCTTGAAGGATGAAAATATACTGTGTCTGAATTCTGTCATGGTAGATATTTCTCACCTGCTGTGCATAAAGTGACTTTATATATTTGCAATTGTAACATAGATTCACCTTAAATAACACTGCATTAAGGTGGTAATACAGAGCTTATCCTTTTAAGTGCTCTATATAGCTGAAGCAATCCACAATGTTTCAGAAAATACAAATTAAATAAATATCCCCTTCACTTTTATGCTCCCTTTCTGTAATGATGATTGTGCTATTATACGTCTGAAATTAATAACTGTATATTTAATTCTAGAAATGGCTTGTAGCTCTGCTTCAACTGAATTCCTGTAGTAATACACCTAGAAATATAGAGAAGCGGATGCTCTGCAAAACTGTGATCTGCTTTTCTACTCAGCTAGGTGATTCTTAAAGAGACTGTGGGTTAAGAAATTGCTATTACTTACTGTGTCCTGTTGCTTGTGTTAAACAGTTTTGGGATTCATCATGGCCAGAGGCTTAGCCATAAATAACCACGTACTGTAATAATTTTTTAAATTTGCTTGGTTCCTTTCTTTTTATTTTTTTTTTAACTTAACAGCACTGACTCACACTAGATAATTTAGCTCAATCTTTCACTTAAAAATTAAGAGGAGAATTCAATATGATGAAGGTTGTTTCAAGTCATCTAATAATGAAAACTGACTTGGATTGCAAGTACACAGGGGGTTCAGTTCTATAGACACTGGGTGAACATTTTTAGCCAAGCAAACTTTGAAAGGTGAAAGTGATTGGGTCTTGAGGCATGTGTATGTTTGTTTTAATAGTAATTTTTTTTTTCCATCAGTTCACCTTTGGTTGGGAGGTAACTCTTTTCTAAGCACTCTTTGCATCTTTGCTTTCTGAGAGCCTAAGAAAACTAATCACGAGTAAAGGTTCAATTCTGAGTCTGACGAACAGGCAAGTCCAGTGGATGAGAGAGAACAAACCTTTTGGAGAGACTCTGATGCAAAATGGTGTTTGCCATGGACTCACCTACAATGCTGCGGGAAGGAGATATATCCAACATACCAATTTCTTTGAAATTATTCTACTCCTTTAATGTTTTTTTGCCACTATAAATTTGAAATATGTTTGTGTGTTGTTTTGTGTGTGTGTGTGTTCCTGTAATTATGTTAATAATCTTCACGTAATTTTAATACTTGTTTGTATGTCATATTTTTTTTTAATTAATCATTTTAGAGAAAGAATAATTTCAAAAACCAGTGAGTCCAGGCTTTTTCCACTGCTCTATATGACCCTATTCCATTCCTGCTCTCACTCCTCCCACTATACTGATACACAATATCCCTTTACTGTCCTAGTCCTTTTAGACACACTATTACTCAACCACTTAACAATCATGTCCACCACTGTCAGAATGCCGATGGCATAGGAAGTCTGATATCTTGGAAAATTAAAAATGGTAGGAAGCCTAGCAAAGCCTTGAGGAAGTTTTCTATGGTCTCCTACTGAGGACAAACAAATACTGCAGCTTAAACAGCACAGTTTTCCCTGAGAGCCAAATGATGTGTCTCCAATCTAGAGTACACATGCCTAAGTTACAGCACTCATTTAGTATTTCCTATTGACAACAGATGTTCTGCACACCACTGGCACCCAGGATATGCAACTGAGGTTTGTGCCACATGTGAGAAAACTGCACAAAAGTAAACTTTACCCTTGGCTCGTTGTATGATTACTGATGATTACATGATGAAAGCAGGTATTTTTTGGTATTATCTTCACTGACAGATTATATTTTCTGGAGAAAATACAGACTTTAGAAATTATTACAGATGTGATGTAGGTCTTTCTACAAACTCCTAAAGAAACTCTTAGTACCTTACATGTCTCTGGTTTTTCCTGTCAGAAGAGCAGAAGCAATTTTCAGATTCATTGGACAATCTCATGAAGCAAACTGTACTCATGAGATTTATAGTAATGAATGCATTATTCAGCACAATAATTCATATCTTAGAAGTACAAGACAATCAAAATGGTATCTGTAGGTATTTAAAACAAACTCACCACATTTTAGCACTTATAGTGGTAAGTAGAAGGTTGTACAACTATGTGAAACTATATTTATCACAACTCCAAAAGAACAGAAGAACTGTGTGTCTGTGACTATCCTGCACTACACTTTCTATGTTTTCATTCAGTTTGATTATCACAATTTTATTACCACACTTGTGCTATTCTTTGTAAGGTTAATCAAGCAGCAATGCTTAAATGGAAATTCACGTGGCCACAGCAGAATGTTGTAAGAGATTACTAAATGTACATCAAGTTTTTGGTTCTGTGTGGTTACATTTGAAATCCCTGCTCTAAAATAAATAAAACCAACAACTGTGACTTGGAAACAGCCATATTAATTTTATCATTTCAGAAAAATAAAAGCATTTTGTGATAATACTGTATTTAAGAGTTGAAAATTCTTGAATATTTATTCAACAGCAAACAACCACCTAAAAATCTTACTGTCTCTAATCTTATTGTGTCTGATTATTTTTTTTTTTTGTGACATTTTTTAAATGTCTCAGAATGTAGTATATCTACAATGGTAAGTAAAATTGCTATGTAACTATTCTCAACATGACTACCATGAAATATGCTGCAGTTGTTCTTTAAATGGGTGCCAATGTCAAATGCAGGGACTAATGTGCCATTACTGAAGGCTTTT
The DNA here is from genome assembly GCA_013399855.1 of Oxyruncus cristatus. Classification (NCBI taxonomy): domain Eukaryota; kingdom Metazoa; phylum Chordata; class Aves; order Passeriformes; family Cotingidae; genus Oxyruncus; species Oxyruncus cristatus. The sequence goes on along the minus strand of VXAY01003855.1, from coordinate 1,343,167 downwards.
CTAAAAAAAAATTAATTTAAATTAGGAGAAAAGATAAGAGAAAGTAGAATAAATTCTTGAAAGTGTGTGGGATTCACCCTAAGTGTCTTGGTTACCCACTGAGGTCTGAAAAGAAATTAAATTAATGAAAACCTGACTCTTCACATAACCTAATTTCTCTCAATGGGTTTCTGCAACACAGGAATCAAGTTGTTAAAGAGTTTGTGGGAGTGAGGAGGAAAACTCGAGTTGTTGGTAAATATCTTCTTCACCTGACACTCAGTAAGGAGTGAATAGAAGTACTGATGGAGCCTGGTTTCTAATGGATGGGGTTTCTTTCTCGTCATAGGCTTTTGGTACCTCACAATAAGCTCTGGAAGAATCTTTTTTGCTATTTGGGGTTTTCCAGAACAAAGCGGGTCTCCGAGGCCTAATAGGTTTTTAATTTGTGTGTATCCTGCTGTGTCAAAAAAGTACAAATAAGGTCTCTATTCTCTACTTTCAGAGTTTCATTCACAAAACCTGGTGGACACACATGGGATTTTGTTTTTAAGGACACCTGTGTCTTCCCTGGATTTAGTCAACTTGCCCAGCAATTTCTTTAATCCTTAAAACTGAATGCATGAGCACACATACTAGCATACTAGTGTTTGAGTGCTCCAAGGAACACCAAGAAACAGATACATATTTTAAATCTATTTACTTCTAAGCTGTTCTTGCCTGCCAAGCAGATTTTTTTTTTGTTTAATTAACATAAGCAGCTTTTCTTTTCTTATAACTTTTCCTCCAGTGACTTGCTACTTGGATTTTGTTATATGAGCTTGCCAGTTCTAACACTGAAACAACAATAGTTCATGTTTAGTGTGGGTTTGATTAGAACCCCTGTGGTGTTACACATTACATTGTGGTGTGGCTTTTGTCTTTCCTTTTACTGAGGTAAATTACAACAATAAATGATGTTCTAAAGAGAAGGAAGTTGGGGGGGGGGGGGCAAAGCTGTAGTTGTGGTGGGGGTTTTGTGAGGTTTTTTTCCCTCCATTGCCTCTACCAGGAGGCCAGAGGCCACGTGGGGCAAATCATCATGAATCGTTCACACACGCTGTGACAGCAGCTCAGTGTAGAACTTGTACAGAAAGAGAGAAAATTAACTCTTCTGGAAGATGGAAACTGAACCCAGCTATTCAAAGCTGAAATGAGCTGATTCTAAAATGTTAGAGTAAGGCAGTCCTAGTAGCTTTAAGGAAAATATTCCAAGCGTGTTTTGAGAGTTGAACCCCATTTAGAAATACCAGCTAGTGAAGACTGTAATTGCTTGCTTTGTTGTATGAGGTAGGAAATGAGAACTACTCTATTGTTCTGAAGACTTAAGTGTTACCTCCTTGTGTCTGTGGAAAACCTTGAATTGTGTCTTTTGGCAAGGTGACGCATTTGCTGCTGCCCTATGGAGCAAATAGCTGCTCTTGTGTGTGCACATGCATCCCAGAAGGTTTAGACCCTGTCTCCAGTTGCTATAGTAGATGACCTTGCCCAGTATTTGCTTAGTAAACATAGCTCCTACTAGTGCTGTTCCCCCTCATTTCTTTCCCACGAAGCAGCTCATTCTAAGAATCTTCAGCTACAAGATGAAATATGAAAGCCATCTGCTTCCTAACAGGGAGAGTGAATATAATAAATCTTCTTTGCCTCATTGGTGGGATATTGATTGTTTCCCGCAGAAGTATTTATTTCCAAGGAGGACAACTCTGTTAGCCAGTGCTTCCCTGCTGTCTCCTGTTGAGGGATTACCCATAAAACAGTGATCTTCAATATTTCCCTCCAAGGCAAAACCTGCTTCTGGGACACAGTTTGTCCTGACTTGTCACTGTTTTTAGCTCCAGCTGAATTCCACTGACCACATATCTGGTTTGTATTTTACCCACTATAGTAAAACAGCAGACTTTCAGGTCTAACATCTACATTGCCGAGGATCTTGGTACTCCACCAGAAGAAGTTTATATGTGTGCAGTCCAGTAACCTTAAGTAAAACTTTTTGTCAGATCTTGTATTTCCTCCCATCATATTTTCCAGAATTATAGATATTTTCTACAACCACTTTGTTTTAGCAAGCATTAGACTTGCTAAATCTGTAGGCAGGAACAAGGAGTCTTGTTGTCCTCCTCTATTTAGGTCACTGAAACCTGCAGGGAGTGACAGAGCTGCGCTGTTTGGGAAAATGGCACTTCAGTGCTGCTTTTGTGGCTCTTCTCTTGACCTTGTGTTTCTTTATTTTCATGTATTCATGCATTTACTTCCAGACAGGAGGTCCACAAAACGAATATCTGAGATACCAGAGGTGCAAAGACACAGTGTGTCCTTGCATCATCCTCAAGTTGATAGTTTTGCATATTCAAGAAATGATTGATGTGGCACTTAATGCCATGGTCTAGTTGACAAGGTGGTGATCAGTCAAAGCTTGGACTTGATGATCTCAGAGGTCTTTTCCAATCCAAATGATTCTGTGAAATCAACCCCATGGCATGCTTCCTTCTGGTAACTAGCTGAAAGAACACAAGGCTTGAAATCTCTATTTTTCCTTAGAATTTTAGACATTCAGATGCCGTGAAGTCAAGAGCTTCTTTGAGTTCAGGAGATATATAAACTCTTCCTTCTGTTTGTTAAACATGTCTTCAAAGATTAGTCCTGAGCCAGGCGGCAGCTTGCTCATCACTGTGCTCAGAGGAACTGGGTGAATAAGAAAGCAACATGTCTCAAGCCAGCCTCTGAGGAATAGAACTTTGCAGAAGGCACTGGGATTTTACTTGATCAGAAGTATTCCTCCTTATGTGAGATTGTGTTGGTGTTTTGTTTGTCTTCAGGGAACCTTACCTGGAAAAAAACATTTTTGTCAACATCAAAGTAGCACATCTACTTCGGTAACTTGACTTGTGCCTTCAGCTTTTTCTCCTCTTCCTCATAAGGCAAGGAAATATTGAAGTCTGCAAAGTGAAGTTAAATCCCACTGTTTGGGATTTTTTCTATGGTTTTTCTGTGCCTTTTTTTTTTTTCTTTCTGTAATTAACCTATACTTTTTTTTCCACTGTCACTTTTTTCCTTCTTCTGAAAATTGCTTTTAAAAAAAGAATTGCATCAATCCTGTAGTCTATGTTTTATTCTCTGTGTTTCAGTATATCTGAAGAAACATGTTTTTTTCTTGATTAAGGTAAACCCCCCTATTTTTATTGCATCTTTTTCTCTTTCATGTTGTTCCCTGTACCTGCATTGTGTGTAGGGTTGTAGAAACTACTGCCACATTAGAATTCTGAAGCTGCAAAAACTGCTGTTCATAGTATATACTACAACCTTACTTCCTTGAAAAATCTCTTACTCTTGGAAATCAGATTATATAACTCCATCTGCCCTGGTAAGAATTAGGTTAACATCTATTTTCCCTGCTGGCTGGCTAGATGGCTTTTTTTTCTTTCTTTCTTTTTTTTTTTTTTTTTCCCCCTTTCAGATATCTACATCTTAGGCTATTGGCTTGATTATTTTTTAAGTTAAACATCCAAATAGAGAGCACAGTGAGACACTGAGAATTAGGCTCCTGGGTGAGGTAAGGGGACTGCACACAAAGCTGATGACATGTAAGTGCAGGATCTGCGTGACCTGCGATTTTGAGGTACAATAATAAACAGCCCACAACAGATTATGATGTCCGGATACCAGCAGCTTTCAGAGTGCAGATGGTGATGCTGTCAGAAAATATCAGCCTTCGGTTTCTAAACGTCTGTCACATTTCATTAGGGCACACAGATGACTCTGTTTCCTCCGCTGCTGAGGCTCGACAGCAGATAACAAATGCGTTTTGTTGGTAATGGCCCCGTTCCTTATTATTTTGTGATCCCTTCATTTCACATAAGCTCCCACATCTACAGAAGCAAAAAATGCTTCCACATAGGAATTTTCACGTTGTTGGTGACAACAAACGTGTCATCCCTCAGGGAGATGCCAAATGCTCTGCAAAAGGGCAAAGAAACCCAATTTCCTCTCAGTATGCCTCTCTGGAGGCTTCAGTATATATTTGCAGACACCTAAAGGAGACAGACAACTCCTCTTTGTTTTGTGACTGTCACTTTGGCTATTAGACAGTACTATGTTTCTCCTGCTATCATTTTGCCTCCACCTTGGACTAAGACTCCAACAGTGCAGATACATGGAGAGCAACAAGTGGTATAAACAGACACAGCTTTGCCCTAGCAGCACAAGAGTACAGCTAAAAGCTCTACTCCCTCCCCAGTCTTTCTGGCATGCAGTAATGGAGCAACAGCTTAAGCTATGGGGTTAAGGGACCCTGGCCCCTTCTGTTACATGACCTTCCTTATCAAAGTGCTGGAGGACATCAGCAGAACAGAAGGAATGGAGAAAGGAGCAGGAAAAAGGCCATAAATGGACACTGAAGACATCAGTCCAAACTTTGAGGGGACACTTGATCTACAGGCCTGCTCTGAGGAAGCAATTTTCCTATAGATTTTTTCTATATTTATTCCTTCATAACAGAAATAGTGGTTTGTTTTGGGTGAGATGAAGCAGCAGTCTCTTTTGAGAAAATAAATTACTTGCCAACAGAAACTTGCCCAGACCATAAGAGATCCTCACTGCACAGTCTTTCTTGCCTGCTTTATGTGAGCTTTAAGCACGGAAAAAAAGACCCCACAAACACAGTAATTCTTCTGTGAACACTCTGCGATGGGTGAAATCTACTGCCTGTGCATGACAGCAGAAAAAAGCCTATGATATTATGTGAGACAAAACCCACAACTGAACATATCTGTCAGGCTGTCAGCATTGTTTTCGTAGTCAACTCCATCCCAAAAGTCTTGCACACTACTCCTGGTTGTTTCTGGTTTGCTGACTAGTTTTTTTGTTTGTATATGTGGGAGAGACAGACAGGTTTGTGGCAGTCTTTGTCTTTTTAAGAAGTCCTTCTTTTGCTGGTAAGGGGAAACCATTAACTTATCTCAAAACAAAGAAAACTTGTTCTGGGTGCAGCTGAAAGAAATCAAGGAATGAGAGAAGAGCTGCACTTTTGTGCTCATGTTTAGTACATGGGTAGGTTCAGAAATCATTAGTAACTTCAGAAAACATAGATTTCTAAGGATGTTTTCTGGAACATGTCAGAGCAGAAGTAGCTGATAAATAGTCAGTAGGCTTTACTTTTGACAGTCAACTTTCCTGGAACTCATAAATGAACCTCTTAAGATCTTACTCTTTATCATCCATAGTGGTCCTAAAATCTCAGATGAGTAACGTCTTGCTTTTACATATACTCCCAAATGCACCTCCTAGAGATAAATCAATGATAGGGAGTAATTTTTTTTTTTTTTCCAAGAAAATGGGGTAAGGGATTCTTATAAGTCATCTCTTTGTGCAAACTAGCTCTACTTGTCCCTCTGCAAAAAGGCAGCCTGCTGAGTTAGCTGTTATGCATCACTCTGTAACCATCATGGCAAATCAAGAAAAAAAGCTGAAGGCTCCAGCTTTGGTTTAGGAATTGTACATGCTTATGTTTTAATTGTGTTAAAGGTACAGGATGTTTTTGTAAGAACAGCACCTGGAGGTTCACTGGCTCTAGCTCATTCCCATTTTGAAATCTACAGTCTACCTACTTTTAAAAATTATTATTATTTTAGAAGAGTCATGTAAATAAATCAATACTTTGAGTGAGCCATAGAATATTTTTCCTAGGAGCTGAGAAATTATTAATCTTGTTTGCCTTTATTTCTGAACCTGGTTGCAGTTAATGAGCCCAAACTCCTGAAAGCTCCTGGCAGGCTTCTAACCATCCTGGAAGAAGCCTGGATTTTACCCAATCACACTTCTAACACTGGCTTCAAAGCTGCTAGTGCTGCTTTTAGCTTGTACAAATTGCAGTCCATATCTTGGCAACAAACCATATGCAACAATGCATAATGAGCTCAGCTGAACCGCATTTATGCGATTGTCTGGGGTCAGTGGTAAAGTTTTCTTTGCCTGACTTCCTAAGGAAGTGAGGTTTACACGTTCACATTAACTATCTGGGCTTGTGCCTCCTGAAAGCTTCTGTATGTGTTGGCCCATGCAACAAAACCTGACAGAAGGGTCTTGGGATGTGACCCCCCTTTTTGTATGGAGATGGAGCATCCAGGGAAAAATAGCGGGGAAGGTTTTATTTTGAGGGAAGCTTTAAGGAAGCTTTAAGACCTTCCTAAGCATGCCTGGGCTACAGACTCTTTCTTATATATAACTGTGGTGGTTTTGATTTTAGGCCTTCCTTGGTAACCAGGTTGTAACCAAGGAACCAAGGCCATCTTCCCAGTATTCCATATGATTTTTACGTAAGCAAGGGTATAAATAAGAAGGGAGTGGAAGCTCTCCCTCTCTTCTCTTCTAGTGAGGTTCGGGAGCAGTGGTTCTCTGCGTTGGTCTTGCTTATCTATCAGCTGAGGCCTGCAGTGACTACTGGTCTGCCACGCGGGAGATCGGACAGTGCTGGCTGTGTCGGGCCATCCTGTTTTTCTAAGGGATGTGGTGAGATTGATTTTTACCAGTTCTTTGTTTTGCTGGTTCTTAGTTTTTGATTGTGTATATCTGTTTTTTCCCCTTTTTCCCTTTTTCCCTTTTCCTTTTCCCTTTCCCTCCGGGAGAGGGGGGTGTATTCAGGATCCCGAATACTGTACATAGTATTCTAGCTGTATATAACTGTAAATATATGCAAAAATATATATTTTGATATAATTCTGTTTGTTTCAGGTTCTTCAGTTTCTATAGTTTTTTTTCCTTTGCCCAGAGGGAAGAAGGGAGGGGAAGGCTTTCCCTTCGGCCTCGGACAGTTGGTGTGAAGCCAACACAATAACTTGATCACTTTAGGATTTGTGTTATTATTTGTAAGAGATCTTACTTAATTTTAAAACATTTCAGTACACCTGGGCTTTTGGAGGTTGGGATATGTTTTCTTAAGGTTTTAGATTCTTTACATAAATTAGAGGAGCACTCTTTGCTTGAGACCTACACAGCAATATTTGTTATATAAACCAATTTACAAAAGGAAAATACTCTCTTCATAGGTGCATTTGCAAAAGATTGGATAAAACTAAATTCACACATTTTACCAAAAGGAGCAAATGAAGAGTTCTTAAAAAATGAGAATTCATTCATTTCATTCAATATTCTTTATATAAATATGTTATGCCCAACTTTTATAAGGTTTCGTGACTTCAATAATGCTTGAAACTTTTAAGACACACCCACAAAGTCAGAATTAGTAGCTGGAATCAAACTTGGCACTTTAATACCAAGATACACAAACAAATTACATTTCCTTCTTTTGCTTCTCTATTGAAATTGTGAGTTTTAGCTAAAAGATAATCTACAAACAAATAACTTGTTATTTAGTCTTTGTTGTGGCTTACTCTTCAAATAATGCATTACATTATAAGCTGCAGTGAATACTGGATCGAATTGCTCTCAACAATCAAAAATATCGTAAATAACTCATATTGTACAAGAAATAGTAGCATTATTTATTTATTATTTGGAGGCTTCTTTATGTGTTTTAATATATAAAATACAAGTTACAGCTATGCAGTCTTCGCCTGATGCACAGAAATCCTGGGAGTGTAGAGAACTTGTTAAGATCCTTTCAACTGCAAATGCAAAATTAACCACTCAATGAAGATATGCTTCAGAATTTCTGAACATTTAAGTCAAATACCACTTGCAGTCTGAAACACTTGGAAAATGATTGAAAATTCAAATGTTTCAACATATTTTCCCATGAAAATACTTGCCTGCATTATTACCCACCCATGTGGGATTTGCCAAAGGCGTATTACTGTAGTAAATCTCTAAATATTTCCAACTCTTAGGAAGACTTTTTTATACCTCCTTAGGAGTGTTTGATATTTCTGTAAATTGTGACATCAGAGGAAAACACAGCTTTACTAAAGAAGTCTTTGATTCCTTTCTACAACCAAATGTCAACAATATAAGAAGTTGGGGTTTTTTAACAGGATATATAGCTCTGGGTTTCTGTGCATGCTAGAAAACAAGGGTATTTCATCAGTGGTTGCAGTCAAGCAGTCCAAAAAAAGTCAAATATCTCAGAGGGCTTTTTTTGCAAAGGTTTTCCAATTAGTTTTCCTTTTAAACCTTGTTTCAACCTCAAAAGCAGCACCTTTCCCTTGCCATTTCCATCACAGAGTCCCGCAGCTTCCTCAGCCATGTAGGTAGCACTGCACTCTCCTGTGCCATGCCATGCCATGCCAACTGCAGAACCCCCCTTTGCATGGCTGGTAGCTTTGCATGGGGACTTTAGGGAGCTCTTGTGGTGGTGCTCACTCTTCTAGTGAGCAGCACTAGAAACAGCTGCTCCTGTCCTTAGACAAAGAATGGTTTAGAAATCTTCCCAGCAACCTTTCAGCCTTTTTTTTTTTTTTTTTTTATTTTTTGGTTTTTTTGGTGTGCCCGGCAGCGGNCTTTGCATGGGGACTTTAGGGAGCTCTTGTGGTGGTGCTCACTCTTCTAGTGAGCAGCACTAGAAACAGCTGCTCCTGTCCTTAGACAAAGAATGGTTTAGAAATCTTCCCAGCAACCTTTCAGCCTTTTTTTTTTTTTTTTTTAATTCTGTGATTATTTGGTGTGACCGGGCACTGGCACAGGCTATCCAGAGAGATCACAAGGTCACCATCATGGGGATATTCAAAAGCCATCTGGACACAGTCCTGGCCCACTGGCTTACCACAGCCTCTCCCCCCATGCAAGAGCCAGGGGAGGACCAGCCACCTCCTCTCCCTGCCCAGTGAAAGAAAGCCCAGCTCATGGCCCAGGGAGGAACCTTGGCTGCCACAACAGGTGCCTACACAAGAGTCCAAAGACCTGTCCTGGCTTGTGGTACCTGGCAAGAGTATGTGCAGCCCCTGTGACTGCCCTAACTGTACATAAAGCAGTCATCTACAAGGCATCAGTCAGACATGGCTAGCGATTCTCCACTCTGCAGTTTAGATTATAAGTAACTGTTTAAGTCTTTTTTAAGTAGATGGCATGACAGGTCGGTTACAGCAGCTGTTAATGTTTAGTGCTCTTATTTCAAAATCAGGTTGTCTGCCATGACAGATCTGTATTATTCCCCTGTGATGATATAGAGCAGAACCCTTCTAAATCAATCAATTATAAGAAGAATATTTTCCTGTGCCCTGTACTAAGGAAATGCATTCTAACTCAATGCAAATAGGATAAAACAGGATAAAACAGGATAAAACAGGATAAAACAGGATAAAACAGGATAAAACAGGATAAAACAGGATAAAACTATTAAAAAGAGATTTCCTAGTCCAACCAAGGCTCTTGGGTTTCATTCAGCCTTACATTACAGTATTTTATGTTGAAATACAAACTTCGTTACAGGAAATTAATTAATATATTCACAATCACAGAGTCCAGAAGCAGAACTGGACAAGGAATAGCAAAGAACTCATTTTGTTGTGTGTCCTCCAAGGCTAGTCCAACCAAGGCTCTTGGGTTTCATTCAGCCTTACATTACAGTATTTTATGTTGAAATACAAACTTCGTTACAGGAAATTAATTAATATATTCACAATCACAGAGTCCAGAAGCAGAACTGGACAAGGAATAGCAAAGAACTCATTTTGTTGTGTGTCCTCCTTATCTGTACTGACTAAACTTAACTTGCTAAAGTTATGCCTGTAGTCCATAAGTGCAGGTAGACTGGCAGCTGCCATGTGAAACACGGCATTGCATGATGTGCTTGGAAATGACTGATGGGACACTGTCTTGTGATGCTCAGTGTTTATCCAGAGTGAAAAATCATACTCCCAGCAAGACTCCTGTCCTCAGGGGGCAAGTGGTCCACAGGGAAAGTGGAGGTGATGAGAGCAGAAGGATGGGACTCAGCCAAAAGCAGAGTCACAACCCACACTTACCCCTTCCAGGTCACCTCCAAAACACGGAATGAAAACACTCCTGTAGATATGCACCACTGGTGGCCCAAACATGACATAAGAGAATGGCTGTGCCAGGGCAGCCTTTCCTTCAGCATCAAGCACTCTGCCTCTGAAAAGGAATAGACACAAAAGAGTGGGGTGCTATGGTGGACTGGTGTTGAAAACCTGCTATTGCAAGGCCTGAAATAAAGTCTCTGAATTGAAATTCTTTCTAGGTAGGATGAACTGAATGTTATTCCATGCAATTTTTATCAAAATTCCAGGCAAAAAAGTTATTGAAATGCACATTTTATGCTGCATGTGTTTAATCAAAAAAGTGACTCAGCTTTCTGGAGGAAAAGTCTTTATACAAATTAAATCAGTAATTTTTTTCAAATAAGAAGTTACTACAAAAGGTAATAAAATTCATGCTCAAAGAATGGGCTGAAAGTAATCAAGAACTAAACCTAAGAACGGTCCAGCAACTACAGATGCATTTGTATGAATCATATAACATATTTAATTTCACAGTAGCATGGGCCTTGGTGTAAAATACATAGTTTATGTTAATGAAAATCACTTTAATATTAATGTGGAAGTAAGTTATCTGTGTGATAATATAACCTATTTGTCCTGCTGATTATAATTTTCTCCGTATTGGTCTTTCACTCACCATGGGATGATTTATCTCAATTTCACTGTCATCCTCTTAATGAAGTTAGGCAAGATCCCCAGTATTAAATTACAGGGAGTACACAGGCTGATGATTTGGAGGTCTAAACTCTTTAAACTGTCTGTTTCTTCTTGGGGCAAACCTCTTTATTAAAGATTTATTTTGTCTGGCCTTTGAAACTAGTGAGTTACCATCAGTTTGAAAGTTTTTCTGAGGTTATTGCCTGGCAAAAGAGGGGAAGCAGAAACAATCTCTGCTGCTGCAGAACTGTTTCTTGTGATACCAGTATCAGGCGACCTTTAAAGAAATTAGATTGTAGTCAGGTTTCAGACACAGCCATAATGTGTATATATAT
>VXAY01003855.1:1202541-1330317 GCA_013399855.1 Oxyruncus cristatus | reverse complement strand
CCAGAGCCCAACAGCGCCCCCTGTCAGCCAACCCCAAACACAGCAGGCTCTGCACCTCCAGCGATCCAACAGTGCCCCCTGCTGACTGTCGTTAGAATTGCACCAAAAAGCACAAACTGAACTGTTTACTTTGCACTGAAAGGGATATTTGGGTATAGGGTTATTGTTCAGTTGGGGGTTTGTTTTGTGTTCTTTTGTTATTCTACCAATACACATCTATCCTTTAATAAAAGGCTGTTATTTTTCCTATCTCCACACTTTCTCAATTGGAGCCTCTTAATTTCGGATTTACAATTGCTTAGAGGGAGGAGTTTTGTTCTTCCTCATAACTCATCCTCCTTAGCAAAACACTTCTGTCTCATCAAACTGAGACAGTGTATAACTTCTCTGAGCACAACACCCACATTAATTTGTCATTAATAAAATCCCTAAATTAACCTGTGTTGTGAACACCTTCCCCTGAGCATTGAACATATGAAATGTTAGTTTTTCTCTGCTCACTCTCACTGTATTTGTTTTTACAGTGTAATCTGGGGCCTTGTAAACTCTCAATATTTTAGATCAGTTTACATGAGAATTAGATGCAAAATTTGACTGTCTAGCAAGAAGAGGAAGATCTCCTGTGATTCTTTGAGTGCCTTTCCTACCTTCCTTTATTTATTTATTTATTTATTCATTTATTTCCAGAGCACTTTATTCCTTCTCACAGACTTCTATCAATTGTCTGTTTCTAGCAGAGTATACAACTGGCCCAGAAGAGAGAGGAGGGATGTAGTGTCTCATGACTCTTTGATACTGTAGTCCAGCCTCCCACATGTCTCCATCCCATCTTTGCCAACAACCCCAAGGTGTTACACATGCCCTTGATTGCACTTTTGGTACCTGTAATTTTCTCTTATGGAAAATTTAGGATGGGCTGCAAAGCTGGAAGAGAGGTATTAAAAGGCTTTTTAGCAGAAAAAAGCAACAGCTAGCAATCCTGATCACCAGCCACAGGTTCCTTTATTTTATATAGGAAAAAAAGAAATAAACTAACAGCAACAGAATTATGTGATGTGTGCTCTTCAGCCCTGCAGGAAGATCCGTCACTTTTTTCCTTCATGTAACGTTGTCTTCATTGATCAGAAATGAGTCGGAATCTTGCTAACACAGAAAGCCGATGGGGAAAACACAGATTTTCAATGATGTTTGATACACTTTGTCATCACTGTTAAAACAGAAGAACTGCTCCATCACCTGACAAACAGAGAAAGTTCTTGCAAGTTCTCACAAAATAAAATGAAATAATTTTGATGTTTAAAAACTATGTTAAATTGCTTTTTAGGGTGACTGCTCTGGAGGCGAAATAATGAATTTGATATTTAGGGATACTGATGACTATTACCGTGCTCAGTTACTGAAACGGAGAAAGCACTTTTTTTTTTTTTTGATGGAGGACTAACAGCTTTATTAATATTCATTTTAAGTCAGAGGCACGTATCCTGTTGGAAGGTAGATCAATAGGGCCCATCACAATTTATAATGAGAAACTGTTGATCATACATGCCACTCCCTGATGTAGAACTGAGGACTCAGAGCACAGAGAATATATGAGAATATTAAAATCTTGCACAGTGAGCTGAGGAGGAGGCAGACAGAGACCACTTACTCAAATGTTAATTAAGAATTTCCCACGTCAACACACCTTTTCCGCTTCTTGCCACTGCATATTGAAATATCACAGGATACTTCAAGTTATTATTTTCATTTTGCATATTTAGCACAATTCTGAGTATTTTTAATGTCTTCTGTAGATAAAAGATCGTAAATCTTCCAGCTGAAAATGCTTTCCAAACAGAATATTAAAATACATTGATTATTTCGACATCATTGGGCTGACTCTTTCAAATAATCCTTTTGTCTAATTCTGATCTATGACACACTGAAGATCAGCAAGAGAGAGGGTTTTTTGTTCTGCTTGGCACCCCAAGAAGCTGGATTGGTAAAAGCATGTGGAAAGAGGGGAGAGGGCCTGCAGTGCTAAGGATGAAGGAGACTTCCCAGTGGTTAGTGAGAATTATGTACCCAAGTGAGTAGTAAATATCATGACAGGAAAGAGTTACCCTCAGGCAAAAAGGCGTCAGGAGTGTGGTCAATAAACTGACTGATGTACTTGCACTCTTTCTAGCAGAAGCTGAGTCCTTTCAGAAATAGCAAGAGAGGCATTTGAGCAGTCATTTCATCTATTTTGTGCATTTTGTAAGGCTGGAACCTGCATTTCTGTGACTTTCACATGAGAAGATTTAGATTGAGTACCAACAAAGTAACTGCATTGCCTTGAAAAGTGAAATAACATCCTCTAAAACATAGGCCAGCAGAAGGACTTCTCAGAAGTTGTCTAGGGACTCATTGTTGGAAGGAAAAATTTTGGAGCAATGAAGTAGTGTAAAGCAAAGGTAGAAGTTGCTCTGTAAGCACTGGCTTTAGAGTTGGAGTCTTATGGTTGACGTATCAAAAAAATTTTTTTTTCTTGATGATGGCACCTGGACAAATCTCTCCTTTAAGCGGATTCTCCCATGTCCCATAGCATAGGACCTCCCGCTGCAGACACCCCCTGAATGGTCTGTGCAGCCAGCTGCTTTCACAGGCTTTGCAAGAGCATAATTTCTCTCTTTGCTGGACCTTTGTCAAACCTGTATGAAAACAGACAAGAGACTCAGCAGACTTCACCTTCCCGATTCTGTTCATCTGAAAGCTTTTTAGCCATTTGTATTTGTAAAAGCCTTAATTTGAACCCTCCTTTTAGTGGAGCCCCATAATGATGTTTTCTGGTAATAAAATTTCTTCATCTCACTTAGGACTCTTCTAGTCATGCCATTTATCAGTGGCACTTTGAGAGCCTGCATTTTGTCTAACTTGTGACATTTTAATGCGGTCTAAGAATCGCTTGGAAAATAAGGGCCTTGGAGAGATGGCAAATCAAACACTCAGAATCAGTCAACAGTTTTGAAATCTTGGCTTATGTTCATATTAATATTAAATTAAAAAAAAAATAAGAAAAGGAGCAAAATGATAAAGCCTGCTAAGTAGGAAAAATACCTATGAGTAAAAGTGTCAGGATTTAGATGCAGTAGTTGCCAAGAGTTACAATGGCTATGAAGACTTTTTTGGGGGCTCTACAGCCCCTACAGTCTAAGCATGGACAGGCTCCAGTTGAGGTGTTCCTTTTTTTTTTTTGAGAGTCTACAGCATTTCCAAGAAAAAAGATCTGTTTCTAGGTCCTTGAATACCCAGACCAGTGTCTACCACACAGTTCCAACATTAGGCTATATTTCATGGTAGGGACTGAGAAGACTTCTCTTTCCAGCCCAGTTGTCTAAAAACAAAAATACATGACAGTTTCCAAGTCCTGATTGTTTCAGGCATCTCTCAACCCCACATAGTTTGGGCAAATATTACTCATGAAAATAAAGTTTAGGGTACAATTAAACATTAATAATCATCTATGCTATCTTGCTTTATGTAAAAACAAAAAGAGCACAGTTTTATGCCTTGGCTTCAGGAATGAAGGACAGTGAGTGTTGAAACTCCTTATGCATAGTTAAGGTGGGGAATCCTAAATCACAGATGCATGAGAAGATTTAGATTGAAAAGTGTGAAACGTTGTGCAAAGCCCTTCTGAATGGTCAAGGCAGAGCAACCGGACAGTGTAGTTCAGCAGTATAAACCCATGGCTGTATCTTCGGTGTTCCACACCCTGCAGGCTTGTGATGGCATGAATGCTTCAGGCAGAAACACGGAGTAGAGTTCACAGTGCATTTGGGTATTGTTCAGCAAAGGGAAAATACTGTGTGCTACCCATGCCTGAATGAGCTTCTTAGGAATATATCACGAAGTTACCTTTGGAGAAGGCTGCAGACTGGTGTGTCAGGTCAAGTAATTCTGCAACGCCATCTTAAGGGGGTGATTTCATTCTGAGTAGGAAGTTGCAAGAGGCAGGGTAGTGTATTTTATCGTTTTCCCCCCCGGTCCCAACACCTTGCTCCTGCTCACACTGCACTCAGCTCAGTCTGTTGGCCAGATAGTCACAAGCCTTTGCGATGATAGTCCAGGGAAAAAAACCCATAGCAGGTTTGCTGATAGACAAATTTCTTTAAAAAAAATCAAAAAAACAGCCTCAGGTGATTTCCTGATGTCCACTATCATCAAATTATTTAGACTGAAAGGAATTCATGTTCTTTTTGACCCAGTGAACTATTAACCTTATTCATGTAACTGGTCATCATTAAATGCTGGACATACTTAAGGGTTACCTTGGAAAAAAAAGCTCAAGTGTACAATGTGCTTTGAATTGATGTCATTTGGTATCAAAGAGGAGAGAACAAAAGGAAAAGGGTAGGGTTATTTTTACAGACAGAAATATAGTAGGATTTTATTTTAAATTAGGTGAAGAAATTGAAGACATGCTTAGAGAGACAGAAGAATTAAAGAGTAATAAAGGACAGAGACAAAAGAGTTATTCAGGCCTAATGTTCAGAGAAATAGTTATACCTGTAATACTGTGTAATTATTAAAAATGCATTGCCCAATAATGCTGCTGGTAGGACTTGGCATTGTCTGCTCCCAACCTTTTGTGACAAAATAGTGAAACCTGCTCATATTTTTCTTAAAATATGATATGACTAAAAATGGTCCAGTAAAAATGAATTAACCCTTTGAGGACAAATATGGCACCAGACACTAGCAGCTTTCTCCAGAGAACAGAGACAGGCATTGGAGGACAGTGACATAGAAATTACAGTGAAATCTTGACCAGAACTGCAAAAGGAATCTGTGGGTTGTGTGAAAATAGTGATTAAACTGCTATTTTTTTCATATATAACACAATGGTGAGTCCTTTAGCTTTCCTTCATTTTCCCAGGGGGAAGTTACTCTCCCTCCAGAGAAGGAGAAAAGAGCATCTCTCCGAAGGAACTTTGGTCAAATCCGAGAGCGAATAAATTTGCAAGCAGTGATGTGTGACATGAAGTTTTCATACAGTATTTAATTGGAAACCAAATTTATAGTCTAGCTGTTACACAGAAATAACATCCTAATTAATTTAGAAGCTTAATTGAAAGTCACTTCAAAGGATTCCAGCATTCCTTTCTCCAAATATTTTAAGAGACTATGTCATTAGGCATTTTTAAAAATGTTTAATATCTTTTTTCATAATCCCATGTGTCCCAAGTTTTATTACCAAACCATTTGGGACAGAAATGAGTCTCTGGGATAAAACTTCCCTGTAAGCGTTTTATGGTTTACTGATAATATGTATACCAATGCCATGCTACTATGTGTTCAAAAGAAAGAATAAATATTTGCTTATCTCTCTGTAGCAAGGTAGCAAGCCACTGACTTTGTTTTGAAACTCAGTTGTGGTGTTTGGACCTTTTTGCTTTACTTTGTCCTCCCTCTGTGAGGTGTCAGGGTGCAGCCCCTGCAGTGAGTCTCTTCAGGCTGGGTACAGACACATCAGCTGTCCTCTGCAGGTATTTTTGGGCAGCCCAGCTGAAAAGGGTCTCTGCTGTGGCTGCTTGAGAGCTGTTGAAAGGACTGGTGTTTTCAACACCATTTCTGGGAAATTGCTCTCCAAGACTTGCTTAGCTCTAGGCTTTTGGGGCTCAGTCTGGGAAAGGGCAGCGCTGAATAATTCAGGTCCCATGAACTTTTGCAGGTACTGAGAATGAGCGACACCTCCCAGGAGCAGCAAAACAAGGCCATGGGAAGGGGATAGCCAGTGAGGAAAGCAGAAGCTATTTTACAAAAATCACAGAATAGCTGAGGTAGGAAGGGACCCTCTGGAAATCATCTAGTATTTGTATGAACAAGAGGTTGCAGGATGACATTCCTTCTGTGGCTGTTATGTCATGGAAATCCTCATAATCCTCTGCTTAAGAACGATTTCCACAGTGACCCTGAGAATCACTCCAGAAATCTTTCTCTTAAGGGAAAGAGTTCTGGCCAAGTGGATTTAAGCAAGTGCGTTTCATAAAGCTGTTGAAAAAGCCTATCTAACTTGCACAGAAAACCAATTGACAGAGAATCTGTCAAAATTTATCAACAGTGGTATACGTTTTAATTCCTGAATCTTTTTTTTACTTCTTTTATTCTTTTTTTGTTTGTTTTATTCTTTTTTTGTTTCTCTTGAAGTGCCTCTCAAGGCATAGGAAGTCCAGACGAAATGCACAGAGCTGAAGCCCACTGAGTTTGCCGATGTGTCTGCTGTCACCCAGCTTCATGCCCCAGCTTCTGTGGGCGCTGCTGACAGAACAGAAGTATCCCACCCGACTGTTTCTCAATCTGGTGGATTTTTCCCTCATTCAGAAACAGCTCTTTTATAGCCACTTTGGAACCTGTACTAGAAAAGCGAGAAACACTTGCTCAGGGAGAAAGTAGTTATTTTACACACTTCATTGATATTCACAGATTGACGTTCTGGAGCATGTCCAGAGAAGGCAACAGAGCTGGTGAAGGGCCTGGAGCATGAGCAGCTGAGATAGTTGTGGTTGTTTAGCCTGGAGAAAAGGGGGCTCAGGGAAGACCTTATCACTCTCTACAACTACCTGAAAGGAGGTTGTAGTGAGGGTAGGAAGGTGTCAGTCTCTTCTTCCAGGTAGCAAGTGTCAGGATGAGAGAAAATGACCTCCAGTTGCACCAAGGAGGGGTTTAGATTGAATATGAAGAAAAAATTCTTCACCAAAAAGATTGTCAAGCATTGTGACAGGCTGCCCAAGGAAGTGGTAGAGTCACCATCTCTATGGGTATTTAAAGGACATGTAGATGTGGCACTTGATTTAGTGGTGGACTTGGCAGTGCTGGGCTGAACAGTTGGAACTGATGATCTTAAATGTCTTTTCTAACCTAAATGATTCTATGATTTATGTGGATGCACTGAGATAAAAGTCACATAAAACACCACAGTCCAATGAATTGCTTTAAAAACACTGAGTGATGAACTGTGTTTCAACTTTCCAACATGAAACTTTTGTTTCATGTACCCCACCTCTACTCCTGGAAGAAGAAAAATTTGGCTTCGCTTGAAAACCTGCATACGCAGCACAAACCCAAAACCAGTTCCCAGGCAAGTATTTCTCTTGCAGAAATGATTGTGCCACATCCCTGCGGTGATAAATATGGGAGACCCAGCCCAAGGGGTAAGGAGAGAAGAAAAACAGCCTAATAAAGTACTCATCCTGAATAATTCATTGGATTAAAAAAGGAAAACAATGTACATATCGAGTAAATTGTGTATATATTAATTATACAAAGGGAAATTAACAGATCTTGCTGAGTCTCCCCAAGGCTGTTGTTCAGTGCTGGAGCAATGCCAGAGTGATGCCAAGGCCATGCCAGGGCAATGCTGGGCAGTGTTGGGGAAGTGCTGGGGCAGGGTCCAGCTGCTGCTGGGCTGATGCCGGCTGTTGCCAGGGCAGTGCAGGCTTGGTGCCAGGTGATGCCAGGCAATGCTGGGCAATGCTGCAGTGGTGTGGGGCAGTGCTGGGGTGGTGCCGAAGCCACGCCAGGCACTGCCAGGAGCTGTCAAGCAATGCAACAATGTCAGGCACTGCCAAGTGATGTGGGTGGTGCCAGAGAGGTGCCAGGGCAGTGCCAGGTGTGGCCAGGTCGGTACCAGAGCAATAATCAACAGTGCCAGGTGCTGATGGGTTGGTGTCAGGGTGATGCCTAGTAGTGCGTGCTGCCAGGTGCTGCCTGGCATTGCAGTGATGCTGGGTGACACCGGCAAAGACGGGCAAATGCGGCCAGTGCCAGAGCGATGCCAGGTGGGTGCCGGGGCCGCCGGGCCGGTGCCAGGGCGGTGCTAAGTCGGTGCCGGGTGGGTGCCGTGCCGGTGCCGGGGAGATGCGGAGGCGGCCGGCGGTGCGATAGCACCACCTGGCGCCGCTCCGCCGCCACCGCAGCCGCGGTGTCTCCGCGACCCTGAGCGGGGGCAGCGCCGCTCCCCGGCCGGGAGCTGCTCCCTGAGGATAAGCGGGATGCAGCCGCTCAGGGTGGGCACGGCGCTGCCAGTAGCAGCTGTGGCAAACGATCACGAGGCGCGAAGAGAGTCAGATCAACCCCGGCAGCCGTCAATGAAATTAGAAATATTTACTTTTAGTAGTAAAGCAACGATCTAACAAACACGTGCAGCTCATCAGAAAAAGATATTTGTTTTCAAACTTTGTTATTCTGTTACTTTGAAGATTCTACCTTCGCTGTCCCGAACAATTTTTCGCACTCAAAGTGCTATCCTTGTTAGTGCTGTGATTGCTTTGGAATAAGCAGACACTGCTACCACATGGCAAAAAGTTCTTCATTTTGTGTGACTATAAGATTATTTTGTCTGGGGTTTGATTTTCTTCTTGTTGTTTTGTTTTGGTGTGGGGGGTTTTTTTTGCTGCTGGTGGTTTTGGGGGTTATAGTTTTGTTTGTTTGATTGTTTTTCCTTTTCTTTTTAGCACTATGAAAATAATTTCTGTCCAGAACTCAGACGTGGTGGTGGAGATACCATGCCACTGTGGTGGTGCTGCATTCCCTCCAGATCTGGTGATGCTCCAAAGCTGTTGGTCTCTGGGTACCCCCTTGTTTTGGGCGGATACTTGAACAAAGTGACTCACAAGCCTTGTGGATGCTCACTGTAGCACCTGCATTTTTTAAAAGAGCAAATGCAGTTTATGGCATATCCTTAATTTTTCCTTTTATCACCTTTGTCCACTTGGAATTTATACTCATTATATGCTCAGGGTAGAGCCAAGGCTGTTAAAAATTACTCTCAATTTTCATTTTTCTAAATTTGTGAAAGCATTTTACTTCCCAGTGCATAGGGCATTCTTTCCCATGGCAGCTATTGTGGGGTATCTTTTTTCAGACCATGCAACCTACGGATGCAGGGGTTTCTCCTCCATGCAGCATGTCCTTTCTCCACCTGTCATCCTCCTCCTGCTTTGGCTGTTCTTGGCTTCTAAATTTGAGGACACCCTTGTCCACATAGTCCCCTTTGCTGATGTTCCTCAATATTACTAGAGGAAAGGTGGATTTTGAGACAGGAGTATATTACGCAGAGCAGGAAATAAGCCCCCTGAACCCTTGCAGATGCCAGTAGGTAAAACTGCAAACTCACAAGGCTCCTGTCTCACCCTGTGGTGGATCTGGTTATCACAATCATTGGGGGTGTTGAGAAATGCTCAGGAGCGGAAGATGGGGAGGGAGGATCCAGAGGTAAGAAGTAGGAGCATATTACCTTGTGGAAAGAAGAAAAAAATGGAGAACACTTTCAGCAGTCATCTATCTACAACGACCACGAAAAATAAGTCAGGTGTGTTCCCTCCAACCTCATTTCTATCAGGTCTGTGTGAGAGATGGAAGAGCAGTGACAGTTCAGACAGAACCCATGGGACGTGATCACTTTGTACTGTGTCCATCCCCTCCTCCTCCCAGGCACTACCTGACACAACCTTTCCCCTGAGACTGGGGAATGCCTCTGCCCAGAAAGTCTCGTCCCTGGGTGCCCTCTAATGTCCCCACTGACTCCTATCACTATCTCCAAGCCCATCCCCAGCTAATCTCTCCTAACACTTTTCTAATCTAATCTAAATAGCTGCTGGCAAACCCACTAATTCTGTTTGCTAATTCTCCAGCCTCTCTGCTCGATCTGGCTGCTATCACAAGGCTGTCCCCTTTCTACTGATGAAAGATCCTTACCGCCAGGATAGAAGTCACACGTCCCTGGGCATGGGGAGAATTAATGGCTTTCCAAATGATGGAGGCAAGAGTTAGAAGGCATAGCATGGAAGAAGTGTAGCAGCATGGTACCTGATGTTCTGCTATTAAGATAAAGCCTTTACATAGAATCATAGAACCAGACGGGTTGGAAAGGACCTCGGAGATCATCAAGTCCAACCCTTGACCCAACACCTCCACAGTTACTAGACTATGGAACTAAGTGCCACGTCCAGCCTCATCTTGAAAACCTCCAGGGATGGAGAATCCACCTCTTCCCTGGGCAGCCCATTCCAATGTGTGAAAGATTTCTAACATGTTCAAACAGTCAGGGCCCCAGCAGATCTTGAAAGATTGGGTAGTGAACAAGACTCAGCCACCGAAGACTCATTTAGGAGACTAAATTAGGGAAATAAAGATCAACACAAACGTTATCCTTTTACTTTCTTTATTTCTTTTTTTTTCTTCTTTTTAATCCCATTTAGACATATTTCAGTATTTTTTCATTATTGTTTCTTATGCCCTTAATATCCTTCACATAACAAGATTTCTGTCAGACATTTTGCTCTAGTTTTCAAATCATCAGACATGCATCTCTGCTAGCTGCTTCCTTGAAGCTGTTCAGAAGCATACAAAGGCTGTGGTAGAAGGAGAGGGAAAATGCAGCAGACACCCACATGGCTTGATAGCTCAAATCTAACTTCATTTGAGAAAGAAATTATTATTTTTATTATTATTCCTCATGAAATTTATAAAAAGGTTTTAGGGTAATGATTTACAATCTAACTGGGAGAATTTTTCTGTTCACATTGTTATTTAAAAAATTGTGTGTTTTGCCAAATGATTGTTGGGATAGTAATACCAAAATGTTAAATTTGTTTGATTCATTGTGATAATAGTTTTTATAGTTTTCATTTCTTCATTCTAGTATTGTTTTGGTGTAGATTTTTTCAGATATTTTAGATACAGTTGAGAAGTGGGTCCTTTTTTCTGCTTCAAAACCCTTAAAGAACAAAACATTTCATTATTGACACTTTGCATGTCTGCCATAGGCTTTAAGTCAATTTTAATGTAAAACTGCTTCAGATACGTGAGTGGTAAAAATAGCAAAGGCAACATCAAATCTCAGATATTGCCTTTGCATGACTGGGTCAATTATTTGAAAAAAATCTAATTAACTCACAGTGTCTTCCCTCTCACTCCTGTTCCTGTCTTAGGTCCTTTAATTGCCTGTGAAAAGTATCAACACCAAGCAGCTGCGATGTGGAAGGGAGAAATCAGAAATGACACAAATTCGGTACTCCGCAGCTACTGAGGTAAGCAGGAGGCCTAGTCACCATGCAACACTAATGAGTCCAATCATTAACTGAAACACAACTGGCCTACAATGTTCCTTTTTGCAGTTTTCAGGGCAGTGGGGTCATGTAACTCGGCTCAGTCGCACGGGGAAAAACCTTCCCCTGCTCACAGCCCCATGCATCTCACGCTCCCCAATGCAGCTGCAGTTGTCACCAATTAGGATGACACCTGACAAAGCAAAGCCTTCCGGCAAGATCTGTTTTCCATTTACCATGCTACAGTAGTTCTTAAAAAAAGTTTCCCAGAGAAATTAATACCAACATTAGGCTGCCGAGGAAAACTTGTTGAATCATGGTTAACATGTTAATATGGATTGGCCAACTCATTTTTTAAAACA
Source organism: Oxyruncus cristatus (assembly GCA_013399855.1). Classification (NCBI taxonomy): domain Eukaryota; kingdom Metazoa; phylum Chordata; class Aves; order Passeriformes; family Cotingidae; genus Oxyruncus; species Oxyruncus cristatus. The sequence goes on along the minus strand of VXAY01003855.1, from coordinate 1,318,883 downwards.
AATAATTCCATCCTTTGAAATAATTGGGTGGGATCTCAGTGGTGAAACAACATACCTCTTTGTCCACTCCAGGGTAAAAATGTATCTTCAAAGGGAAAAAAACACTGGTTACAAACTTTTATCTTTTACCTACTAAAAATATACTATAGAAATTTTCAAAGGAATTTCTGGCTGTCTGCACACCGATGTGGTATTGTTGTAAATCGGATATGAATGAAGTTCTCTAAGCTTACCAAAATTAGGGTCAGTTCCCTTCCCAAGAACTTCTTTTGCTTTGCTCTTACCCCCTGCCTTGGAAGGACTATAGACCCTGTTTGTGTCTGGCTTCAATGACCAGGAAGGCTTGGTAGACCGTCACACAAATGCTCCCATCCCCCCCACAGTAATCCATATTTTATAATATGTATTACTTTGCATTGCCATATTACACATACTATCCATGAAGGAATATGTCACATAACTTGTATGTATGATCTACGTACATTTTCATACTTTACCTATAAGCCGCCAACCAAGACAATAACAGATCTAGGCACATTCCCACATCAAGGAATAAACATGTAATGTTCTAGGAATAAATTCATTACCTCGAACTGAAACCTACCCAAAGTTAACTTATACATAAAGGACCCCCTCTCCCCCCAGGTACGAGGAATGTTCCAGTACCTAGTATTAGTCCTCCAGGACATGACATCAATTAATACTTGTTTTAATGGCACACAAGTAGTATCAGGTTATCTCTTAACCATATTTCTCATGTGAAACCGGCAACCCGGTGTCAGTAAGGTTTATCATGACCAGCTTCAGGACCATTCTTTCCCCTTACACCCTTGCACAACTTGCACTTTTGCACCTCTGGTTCCTTGGTCAGGGCCATAACTTGATTCATTTTCCTAATATTGCGCTCCGTAACTAGTGGTTGGAGATGCTTTAATTGCACTTTGCCTTTTTGGCCGCATTATCTTCCTTTTTTTCAGGCCTTTCCTTTCTTTTTTAAGAGTAGATCTCAATAAGCCCTTCAGAGTGCTCTGCCAGAGTGCCTCCATAATGGTTGACATGTACATTTTATGGTCGGCGAACGGTTTTCTCACTTTCACATGCAACTTAATGATATGGTTTCAAGTGCAAGTTCATCTCATACATTTGAGCTTTCCAGTTCCCATTTTGACTGTCAATTTAAACCAGTGTGGGTCCATCCAATCACTAGAATTAGCTTTGTAAATTCAAAGAGCTAGTCTTCCATGAGTGTAAACACCTTAAAACATTTGTTGTAAAATCTGTCAATGAGGAGAAAGTAGGTGCTATAAATATTTGATAGAATATGCATAAGGACATTTACTCACACTTCTGCATGCACTTTCAGTTAATTTTGAGAGTATCTTGAACATTTGGGGACTGGATTAGCCCATTGGCAGAGCTATCAGGAGGCCTGTTCTGCAGAAACCATTACAAGACTCAGTTTTCTTGATCAAAAATTGCACCACAATGAACAAATATGCAGCTACCATGATACACTCAGCCCAGAGTGAATCATTTCTCACAGCAAGAAAACACTGAGGTTTGAAAAGATTGTGGATCACAGGAGAAGGACATTTCTATAAATAGTTAGGTTAGAACCAGCAAATGTTTAACTTGTATTGAAAAATGTGTCTGTTTGTGTGATGTTATCGGTGGTTGCTGCTAGAAGAAATGTTCAGAGACAGATTTCAAAAGCAATATGTGCTTTTCAACCTCCTTGTGCCATGAGGAAAAGCCTAGGTTGTAGGTTAGAGCAGAAGCCACTCTTGATTATGTAAATAGGCATTGTTGGGAACGCAGATCCAAATGGGCTTTATGCAGCAAACCCCGAAACAAAAATAGCCAGGGAAACTATAATTTTTCAGGTGACACCTAATGCCTTCTGTTAGGCACCAGATCGGTAATTATTGGGTCAGAACTGCCTTGTGGGGAGTGTGTGTGTGTGTGGAGGGGGAAGGGATGGGTCAAACCTCACAGAGGTGGGATGGTATTGTATCCCTCATGGCAGGCCCCTGGAGCCCACACAGGGAAGCCCTGGGGTAGCTGTCAGTCAGAAACAGCCCAGGAAAACTATAACACATTGCACCTCCTGGAGCCCCTAAACCAGGCTCAGATTGGCAGGGACAGTGAGAACATTGCTCCTCATCCTGGCCTGGAACCCCAGAGTGGCTGGTGGGTGAGAGGCCCCATCTGGAGGGGTTGGCCATAGGGACCAGAGCAGATAAAACCTAAGGCCTGTGTTTGCCTCGTGTCATGGCCCAGCCACCTGGACCTATGAGAGCTGGTCTCTACAAAGTTTCAGTGGTAGTTATATAATCTGTCTCTCCCTCTTTCTCCTTCTCTCTTCTTACTACCTCTGTTTCTCTTTCTTTGCTCCTTTTAGATGTTTTGGGTGGCTTGGAGCTGGAGGGGTTGGATTTTGACTTAAAGTGTTGCGGATTAGTACGTGCTGAGTCAGTATTGTGGTGGAACATTTCATCTACCTTGTGTAGTGCCTTTTTGGAACCTTTGCCAAGTTCCCTTATTTTCTTCCCTAAATTAATGAAGATGCCTCTTGGGAACAAGTCCATGGGTTATTCTTTTAATGCTATCTTGAGGTATTAAAGAACCCTATATATATGTATTTATATATATATATGTAAAACTCCTAGTTGAGCCTGTGAGCCCACAGCTCCAGGGCTGGAGTGTTACACCTTCTGTTATGCTTACTAATGGCCAGACCCAGGTGCATGTGTCATGGAGTACTTCACAGCAGCCCCGTGTGCTCTCTGCATCCCACTGCAGCCTTAGTTAAACCAGGGCTGAACAGGGATGCTCCTCTGCCTAGGGAGAGCAGGGTCACAGAGGGAGCCAGAGAGCCCCAAGACTGAGCACGTGCCTCAGCTGAATCCCAGTGGGACATCAGCATGCAGCATCCATGCCTCTCCACATAGCACATGGACACGCAGGGTACTCTGGTCTGGGCTAAGCACATCAGCTGTACAGCACAGGCACGGATGATCTGACTCCAGGCTTGAAACATCAGGACCACACAAAGGTGTGAATTGTAAGGATGAGCCCGTCCATGCTAACACAGCATGCCCATAAATCCAGCACGCAGAAGATACCTCTTTGCTCAGTGTTCAGGGCCAGGTACTTAGCTGGTTTAAATCAGCACAACTGGTCTGGCATTTACAGAGTCATGCAGATTTACAGCAGCTGAAGATGCAGCCCATTACCAGCAGGTAACCTCATTCCAAAGTTGTAATTTCAGTTGGAGGAAAACCTGAGTGGTTTATGTGACAATTAGAGTTTTCCTTAGGAGAGTGATGGCCACATGAAGCCTTATTTCCCTCTCGTATAACGCACATTACATTACACCTGCCTATCAGACACATAGGCCTGCCCAAGCTGTCAGTGCTGCTACTTCGTGTGCTTTTTGTCCCAGCTCTGACTCTGGTTTTTCCTCTCATGCTTCCACTGTTGCTTTTCCAGTTTGGGATGAAGTGCTGTGCAGTGCTGCCCAACCTCCTTTCCTTCACAGACTCTCTCAGCCACTTTGGGAGAGACCATCTGAGGTCCTAAAGCAGCATACAGAGGTATCCCAGTTAAAGCACAGGTGTGGGCACACCACACGAGTATGGTCCCCAGGTACTAAGGCAGTCTGAACACCTCGTGATACTTTACAGCTTGGTGTTACCCAACCTCAGAGATTTTAACTCCACTTTACCTGCAAGATAAACATCTGGGTGTGCTGTAGCCAGAGGTTTGTTGGACAACCTCTTTTTTTATTAGAGCAGCAAATCTCACCAAATTGCTTTCTGCTCCTAGATGGAAAGTAAGGCAATCATACCTCAGAGCTCAGGGCTCTCACTTCTTTTGCCAACAGTGTTTTCAGCATTGCAATCTAGATATTACTGCATTTACCGTGCTATCCATCTTTCAGTGCACATACATGTCTACTCTTGTTCACCCCTTTTGTACCATCTAGTAACCCCTGATACACACCATCGGTTTATCACCCAGAAGAGCAAAGAAGAAAAAGATAAGGAGCACCACAAGGATGTTCTGTGGGTTTATATTAATTAAACATAGAGTAATCACTTGACTTTAGCATTACAACATTTCTATAATAAGTCTATACTGAATTATTCAGGATATTCTTCTTAACAAGAACAACAAGCTTGCAGGTGTGCAGACCTACTCCAGATACCTTTGGTGAGGCAACAAGCTCCATCTGGGACCACTAACCTTCCAATCACCCACAGCTACAAGAAAGCTGGACGTGCCTCTCTTGAGAGATTTGGTAGTTATTGTTTCTATCTCAACTCTGCTGGTTCTCAAAGTTTAGGAGCACTCTAGGGGAAAGCTACATCCTGAGCACTGAGAAGAAGAGATTACCAGGAAAAGGTACTGTGGTAGTAGGCTCAGAGGATCTGTGGCTGGAGGGGCTGTTCTGCCCTGTGGGGTTTGTTGGCTTTTTGAGAGGCACTTCTCCCTTCTTCTCGTTGCTCCCCTTATTTTTCTACCTTTCATTAGGATTTATCTCTTTTAAATGCTCCTTTTCTAAGTAAGTCCTGGACCAAAAGTTTAAAAACTTTTTAAAAATCTGGTACTTCAGTTTCATAACTCTATTTGTTTTGCTTCTTACTATTCTTACCTGCTTCCTCTCCTGTTCTCATGCATTCAGAACCTAAAAGCCTCCCAAGGGTAATGGCCAACTTCTTTGGGTGTTACCGGAACAGTGACTTTCTATTAGGAGCCCTCAGGCATTATTCTAACATTTACAAATGGTGAGGATGTTATTTCATGTACTTTGTGACTTATTACTGATATCACTTCCACAACTAATGACTACTTGATCGGTGGTTAATTGAGTAACATTCAAAGTTGTTTCCTCTTGCTGTGTTTGTAGAACATCAGAAATATGAATTCATCTGAATTACTCCAAACCCTAGACTGCAGAAATCAGGCTTATATCAACCTACACAAGTGGGAAATTCTCAGATAGTATTAATATGCAATAATCAAATATGAAAAAAATCCTAGATGGAAGTTGTCTTCTAAACATTTGCTACTTGTTCTAGAAATGTGTGGTTACAGTCTACAGTAAAGTAATTTATTGTGTCCTGGTCCATAAGGTTTCCAAAGTATGGTGGGAATCCTCACAGGAAACAATGACACATACAAGAGAGCAGAATTTTTATTTGGGTGTTTCTGCATTACTGGCAATTATAGAAACAAATGTTAAAATTCCAAAGAGCAAAATGCTTTTCAATGAAACATCAATTTGATATATGAATAGTCATATATTCAAATAGAGGATTAGAAAGAAACAGAAGGGCTGCATTGCAGGTTTGGTTTTGTGATAGGCTTTGTTACATACTGAAAAGAACCCAGGTAACATCCCAACTGAGAACTGACACTTTCTCCAAGTTTTTCCTCTCAGTGCCTAAACAAATACAGGATACTTGCCCTTTGGAAGGTAAAACAAAATCAGCAGCTGTGAAAAGTTTGCTTTTTACGGAGCTATAGTGTTTTGTCACCTGTTTGCCTTTCCAGGTATCTATTTACTGACTTGGAGTTAATATTGGCAGCAGGATGATGGACCAGACCAACTGAGTTACTGGGCCAACTTCTGTTCCCTCATCTCACATACAAGAGTGAGGAGAAAAAGACATGCCTGAGCAATTGGTGGGAAAGTGAGAGTGCAACCTTTTGATGCTGCAGCCTGCTATGGTGGCAGGGGACAAATGGCACTGCCTTGCAAGACCTGTTGGATGTGCATTTAGGGTGTTCTTCATACTGCAAATCATAAAGGTATATGCATCCTTGTCATAAAGCACCTACTGACATCAGGTAGCACTTGCTACCAAACATCTTGGTATATTGTAGTGCAAACCCTCTGCTGTGTTCTGACTTATATTGCTACAATTGATTCCTGCTAATGATATTTTTGCTCCTGTACAAATAACATAGTAGGTTCTTGCTTCCTCTTTCTTGAAGTTCTAACCAGCTCTAATCACAACAATCTCTGCACCAGAAATGAGAGTTGCTGATACTAAGCAGAAGCAGGGGAAGCCCTAGAAGTGAAGCACTTGCTGCCCTGTGTAATGGAATGTTATAATAGGCTGTGAGAGGGAACACTCACAGTGGCAAAGAACGACTCCAACCAAAATAGCCTTAGCTCTTTATTGTCTATCAGTGTCTTCTCTGCAGAAGTAGGAAGGATGCCTGTTTCAAAAAATAAGTGGCACAGTGTGGCCCTTGAAGCTCTTGGTGGCAGTGAAGTGTCACAAATATTTCAGTGTATAAACTACAATGGGATTCTATATGTCGAGAGCAGAGCCTGAGGACGTGTAACTTGAATCACCCTGTGCTGGCTAGAGGCTCCATCTGTTATTCTTATGCATTATTTACACCAACTGCCTTTAAATATCACACTGGGGATTTGTCTGTGGATTGTCTGTTGAGTTCGTGTTTAGATAGAAGGTTCAATAACTAAGGTAACCAAAGGCAAAATATGTGTTACACTCTAATCCCTTCAGCTTTGCTGTGTGCAGTTGCAGCCCCTCACCTCTCTGTACACCTTTCTGGATTAGTGCTTAAGCTGTTGAAATGTACGTGATATAATTCATAGAATCATAGAATCAGACGGGTTGGAAAGGACCTCGGAGATCATCAAGTCCAACCCTTGATCCAACCCCACTGCGGTTACTAGACTATGGCATTAAGTGCCACGTCCAGCCTCGTCTTGAAAACCTCCAGGGATGGAGAATCCACCACTTCTCTGGGCAGCCCATTCCAATGGCTGATTACTCTCTCTGTAAAGAATTTCTTTCTGATATCTAACCTAAACCTCCCCTGGTACAGCTTAAGGCCATGCCCTCTTGTCTGACGGCTGGTTGCCTGGGAGAAGAGACCAACCCCCACCTGGCTACAACCTCCTTTCAGATAGTTGTAGAGAGCGATGAGGTCTCCCCTGAGCCTTCTCCTCTCCAGGCTAAACAACCCCAGCTCCTTCAGCCTCTCCTCATAGGACTTGTGTTCAAGTCCCTTCACCAGCCTCGTTGCTCTCCTCTGCACCTGCTCCAGCACCTCAATATCCCTCCTGAACTGAGGGGCCCAGAACTGGACACAGCACTCCAGGTGTGGCCTCACCAGCGCCGAGTACAGGGGCAGAATCACCTCCCTGTTCCTGCTGGCCACACTGTTCCTGATCCAGGCCAGGATGCCATTGGCCTTCTTGGCCACCTGGGCACACTGCTGGCTCATGTTCAGCTTCCTGTCAATCAGCACCCCCAGATCCCTTTCTACCTGGCTGCTCTCCAGCCACTCTGTCCCCAGCCTGTAGCGCTGCAGGGGGTTGTTGTGGCCAAAGTGCAGGACCCGGCACTTGGCCTTGTTGAACCTCATCCCGTTGGAATCAGCCCAGCTCTCCAGTCTGTCCAGGTCCCTCTGCAGAGCTCTCCTGCCTTCCAGCAGATCAACACTCCCCCCCAGCTTGGTGTCATCTGCAAATTTACTAATGGTGCACTCTATCCCTTCATCTAAATCATCAATAAATATATTAAACAGAACTGGGCCCAACACTGATCCCTGGGGGACACCACTAGTGACCGGCCGCCAACTGGATGCAGCCCCGTTCACCACCACTCTCTGGGCCCGGCCCTCCAGCCAGTTCCTAACCCAGCACAGAGTTTCCCTGTCCAAGCCATGGGCTGCCAGCTTTTTCAGGAGAATGCTGTGGGAGACGGTGTCAAAGGCTTTGCTAAAGTCCAGATAGAACATCCACAGCCTTCCCCTCATTCACCAGGCATGGTCCTTTCAGAGAAGGAACACTACCTTTTTTTCACCCCTTTCTCACTAGGGATGTAAGTGACGGAGTACCTCTGTTTTTCTAAAAGAAAAGTTAATACCATATAATTCAGAGTATGAACATGCTTTGATCAACTTTGTGCTGCTTAAGGAAGTGCCAAGGTGCTTGTCTAAGTATCTCTCCAAGAGCCTAGTGAGGGAAGGGAGGAAAGGCTTTGGCTGCAAACTGGCCAGCAGGAAGTTACCTGCCCAGCACTGCTGGCTGCTGCTTGGTAAATGATCCAATTTCCATCATCCTGGTCCTGATAGCTGCTGCTGACAGCTGATTAAAGGTAGGGAGCTGATTAGTGTGCAAGTGTTTGCTGAAACTGAAGCGGAAGGAAGTGGAGGTTTCATCTGGGGACATTAAAGGGGAGGAAAGCTTTTATGAAGATAGATGAAGTCAAAACAAAATGTGTTTATAGAAAGCTTGTAAAATGCTGTTTTCAGAAAGGTAGCATTTTGACCTGACTATGATAAAGATTTCCAGTTTGTCTTTATTACAGAAGGAGACTTCCTACTCTCTTCCCTCTCCAAGAGGGAACTTTCTTAGTGCTACTGAGCAAGTTCAGTTTGTTGCGATGTAAGTTTTGCATTTATCACTTGGCGAGGTTTGCTCAAAATTTAATCACTTAAATTACCCTGACCCAAACCAGAAAATTCATTGGTTCTATTGGCTAGTGTTGTGTGACTTTTTTTTAAATGGGTTTCAGAGTCACTTCTGGTGCTTCTATGCTTGTTTCATTTGTTAGCTCTAACCCAGGAATTACAGGTGGTGTTCTCCACAGCCTATGGCAGTGCAGATGACTTTCCTTCTGCACATTACCATACTACTGAGCATATCTTACTGACATTTTCCTCTCTCTTGAAGGTTGGCATAGGGCAATAAATAGTTACTGGCTCAACCACCATTCTTTACCTATGTGGAGAAGAAAACAATTTTGAGGATGTTGCCACAGTAGTCAGTGAACTTATGTGATCTAAATGCTGTAGTGGTGAGGATTGTGTGAATTTTAATGCCCTTCTAGGCATGCCTAAGGGGTCTGTTTACAGATGCACTTGGACTTGTCCATGTGTTATACTATTAGCAGTTCCTGCTGTTTGCTTCCAAAGGAGCACTGCCTGGACCTACTGGCTCTTTTCTGCATCCAGGTACACTGCTGCTTCTACTTGCATCAGATCAGGATGTTTGTGAGCTTGCAAGCTGCAGAATAAGCAGGAGTGATGGGGCTGAAATCTAGGTACATTTCCATTGTAAAAACCACAGTTAATCACTGGTTTTCTTTTTATTTCCACTTACATTTCCCCTTGCTTTTGCTACCTCTTGTCCAGAGGGAAAGCAGCATTTTGTGTCTCCATCTTCAGGTGAACATTTTCTTCACTAAATGTTTCAGAGAAGCTTTAAAGCTCCATACAGCATGGTTTACCCTCTTGGGGCAGCTGAAGTGCCTGTTTCTCACAAATACCTGCTGGGCAGCAAAGTGTAGTCAAATCCTGCCCAGTAAATTTGATACCACGGGGCAGCATAGCAGAAGCTCACACAATCACAAACGTTGCTGGCTTAATCAGACCTCTGCTAGACTGTACTGTTCTGCTGGAAAGCAAAACCGTGTTCTTAGAAAAGCCTTACTGGAAGAAAAGCTGTGTGGCAGTCAAAGTCTGGTCATCCCATATCCCTTTTGTCCTCAGCAGAATACACTGCCTTGTCTGCCCTGTCATGTACTCCTCTTGGGTGGAAGGAAATACAGTCAGGGATATGGCTGGAAGGCTGGTGCAAGTGCAGGGGTGACAAAGATGCCAAAATAAACATACACTACCCTCTCTGTCCCGAGGGATGCAGAAAGCCAAGGGACCTTTGCAGAAGATGGGCAGCACTGTCCATTGTTGAGTGAGCTGTGGCAGGCAGTGTGGCACTGAGGTCAGTGGGGACAGGCGGCCTCTGCCAATGTGCAGCTCCATGGGAGTGGGAGCAGCTGCCTGACTGGCAGGCAAGAAGCTATCTTCATTGTCAGTGTAGTGTTGGTAACATGGGAAACAACTTCTTTTATATGACAATAGCAGCAAACTGTGAGGACAGTGCTTGCATGGTGGTGCCTCTGGCAGCTGACTGTGTCTCTGCCTGCTCCAGAGACAGCAGTGACCCCAGAGCAAAAACCCCAGGGGCTGAGCCCAGAAAGTGAGTGTTGTCAAGTGTGGGTTCACTTTGATTATAGCTCTGATATAACAGGGAAAGCATTCTTTCCTTAGTGGCTCCCCTCCCTTCCACCTCCCAAGTGTGAAGGGAAGGATTTGGCATTGCAGGGATTTAGAGAACAAAGCTTTCTGCAAATTTATGTCTTCAAACGAATAATTGAAATGATTAAAAAGAAAACTTGGTGCATAAAGGTATTAAAAGTTACTTTTAATTCTGAAGAACAGTCTGCTTTGGCTGAATTTTTGTTTCTACTTTGGTCTCATTGGGACTGTATTTCTTTGAGAAATATAAACAATTAGCAGAGTTGAGGTGTGCTGGTACATGCTTGGGTGTTTTTGTTTGTTTTGTTGGTTTTTTTGGGGGGGGGGATTTATTGTTGTTGGGGTTTTTTTTAACATGTACCTCATATACATTTCAATGATATTCTGCTTGCAGTTTATTTTCAGGAATCTTATCAGTAGCAAATCACACTAACAGATATTTCCAAGCATGCTAGTATTATAGCTTATCTTAAGGTAAGTGTTGGACCTGTATGTGTCCTAGAAACAACCTGGCATGGTAAAAGGAATATTTGAGCCAAACAGATATGTTCTAACAATTAGGCAGTATCGCGTTTCTCATCTGCCTTTTCCCTCTTAAGTAACTGTGTCCCTCACAGCAATTGCTCCAATTCTGTTCTGTGAACTGTGACAATGTAGTTAATGGAAGTGAAAATGGGAGCTATAGGATAACATTCAATTTTGAGCACCTATAATAAAACAATGAAATAGTGAGACCAGAAAGTGATATTCCTGCTCACAATGAGTAGCATCTTCTTTCTGTGCTAGCCTCATTAGAGAGAAAGGGACTACAGAGACTCAAGTTCTATTTAATATGAATGAATCTATCAACACTCTGGTTTGGGATTAAAAGCAGAATTAAGTTTTAATGGAGCATAAACACTTTAAGCATTTTCCATTTGTTCGACTTTGTTCCTTTCTTGAAGAAAAAGACATAAGTGCTCAGTGTAAAATTGGGACTGGTTTACACACAGTGTGAGTGAGGGGATGATAATTTAGGTGAGCAAATGAATTTTCAGATAGAAGGAGCAGAGATGGATGACAAGAGAAGTTAAACAAATAGCCTGTAATTAATTCTCTCAATTTTACCTAATGTTTTGTGACATGGCTGTCACTAACATTGTCAGAAGCTATAAGTGAAATGGAATTGAAAAAATTTCCAGGCAGCAGTAATCTCAGTGTGTTGGAAGAATGTTTTTCTGAGATGGATGTCCATGATTATATACAGCTCAAGTAGACATAAAAGAGCAGCTTAAAAAGCTTAATTTCTGTATTGACTTTCATCTTAGACTGCTGTTCCTATTCCAACTAGCAATATATAACCCATATGACATTAAAAAAAATTATTTACTTCAATGTGACTGCCCTCCAGGGCACTGTCTGTAATTGTAAAAAAACCCCATTGATGCGTCTGATTATGTAATTTTACTGATTCATTTATATTTATGTCATTGGGGATTTTTTTCCCCATTTGAAAGCATTTGTGTTCCCTGCTAATGCACCTGAGATTGATGTAGGCAATTGTGCTCTCTGGTAGGAGAATAAATCCTACTTTCTTGTTCACAAGTGCAGCAGGAGAAAACCACAGAGATGTTCACTTTCTATTTTAGAGGACTTCCCCAGCAAGATACATACTATGAATTAATACTGAGTAAGAATTATGTTGTGTTAACCTTCCTCTTTGTTATATCTTATCACTTGGTTTAAGGTACAATAAAGTCTTTGTTTGCTAAGGCAATGGTAAGTGGAATGATACTTGGACACTGCACTTGCAATGAGAGCTACATAGCACTTTTCATTCAGATACTGTTTTTGGTTACTTACCATTTTCTTAGTTCTTAATTTTTCAAGTAAATATATTACTTCCCAGATTCCCTATGCTCACAATGACTCCAGTTAATTCAAGAAATGACAGCACCGTGTTAGCTGAAGACAAAGCTAAGGGAAAAATGTATGGACAGGGTTTTTTGTTTGTGTGTGGATTTTTTGAGGATCTGTGAATTTTGTGGCATTTGGTTGTTTGTTGTTGGTGGCTTTTTTTTAGTTGATGGGCTCTCAATTTCTTTAAGGTGATTCTGTGCTTGTGACTTGATGCAGGGATTTGAAATCTGTCAGCTGGTGGCCTTTGAAAGTAAGCCAAAGGTTTTGCTTTTACCAGGGTTTGCTAAACACCTGAGGGAGAAAAAATCGGTTTATACATCTGTTAATTTATGAACACGTTCTGGATTCTTGGAATATTCCATCTACAGGCAGCAATAGTCACTGTATCTCCCCTTCCACTCTCTACACACTCATCAATTGTGTACATGACTACATTTATCTTGAGAACTTTGTGACTGAGGACCTGTTGTGACAGTGTCTACAGAATAGATATTGGTTTGTGGTTTGTTTTTTGGATTTTCCCCCCAATCCCACTATATTTAGCTAATGCTCAGCTGGGATGAAGTTGCTAAAATCCAGTGCGTTTCAGGGGAGGTTTGAGCAATAAGGAGCAGACCTGAAGTGAAATAAGTAGTGGAAAAGAGCAGAGAGCAGAAAGAAAGGATCAGGGGTTGGTAGAGGACCAGAAAGGAGGAAGGGGAGAAAATTGGGGGTTGAGTTGTTTCACAGAAGAATAGGTACTTCATCACAGAATAGGTTGGTGACGCACCTTTCCCATCTTAAGTGGTAAATAGGTGGGACAAGGAGAAGGGAGCGTGGAGGAGCAGGGGAACTGTACACGGACTGGTGGCTGTACACCCAGATCAAGGCAAACACACTGAAGATGGTGTTGCAAATACAACAGCAGGCAGATATTTGGAAGACATTGCCAATGGAAACAATGAATATGAAGATCCAGTCAGAAGTGGAGCTCAGATCATCATTTCACAGGCCTTACAAATTTTTCCAGCTGGACTTTTACCAAGGATTAACTAGTCCCCATGACTGCAAACATAGTTGGACACCTTCACATTGGATTTGGAGACTCTTTGTTAAACTTTCAAGCAAATAATACTATTATCAATCCCAGCTAATGATGTTGAATCCCTGGCTGGGTGTGTTGGCTATTTCCTGTTTCTGGTTTACAGGAAAAATATTTTTGTAGAGAAGATATGGCTCATTTGGCATAAGCTAAAAGATTATTAATATTAGGCTTTGGGCCCAGACTTGCTGAGTGTCTGAACCTCTTGGCTATTTGTATGATAAATCAAGACTATCCAATCCCTAGTCATGCAATGGTCTAAACTGTTTAGTAGATGTGTTTTAGAAAGCAGTGCAAGAATTTGATATAGGAGTAAATATGAAATGCTATTAGCTTAGGCTTTAATTACTCTATTTTGTTTGTATGAGCCAGTAAGTAGACCACAAGCTGTGGGATATGAATTTGAAGTAAGATACAACATTTATAGAAAAAGCTTTTTTGAAGATTCTTCATCAGCTAGGGCTAATTATAAGATGGAGCAAATCTAGGAAACATGTGTTTGCAAGTGGTGTCGACTGACTTCATGTGCTAAATGAGAATATGTACCAGCATTCAACTTGGATTTGTGATTAGAAAATATCTTGGCCACATCTACACCTACTGTTGGCTCAAGCACTTGAATCTAGATATGTATGAGAGAAAGCAGCTTTTTCTGGACACAACTTATGTGGAGTGAGTTACACAACTACCTGGAGTGAGTTACTGTGATTTGGTCTAGTGGGAAATAGCTGACTGTGGGTTTTGTTTCTCTTCTTAACCTTGTTAACTTGGATCACTACAGAAAAACTTGTATTTCAACTCCTAATTACTATTTATTTCATATGTTCTGGCTTGAATGATTTGTTCAAGAGGTCTCCAGTTTGCTCACTCCAATCCTTGGAAGGTTGTCAGACGTTCTCACAAACTATTGCAAAACAGTTTTCTTCACCCAATAGAGATTGGTATCTGAAAGAGACAGTAAAGTTAGAAGTGAAAATTCTGGCTGACGTGTTACTTTCAGGACATTCAGCATCTCCCTTTAACAGATAAATACTCAGTAGACTGCAAATGTTAGTGGGCACATCTGACTGAGAGATTAGTGGTCAGCCGGAGAAGAGGGTGTAACAACTGCACACTTGTGTGTTAAGAGTGTTGCCTCTCTGCTTTTCCCTGCAAAGTGGCAGAGAAGTGACAGCTGTGGCTGTCACAGCTATTGGAAGTGACTCAGATGGCCTGGAAAGGGCAGTCTCTAACTTTTGAGGTCAACATCACTGTTTGAAATTCTATGCCCGTTCTAATCTTTGACCTAATGCTTCTGATTTACAAAGTTCACAGTAAGCTGCAGAGTTTTAATGGGAGTTACTCTGAGGAGGCTGTGCAATGGTGGCAGAGCCCTGGTGATTACAGGGAGGTGAAAAAAAGAGGAATGAAAACTCCTGGCCAGGTCAAGACCATTCAGGGAACCAGGCTGTGGCCATTCAAAAATCACTAAAGGAATAATGAAAGGACCCAATCCATAGACAACAAGTGGGACAATTCTCAGTAGGAGCCCTTTGAGGATGGAAGAGAGTTGCACGAAATGAAACCATCCTCCTATGAGACACTAACATCACATTACTGGTTACAGCAGTAAAAAAGATTAAACCGAAACTTTATCTAGATTCTGGGACAGTTTCTGAGGTGATAAAAAGCAACTGAGCAAACAGCTAAATTAGAAGCCAAAGAGAACTTTTTAACTTGACTTGCACCAAATTTTCAATAACCATATTCATTAAATAGAAATCCCTGCAGGTTTAGGGAGGTGGGAATCTTTATATTGCATAAAAATGAAAGACCAGTAAGATTTGTTTTATACTCCATGTTTTCAGTTGACAGACTGATGCTGAGAGTTGTAAAATGGCTGAATATATTTCTTGGGGAAACTACGTAAGCGTTCAAGTTCTAGCTGCTGTGGGTCATTAGAAAGAAGTTAGTTAGAAGGAAGATGTATCCAAATTGCTGGTGACTCTGTTTTTAGTTCGTGTGTTCTTGGTAAAAACTCCATTGTAACTGTCTTCTGGGTAACACTTACCTAAAAACTGAAATTTAACTGTAGGAGGATAGTGGTGACTAAATCTTTCCCATATTCTCCATGCCACCAAGGGATATGAAGGGGTGGAGGTGGGCACCATACAAATTAGTAGGCTCTAATCTGCAGGAGCTGCGCCATTCTTGCTGTATGGCTGGCAGCAAAACATGATTTATTGGTGCAGCAGAACACATCACTAACATCTGCCAGGTGACTTGATGGGTTTTTTTATGCTTCTTCTCTTAAGTAAGAGCTTAGGGGAAATTTTATTCCATGGGCAGCCGTGGTGCTTGCTGCTATTGGAGGGTAGAAAAACAGTGGTTTGTAACTGTAGGGCTGGGATGTGAGTATGTGGACTTGGTGTCAAATTTACCAAAGTACTACAAGGTCTGTGATTTAGGATTTTTTTAAGTTTGTGGTGATCATTGAGCTTGATAATTGGATGCTTAAAACAAAGTGTTGGGCAAAAGCATGTTATAGTTTTACTATGAAGAGTTGTTCAGTCCTTGGAGGGTTTGAGATCAGATTTCCTGACACCTGGCTTTTTAAAATTTTGAATAAGAAAGCAGCAGCTTCCCAGAGGAGGGAGTCTGGCTAGCATGGCAAACAGCATCCCTCTTCCCCACCTCACATATTTAGATGTTTTTGTCGTGGGAGCTTCTTTGTGGGCTTCTTGCACAGGACAGTGTCCCAAGAGCTCTGGTGTGAGATTGCTGAGGCCAAAATAGTGACATGATCTGAGTTGTACTGGACTTCATCTTGCTGTGGACAGACTGGCCAGTGCTCCAGCAGCAACATGGCCTAGAGGAGCTACAAAAATTGAGGCAGATGTAAATCTGAACTTCGAAGTAATAAGATGTTCCAGTGTCAAAGATGGTTAAATTAGAAGTACCCTTTAACACTTGTTAGCACTGGAGCAAGATAACCAGCTTCAGTTTTAGAGAGCTTTCTCTCACCATTGACACAAGTGACAGTCAGCCCTTACCGAAACGAAAGGTGCGTCAGTTGTGCTCCTCAATAGCCACACAAGCTTTCCCAAACACTGGTGCTTGCTTGGGGGCATGTGCTGAGGGATACAGTTTGAAAAGAAAGTGGAGCTTGGGTTGACTGCTGGCTGCATCTGTGATGAAAGCAGAATCTGGACTTGACAATGGCCCTTCTCCAAGCAACAAGAAAAAAATCCACAGCTCTAAAAGGATAAAAATATCTTTAGGTCCCCAGTAGCTCCAAGAGAACAGTTGCTTCACAGCATGTTAATCTTTTACACCATCATTCAGGAGTCTTGAATAGATTTTTACTGTTTTGAAGAACAGTGTGAGGCAGGTAAATTTTCGTGGGCTTTAAAAAAAAAAAGTTATGTAAATGTATGCTATGGGAAGACTTGTATGAAATGTTATTTATATACTTGGGAGACTATTTGATAAGACATTATTGTCATTTGCTCTGTGATTCTAGACACTCTGAAAAGGCCCTCATGTCACACATTAACCACAAATAGAGATGCAGCAGAATAGGGGAATGATTCATGAGAATAGCACTGTGCTTTGCTGCTGTTGTTCTGCTCGTGCTTTGTAGGGGAGCTATAGTGAAAAGCAAACCTGCAGCTTAAAAAGGCTTTTCAGGTCTTAAATTACAAAAACCTATCTGTTGGCTTACCTGACTGCTTCTGAGCTTTAAGCTATCCAGTTTCCCTCAGATGACCTAACCTATGCCCAGTGGGACTTTTCGTTAGCCCAGTACAGTCTGGTCCCTGCAAAACAAACCTGCAGGCAGAGAGCAAGAGTGACTGTTCCCAGTGCTCAGGACTCCCGAAACTGCAGGGAAGTTGGTGAAATGGCATATGCAGTTTGTGTGAGAGGCAGAATTATGCTGGAGTCTGCTAAAAAAAACACCGAAAAAACAACCGACCCCAAACAAAAAAAAAACCCAAACCCAACATACCCCTCAGTTAGAGACTACAGTGCCCAATCTAGCCTTCAGCCAGCTGGTTTTCTTGTCAGAGGAAGGTGCCACTTGAAAGTTCTGGTGTATGTCCAGCCATTGACCCAAATTGGGTGAGCCTTTTCTGCTCACGGTTACCTGAAGCAAGTGTAAATCTCTCTGGAGGTTTATGGAGGCTGAGAGGTCCTGTCTGACATCATGATCCAAAGCTCAGGAGAAAGGAGAGGCTTTTTTTCCTGCTCTCTCCAAAGTGTCTGAAACTGTCCTTTGCATGGTTACTGGAGGAGGAAATATATAGTGTTATCTATATGTAAATACTTTTATGGTCACAAGAGACTATTCTAGTCATCTAGTGTTTGTTGGGGGTTTTTTTTATGTTATGGACCTCAGGATTTTTTCTTTCCTACATTGGATTGAGTTTTCTCTTTAAATATTTAATCTTTAAATGCTCCAGCCTCTGCTGAGTCTACCACCTACCAGATAAGCTCTTTCGACGTCTAATTATTCTCATAGCTAAGAAAAAGCATCTTATTCCAAGGTCGAATTAGTAGCTGTTTTTCTTTTGGGCTTGGTTTTCATGATTTCCTCTTCTTTCAGTTAGTATTTTTTCTCTAAATCTTTGCTACTAGAGTAAAATAGCATGAACAAATCTGAAATATACAGGTATATTTAAAAGCTTTGCCTTTATTTTCAAAACTGTGGTGCTTATTAAATAGGTTTTTATTAAAAAAAATGGA
Organism: Oxyruncus cristatus; assembly: GCA_013399855.1. Lineage (NCBI taxonomy): Eukaryota > Metazoa > Chordata > Aves > Passeriformes > Cotingidae > Oxyruncus > Oxyruncus cristatus. Next base: position 1,301,089 of record VXAY01003855.1, on the reverse strand, counting down.
AAGAAGAGAATATTAAAGACTAACTAATAAACCTGCTCTCACTGATTGAATCTGAAACTTTTGGATTAACAGATCTCTACCACTTGCTTACAACTGCTTTCTGTTGGTTTTTGTTGCTTCTTGCACATGTCTATTAACAACATATTTATCAGTTCTTGAGCAGGTTTTCCAACTCCTTGTCTTTCACAACTTGTGTTGTATTTTGATTCAAATATGTATCTCAAAACTCTTTGGAATGAACTGTTTCGCTGCAATTCCTTTAAATGCGACAAACCTTCGCCCTCAAAGGATGCAGAACAGGCATACTTGGTCAGACCAGAGGTTCATCTAGCCCAACAACCTCTTTCCAGGCATGTCTGAAACAGATGCTTTTAGGAAGATGATTTTAAAAAAAACCACTCAGACTGATCTCCCTCTTGGCTGTTCCCCAAACTACCAAAGCAAGTCGGCATAGATGCCAAAGCAGGAAGGCCTTTAGACAAATAGAATTTGGAAGTAATTTTTGCTGCTAGGTCAGGCATGAGGTTATTTCATGGGTGGGCACATCCAGAACCACACAATACTATCGAGTCTGAACTAATCTGCATGGTGATCATCTTAGGACTTGTGAACCTACAATGTGTGAATTGAAGAAGTTCAATAACAAAGTGAATGAAAAAAATTGTTTGGTTTTGGTTTTTTTCCTTGTACAGATAAAATAAAGCTAAGATAAGCACATAAACAAGTTCTCTTCTTTTAAAAGGAGAAAAATACAAGGGAAAAAGAGAGTAGTTAGTAATGGTAAAAGGGAAGAGAACAGGAGGAAGAAAATGGAGTTTTTTGAAAGTCTTATAATTGCATGTTTTATTGACTTTGTTTGTTTTCTAAATTGAAGAAGATGATAATGTAAGCAGGTAAAACAATATTTCCTGGCGACTGATTCTATATATAATTGTAGCTGCAGGCCTTTTAAAAAGTTTCAGCCATTTTGTTTTGAGCTTACTGATATAAAATAAAAATTATTATTCCATTCCATTGCACATATCTCTGTGCAATCCCTTTCTTACATTTAGGATAACCAAGTATCTCTCTTTGTAGTGTGAACTGGACTTGCCACTCCACAGTATGGACAAGGTGTAAAAGGCATATGATTTTGTGGGAAAAAGAAACCACACTTTTTTGCAAGCTTCCTGCCATCACTGAAGAGCCGTGCATATAAATTTATTCCCGTTGTATCCCAGGGCAATTGGGTTTCAAACAGGCTTACAACATACATGCAGGTGGCAGGATTATCGAAAAAAAGGGAGCGTAAGCTGTGAAAAGGCAGGAGGGGAAATAAAATGCAAATTGTCTACACTGTCTAAATTATGCACCAGAGAACTCTGAATAGACCTGGACAAAACCACAAAATGAAAAAGCACAAAATTATTTTCAGTGCCCAAAATATAGTCTGGAATCATCAGACTTTTAAAATCAATTTTATATTGTTGATTAGGTAGGTCTGATCTTTAAAACCAAACTTTGTTCTTTGAAGACAAAGCTGGAATTTCCTCTGCTCTGATGATGGAGGGCAAAAAAGTCATGTATCTGAGAGCCAGATGTCATCACAAGCAGGGGTCTGAAATGAGAACGGGAACAGCTTTTGCTGAGCAGAAGCCATAATGCCATACTGCAGCAGAACATAGTTTAGTGCTTCAGCAAACCCATATTTATAGAAACCATCAGCACACAGCTATGGTCACACATCTAAAGGTTGCCTTTCACCCCCTTGTAAATATTTTTTAAACAAGACAGAGGGGTGGGAGATGGGAGAAAGCTCAGATGATTTTTAAATTTCTACAGCACTGGAATTTCAGTACCTGCTACAGAGTATCTAGTCTTTATCTCTTAAATTGAAATACCAAAACTCGCTCTTCTGAAGCTCTTGCCAGTTTTCACACCCCCCTCCCACCCCCACAGCCTTACCACTACCGTCAGCATTTGCTATGCCATTTTGCTTCATTGCTCACTTGCTAAATATAAGTATGAGATTTTTCTTCTGAAAGCTCTGCTGTGCCATAAGCACTGAATTTTGACAACTCCCCCAGCCCAAATCACTGAAAGCTATGGATTGCCCACAAAGGGCCATGCGTCCATTTTAGGCAAAATCTTGTCTTCCACAGCCAAGAAAGCTCTTCAGTCTGCCCATGCATGGTGCCATTTAACAGTGGTGACCACTCAAATCCAACAGAGCCTTCTCTTCAACTGCTGAGGAAAGTGTGTACTCCAGACTTGGGTATTGTTCATTAATAGCCAGTTTACTTTTGAGGCAGACCTGAAGTCCACTCAGTCTCTTAGTTTTGCTGGAGAAACAGGTAGTTTTATGTCCAGTTCATACCCAACACTACAGCAACCAGTAGTGTTGTTGCTATTTCTGTCCATGTCTTCTCTGGGAAGCAGAGGACCTGGACCTAAGCCCCTTCTCTTTCAGGATCCACAGCTCTGAGCTTCAACATGCTCCCCCAGTTACTAGGCTAGAGACCTGGTTGTGCACCTGAAGGAAGATGAGCTACCAGCTTGAGTAGACCTCAACTAAGTAGTGGGACAATTACATGGAAGTGGAGCTGCTGAGAGGATGGCATGCTGGAGTACAGTTGCCTTTCAAGGTCAGTTTATACTTCATGAAGATGCACAGAAAAAGACTGCGCTGGGAGCAGGGACTGCAGACAAAGTGGATTGTAGGATGTTGAGGCTGGGAGGGACTTCAGCAGATCTCTGTTCTAGCCTTCTTGTCAAGCAGAGTCAACCGTGTGATCAGATCATATTACTCCAGTATTTGTGGTCTTGAAAACCTAAAGATATATCCTGCACAGCCTCCCTTGCCAATCTTAAGGAGTGTATAGCTGTCTTCAGGGTGAAAAGTTTCTCTTTGCATCCAGTCTGTGCTTCTCACTTCTCTTTATGCCCCGTGTCTTCTCTCTGTGCACCACCGCGGTGAGCGTGCCTCCATTCACTAGGCAACCTGACAGGTACTGAGGGTCTGCTGTTAGCCCCTGGAGCTGCCTTGTCTTCAGGTTGAACAAGCCTTGGTCCTTCACCCTGTCTTCAGAGGGCAGGTGTTTTAGCTCTGACTAACCTAGTGGTACTCTGCTGAACTCATTCAGTTTAACAATGCCTTTCCTGTTTTGGGGGACCCAAAATCTGTGCACAATATTCTAAACACAGTGTAAGAAAATGCTTATCCAAGAGGGATCATCCCCTATCTTGATCTGCTGACTGTGCCTCTGATAATATATGATTGCTATATAACATTCCACGCTGTCAGGGCATGCTGCTGGCTCACATTCAGCTTTCTGTCCTTCATGACCTCTAAGGCCTTTCAGAAGATGTGCTCCACAGGCTGAGGAGGTGGTGACTGAGGGTGACTGAAGGTCTCCGGAGTACTCCTGAAAATCCCTTATGTCTTCATTGCCTGGATGAAAAATTGTCTTATCTTTTCTCTGAAGGAAGCTTTGTAAATCTAACCATGTTTACCCTACTGGTCTTTGTTCAAGACCAGTGCTGGGTCACCTGGAGATGTTAATTCAGTGAAATATAACCTGGCTTTATACTTGTTTATGATGCGATTCCCTGTTAGCATTTTCAGAAGTACCTAAAGATTTAATGGGAAAGAAAATAAATATCCCAAATTCTATTTGTATTACAAATCAAGGTAATTTATGCAAGTACTCTAGTATAAATAGTTGCAAGGTATTACACCAGAACATGCATGAACATGAAAATTTGCTTGATTACCACTGCTCCTGATAATAGCAGCTGCCAGTGTGGTGTCAGACTACTTAGTCACAGGAACAGATAACTATGTACCTTCCTGCTTTCACCCCTGTCCATGGCATGTACACAACAATAAAGGATTGGGGCAGCACCACTGCTCTTGTATCTGACTGCAGCTCATGCTCTCTTTCCTCTGCTGTCCCTCACCTTTCAGTGTCAGCTCTTTTCTTTTTCTTATTTGTCTACCCCTTTTTAGCTGTTCCTAGATGTGCTTTTCTCTAAAGATGAGCTGCTTCTCTGAGATAAATATACTATACTCTCATACTGTAGAGAAACAGATCATCTTCTCAATCTCTACTTGCAATTCTGAAATGCTGAGATTGGAGGTTATTGCCAAATTGTCAGGACAGATCAGCAGTGAGGGCTTATCCAAAGGTCACTGTTGGAAACTCAGGATATTTTGGGATAGTGGATTCAGTATAGTCTGCAAAATAGTTGTTTGCTTGCTTGTTTGCTAGCAAATACAAAGGCCTGATCCTGTAGCTCTGAGAATGACCTTACTGGCCTCAGTGGGACTGTTGTGTGATAGGGATTGCAGGATCAGATTCTCCAGGTTATTTGATAAATGATGCATGTCCATGGGGAAATTGGTTGGTTTGGCCATTCGCGAATGCGTGCATTTTGAAGAAGCAAAATTTTGCTTACGGTTTCCAAAGTAAAAGACCAAATTTCCTGTCTACTTCTAAAAATATAACATTGTCTCAATGTCAAGATGCCAATCTGAAACAACTCATACAATAGGATCTAATTTACAGTAAGGAATCATTATTTCTTGCATCATAGTTGGCTGCAAATAATGAAGTAAAGCTGTATTACTTATACAGAGGGAAATGTTCACATTTAATACAAAAAGTAAATTGGTGAGACAGCATTCACAGTCAGTGGTCTGTCGGTTTTCCCTATGCTTCCTCCCCCACTTTTAATTTCAAGGATGAAGCAGTATGGGCAACAGCAGTAAGAAAAATACAGGTTTCTTTCTCTGCTCAGCTTCAAATAGCAGATGACAAGTCTGTACTGGTTCTCTCACAACCAAGTGTCACAGTGCCAGGACAGGAGGTCACTGCATTCTGCAGCCTGAAAAAGATGTGCAAAACGTGGAAAGGTGAACTAACTTACTGGTCATGATTTAAGAGTTTTGTAATCAGCAGTGCTGGAATGATGTGTCTTCCTATTGCATATTTCTGTAAACAAGCAAGGTAAAAAGCTGTAAAATCTGCATTCCAGTTACAGTGTAAGTGGTACTCAGCTAACTGCAGAGTGGTTTGGCCTCTAGATGTAGAGAAGTTATCCAACTGTCATGGTTTACACCCAGCTGTCAGTCAAGTACCACACAATCACTTGTTCTCTTCCCCTCCTCCTCAGTGAAGAGGAGAATTGGAAAGTAAAGGCAATCTTTGTGGGTTGACACAACAGTTTAATAATAGAAATAAAATAATAATACTGATAATGATAATAACTGTGAGGAAAGGGAGAGAGAGGAAAAAAAAAACAAGAGAAACAAGCGATGCACAATATGATTGCTCACCACTCATTGATGAATACCCAGCCTGTCCCTGAGCAGCTATATGTGGCTCCCAGACAATTTTCCCCAGTTTATATAGTGAGAATGACATTCTATGGAATGGAATATCCCTTTGGCCATTTCGGACTGTGCTACATCCTGATATCTTGACAGAGAATGGGAAACTGAAAATACCTTGATTCAGAGGAAGCATTACCTAGCAACAACTAAAACATCAGTGTGTTATCAACATTATTCTCGTACTAAATCCATAACACAGCACTGTACCAGATACAAAGAGAAAAATTACCTTTACTTCAGCTGAAACCAAGACACCGGCTTGCCAGCTTTTTCCTTCAGACAGAGGAAGAGCCAGCACCTCAGCTAAGGGTTCATAGAGTCATAGAATCAGCTGGGTTGGAAAGGACCTCTGAGATCAAGTCCAACCCTTGATCCACTACCACCATGGTTACTAGAAATTCAGGAATAACTGAGTGCTACTGCAGCTGTGTGCTGTGTGGGATGGAGCTGGAGTCTGTCTGCTCCTCCAAAGCCTGGGTGTGGGCTACCTGCCTGGTACTTTGAGAGTCTGGCCTGGGCACTGGCCTTCCCTTATGGTACAGGCTGTTTCTGCCTGTTGAAAGAATCTATTGACTAGTAAAAATACATTCTGGAAAGCTGAGGATTAGAAGACAGATATCTAATAGATAGCCTAAAAAAAAAGAAACAAACCCTTGCTTGTTCAACCTAGAAAACTAGAGCACTGAACTGAAGAAAACTTCTGGGCCAGAGCATCCAAACATCTGTTTGTAAAATAAAGCCAGAAAAAGTTGCCTAGTCCAAAGGCCTGTTTCAAAAAGCCTAACATAACTTAGGGGGATAAGTAAACATTTCTGTGCCCAGAGGTGAGCAGTCTGACCCAATCACACTCCCAGAACACAGACATGCAAAGAGGTCATGTCAGGTCTCCCTCCCTCTCTAGGATATCATGAATAAAAGACATGCTTAAGGGTTTTTGAGAGGGAAGACAAATTGCCTCAGACAAGAATTTCTCAAATGTTCTTTGGAAGTCTTAGTCCTTTTGCTTATTGAATTTCTCCCAAAGCATGAACAGAGATGCTAGGGTTTATTAACATAGCTTATGAAAGATGTTGTACTAATTACTTAGTTTCTCGTGGTGTGTGAGGAGATATGGGATTAATAAATGTTGTTTATTATTAAAAAATAAAAAATTGTTGAGGAGGTAAGATATGCACTGCAATATGCTTTCTTATCAAACCATTGGTCTTGCAATCTTTTAAGCTTATCAGCGTTTCCAGATGAATAAACTGTTTGTGAAGTGTTTGTTGTGCCGTGCTTGAGACGGATGACAGAAAACACCACTGTCAGATATTCAACTTTCTCGAAGTTTAAACAAAAACAAACACGAATAAATCCAGACATTTAAGCACATGCACAACTAGCTATGTTAGCCTCGTATAAATAACTTTTTCATAACATGCTGTCCTGAGGTGGAACGATGTCTCCTAAATCTGGAGGTTTACAAAGGACTCACAATAGAAGTAATGAGACAGTTTTAACAAGGAACCTGCTTTGAACTAGTTGTGTAACAAAGGGTTAATGTTTTTTAAACAGATTCCTGAATCTGTTTTGAAGATGGATGTGTTAGTCTCTCATTATGTACACCTGTGCCATGTGCTTCTCTGATAGATGGAGCTTATGTATTTGGACAGTTTTCTGCCATTAATTCCTAATTAGATACTTGTCAACAGCATGAATTGGTATTGTTTTTGTTCAGCCACCCTGTGATTGCTCTGTCCACCCTAATTAATGAACAGCTTCCTTATAAGTAGATTAATAGAGGTAGTCCCATTACCTGAAGTTATTTCAGTCGCTGTGTTATAGTGCACCTCATCAGAGAATTGTATAATGAAGCAGCATTTCAATTAGCCATTGCACAATATCTGATTGGTTTTGTTTCCTCAGCTATTCTTTTTACTGTGTGTGGTTTTTACTTGTGTTGTTTTTGTTTGGGGTTTTTTTGGGAGGTTGTTTTTGTTTGGTTGGTTTTGTTGGATTTGTTTGGTTGGTTGGTTGGTTTGTGTTTGATTTGGGATTTTGTGGGTTTTTTGAGAAGGCCCTGATCTCTCCCTGGTGTTCTTATGCACAACATATTTTTCTGCAAAATGTCACTGCGCTTAAGAGCAACAGCAAAGCTAGCAAACCTCTCACCGTTTTGCTGGAGAAAACCGTAGTGGAAAATTCTCTGTGTTCTGCTTAATGCAAGGAGAGACATTTATCTTTAAAAAAACCCAAAAAAAACCAACAAACCCTCAGTGACAGATACTGTGAGGTGTGCAGTGTTAATTAGAATTTTTTACAGTAGCTTAGCCCAAATGCTAAATGGTTGTGTGAAAGGGTAAGACAATAAGGTAAACTAGAAAATTGCAAGTGGCATTCACATAAGGAAAGTCATAAATTATGGTAGAAAACTTGTCATATCTTCATATGATGGTCTAGTACTGCAAAACCATTTGTGTGAAGTCAGTAAAACAGTGTCCAGTTTTGGGCTCCATGGTACAAGAGAGACATAGATACACCTGAAGGATAAGATGCCATCTTAAGGGACCTGGACAAGCTGGAGAAGTGGGCCCATGGGAATCTCAGAAGGTTTAAAACAAGATGAAGTGCAAGGTGCTGCACCTGGGTCAGGGAAATACCCGATATCAACACAGGCTGGAGAATGAACACACTGAGAGCAGGCCTGCCAAGAAGGACTTGGGGGTTCTGATGGATGAGCAGCTGGACATGACCCAGCAATGTGCACTTGCAGCACAGAAAGCCAGTTGTGTCCTGGGCTACATCAAAAGCAGCACGTCCAGAAGGCCGAGGGAGGGGGGACACAAAGGTGATTAGGGGTCTAGAGCATCCCTCTTGTGAGGAGAGACTGTGAGGGCTGTTCCTGTTTAGACTAGAGAAGACTGAGAAGAGATCTCATCAATACACACAAATATGTTGAAGATGGGTGCCAAGAGGATGGTGCCAGATTCTTTTCAATGTCAGGACAAGGAGTAATGGCCATAAACTAAAACACAAGAAGTTCTACCTCAACATCAGGAAGAACTTACTGGTTGGAACAGGGAGTAACTTCTGGAACAGGCTGCACAAGGGGGTTGTGGAGTCTCCCTCTCTGGAGACATTTAAAACCCACGTGGATGGGCTTCTATGTAATCTGCTCTAGGTGACTCTTCATTTGGCAAGGGGGCTGGACCAGATGATCTCCAGAGGTCCCTTCCAGCCCTACCTATTCTGTGTGATAAGGTAAGCATCCACCTTCATAAAGTCTGTTCTCGTTCTGAATTAGCATGTGCTTAAGCTCCCTAAAGTGTTGGAAGTTTGGGTCAACTTATACAAGACAGGTAAAGCTACTGCAAATATCACTATCTTTAGTTCTTTATGTTGTAGCTACAGACTTGCCAAAAGTTTAGAGAGTATGTTCACAGGTGGAGGAGAGACAGAAAGAATGTACACATACCCACTATTACCCTATGGAGAACAGTTATTGGTTCACTCCTGAAAAATTCAGTCTAGGGACTGAGCCAGCTGGTTCTGGACAAGGAGGACAGGTGTTTGGTTACCCACCCATTTTCCCGTCCCCCTGTTGCTGAGGGAGGCATCAAACCACTCTGATGTGGAAGTAGTGGGTATCTTTAAAAATGGGGCAAAGCTAAAGGATGGGCAGTGACACCTTCAAAACCTGAGTTTTAAGTTTCTGACTTTTTTTTTTTTTCTGAAGATGTTAATAACCATAATTTAGTTCAACAATGAATTTAGAAAGAGAAGCAGCCAAACGGTCCTCTGAAAATATTGGGGCAGGTGAGTCCTAAATACCTGAGCCACCTTAGTTCCTTGAAGCACGAACACAGGATAATAGTGGTGTTGGACTCTGCTGCTCTACATCTCTGGATGCAAACCTTGATTCCCGGACAAAAAAGTTGCCACTATCACATAATCACCACCACAAAAACCAAAAAAACCTCCAAAACAAACCAACAAAAAAGCCCCAAACATGAAGAGAAGAAAACCACTTTGTGGTGGCATAGAAGAGATTTTATTTTTTCTCAAAACTGAATCTTGTAGGTTATTTTATAGTATAGAGGAGTGCATGTTATATTTTTAACTATACTTCGCATCTCAGTGGACATCACTGAGTTCAAAGAAATACAGTTATTCAAGAGGCCCTAAAGAATTCTGTTCTATGGTGAACTCCAGTACGCACAAACTTTTCAGTTGTAGTTGTAGATGGTATTTTAAGCAAAATCAGACAAAGGTTGCAATAAGAATTACTGTCATTCACAGAATCACAAAATATGCTGAGTTGGTAGGGACCCATAAGGATCACTGAGTCCAACTCTTAGCCCTGCACAAGACCATCCCCAAGAGTCCCACCATGCGCCTGAGGGTATTGTCCAAATGCTGTCTTGAGCTCTGAACACAGTTTTGTGCTGCGACCACTTCCTTGGGAAGCCTGTTCCAGTGTCCAACCACCCTTTGGCTGCAGAACCCTTTTCTAAAATCCAGCCTAAACCTCCCCTGACATAATTTCAGGCCGTTCCCTTGGGTCCTGTCACTGGGCACCACAGTGAAGGGTTCAGCGTCTGCCTCCTCCTCCCCTCAGGAGGAAGGCGTAGACTGCAATGAGGTCTCCCCTCAACCTCCCCATTTCCAGGCTGAATGGACCAAGTGACCTCAGCCACTCTTACGGCTTCCCTTCACCATCTTCATTGCCCTCCTTTGGACACTCTTTAATAGCGTAATGTCTTTTCTTATATTGCTGTGATAAAAAGTGCACACATTTTATGCTATAATCATGCTTTTTCAATAGTAAGATATCCAGGAAGAACAGAAAACATAAAATATTAATATATGACATGCAAGTTCTCACTTTTTAGAATTAATCTTTGCTATAGCAATTAAACAGCAGAGTAGTCATGCAGTAAGGGAACATGTAGTTTCACAATGCTGTTCACACAAACTAGAAGTTTAAACTAGAGCATAGAATTAATGTAACAGTGCTCCATGAAAAGTGTTTTCTTTTTTAAAAAAATGAAATATCACTGTATAAAATTCAAAGATAAAGGTGTTTATCACAATAATATATAGAACAGCACAGAAAACTTGGTGTGATACAGAACTTGACCCAAGGCATGAAAATCTAATTGAATGGGAAAGTGCTGCGCTGAAATATTTGAACCAGAGTATCTTAGGTAATTTTGTTTTTCTTCCCTCAAGGATGTTTACATGAATTGCAAGATTGGATGAATACAGCATGAATATCAATCCAAGGAGAGCGTTTGTCAAATTTTAAACACAAAACTACCTCTCTAGTAGTATGCAATCCAACTCTTTTTCTGTTTGCTTATTTGTGTCAACATATACATCTACCCCCATTCTGAGATTAAGCACCAAAAGGCCAAAACATCAGTTTATCAGTTTAATCTCTTTGGTTAGTAACACTGCTATTCACAGAACTTTTTATCGGTCGAGCAAGCTGAATCTACCTGGGATTTTCAGACTTAAGAGTACACATTGATTTCAATGTATGTTTCCAGATTGGAAAGTACAATCAAAGTACAGTCATGCTTTACATGAGAACTGAAAATAAAGCAGTAGAACTCAACACTTCTTATGAGAGACCAAAGACACAGGAGAGCAAGAGGAGATAGAGAGAGATCATTACTGCTGGGTGAAATGGGAAGCATGGGAAAGGTGGCAGCTACATTAGGAGCTGTCCTTCAGGTGCCATACAACCTGACCCCTCTCACATTGGTGGCAATAGGAGTGAACAGCTTGGGTTTTTTTTTTTTTTTATTGTCTCTCTGTAGTGCTCCAAACTGGAGACTCAGTGATGCCATCACCAGTATTGAGTAGAACAGATTCTTTGCCTGTCAGAAATGCAGCACATCTACACAATTTCATCTGCATTACAGAGTGATTTTGGTGAGAAGAACTCCTACTTACTTATCGTGCACTTGAAACTCCAGTCCATGGTGGCTGTGGTCCTTGTTTTGCAGCTGGGTGTTAGATTTAACAATAGGGAATCAATTATTCTTTACTGTCTTTCATCTTCTTGTACCACTTGTCCAATTTATCATAGTCATGCTGACTTTGTCCTCGAGACTGTTTTCCTACTTCTTCATCTTGGTGCCATCTACTCTTTTTTGCCATGTACTTCTTTTTTTTGTAGGTTTTATATGAATCTCTTCTTCCCCCAAAGTCGTCAGGGGAGATGCAGAAGAGAGACCAGCTCAGCACACATAGGTGCTTTGCATTGGAGGTACTTCCCCAAGCCTAGGAGTAATCTTTGCTAATATGTTTTGTTGTAACTGGTCATGCATTTCATCCATGCTTGTGTGTAGTCTCCCAGATATGAGGTTTTTACTTTGCTCAAGGTCAAACAATACCATGCCTACTGCTTCCTCTCTATCTTGGTTCTCATACAGTACTGATGGAGGCCCTCAAGCCAGAGCACTCCATGAAGTCCTTTGCACTTAGCCTTTCAACAGAGATCTAACTATCTTTTAAAGCTATCTAAACTACTTAAAACAAAGAGTGAAATTTACCAGCCTGAACAAGGTCTAACCTGACTGGTAACTGAAGTTTAATATCTCAGAAGGTATTTACTACAGCATGAGATTGTTCTTTGAGCTATAAGTAGGTTCCAATCACTCCAAATAGTGCTAAGGAAATACACATTTATGCAAAATTTTCTCTTGGTTGAATAATATTTCCTAGTCTTGCATTATTCTGTAAAGGTCTAAAATGGCAAGTGGCTTTTAATATTAGCCTAAAAAGTTACAGCACTAGAACAAGGTTAATTGTTTTACAATTGTTGCTTCCTTTGCTTAGTCTCTCCTCCATGTGCAATACCATTGCCTTTAAAATTTCAAAAAGCTTTCTTGATAATTATTATAACCATTACAAGGTTGTCATCTACTTTCTGCGCGTATTTAAAATTTCATCTAAAAATTTTAAGCAAGTGATGCACTATTGTTATGGTTGTAAAGGAATCTTTTCTTTTTCATTTCATTTTAGCCTTAACACACTGCACCTGACTAGAACAGAAATCATTTCTCATGCACTGTTTACACAGAAGAAGCAAAGTCTGTCATGGTTTTAGCATAACTGCATGTTAATAAAGTATCACTAATCAAAAAACTGCAAACTATGCAGCCAAGGTTTATAGAAATAGCCCAAAATTTCTTGTTTCAAATCTGTTGCTCAAGTGACCTTGATTGGGTCTCTAATCTCAGAGAATAGTAAGCATTTGTCTGCAATATGGATCTCTCCTTTGTTGCTTAAAGTTGAACAAAAAGGTGCCAATTGCTCTCCAAAATCGTATCTATGCTGGAACGATCACAATGAACATAAGATGCTATTTGAAGTATGACAACAGATTTTTGGTATGTCTGTAAGCTACAGCTTTTTGTACTATCAAACAGTAAGGGGTCCAAAGCTCTGCATTTTGCAAGGTTTTACAGTCGGTAAAATAACAGTCTAAAATATTCTGGTTTGAAATCACTAAGCAGAAAAATTGAACTATAAAAAATAGTGTGGTTATGGAAATTTAATCTTGAAAGTAAAACTGAGTAGTTAAACTGGGGGTAACAGTGAGGGGGAGAAAGACACTTGAGCCAGAGTTGGAGAGTTACAGCTTTGGACTTCATGAAACCTCACTTTTTCAGCCGATTTTTGGAATCATCCTCTGTGAGTGGATGTCTATTGGGTTATCAAAAAAAACCCCAAAAGCAGAACAGCACAAGCATCTCCATGGTTGCAACGTAGCCCATTAAATTCAATGTTTTATTGGTTGAGCAGGTTAGACTGTACATAATAATTTACATTGGGCTTTTCACAAGGGGCAGAGGAGCAATGAGGTTCCATTAGCACCCTAGTAAAATTTGGGTTCTGTGCTATCTCTCTAAGAGTAACACTTTTGTCTTGACTCTTGCCAATCTCTTCCTTGCTTCTGAATATATGGAGGGAGAGTTGCCTAACAAGAAAGTGTCCTTGCTTTTAGTAATGGGGAACAAGTCTGGATGGTGGGGACAGTATTCGGCATTTGTAGTTAAGAATTTGTGTTGCCTATTAGCTCTGGCTGTGACACTGTGCAGCCATTGTGCATTTCAAGCAACGTACAGACAACCCTCTCCAATGCTGCAATCAGTGTGGTACTGCAAACTGTGTTTGTCAGTATTACACACAGACACAAGCTACTTTACTCAGGATGGAACAAATAAATCACTTTTGGGGCCACATCTCAGTAAATGAAAATTAAAACAGATGGGCAAGAAACCTTCACTGTGAATATAATGTGCACAAAACTTAGAGTGCACTGCAAACCTCTGAAACTTTTAGTTGTTGGGTTTTTTATACACAAAAAAAAAGGGGATTGAAGCAGTACCTGAAAGGAACAAGGTGCAGAGTCATTTTTTGAAGTTATTTAACCTTAGGAGGACTTCACAACTCTGTGTGCTGACATAAAGGTTTCACCAGGATCTAACCTATCAGAAAGATAAAAATGCCTCACTAGTAATGAATGATTATTGTCTTGTAATTCTCAGTTATTTCTCAGAAGGCCTCACAGATATATATTGCTTAGGAACTGCTTCTCAAGGATGTTGATAGCTAACTTAACAGCTGAAAATGCAACAAATTCAGTAAGAAAGATAAGTAAGCAAAAACAACCACAAAGAGAAAGTTGAAAGTACTATTCTTTCATGAACACTTTTTTCAGACTAATCCTGAAACTAGATGTTATAGGAAAATACCTCTATTTAGCTCTTGCCTGCTATTAGTCTCCTTTTTGCTGAACAAGACACAACTTGAAATAAGCATCTCCCAGGAACTGAATTTTCAAGTCTGTCCATTGAAAGATGTAGTGGCATATTTTTTTTAAGCTTCCTAAATCACCAGTCAGGTGGAGATGAAAAAGGACATATTTCATTCCTGTATGCCACTGAAAGAGCTACTTCAGTACACTGTGGTGGGGATAATGATAGGAATGATATTGTCTGGATATGAAAGGCTGAACAGCAGAACCCACTTTACTCCAAGATCTTGTAGGAAGTTGCCTTGCAGGTGATGCTTCCACCAATCATTTTGACACATAAATGTTTTTCAATGGCACAAAATAAGCTGTTTCAAGATAGTTGAGTAAATGTTACCACCACTACCTTGAGTGTTATATACATTGGGGCTTACACTGCATTTAGTGTGTTTAGTTTCGTTAACAAGTGGTAGACTTTGAAAAGAGAATAAAAAAATTGTTTTAGCTGCATTGCCAGTCTCTTTTCCCTTTGAAATTAATAAATCAGGCAGAGCTGTGAGGTAGTGGGCTTCCTGTTGGAGCACATCATGTCCCCCTGTTAGTAAATTACTTTCTCCTACGATGTCAAAGTGCACTGTAAAACTGAGTTATTATGTTATGACTGAAGTAAAACACTCCAAGGCTGAAGTGGGAGCTCTAGTTCTATGCAGAAATTTCCGGTGTACCCTATTGCACGCCCCTGAGAATGCAACCTGTTGAATGCTAAGTATTACTGTTGGGCCTTGGCAGGACTTGTTTTGGCATCTGCTGTATAATGTTCTCTGTTCAGCTTCCTTTTTCCAGTTAATGGCAGTGACTTCTTGTTTCCGTCTTTTAAACTGATATTTTTCACCCCTCCCTGTGGAGCCAGATATTTGTTTTCAGATGTTTGGATAAACAAAATCTCTACCTGAACAGAGATTATTCCTCTGCTGTAAAAATAAATTCTACTCTTCTATTGTTATTTTAAAATGGAAGCCTGACAGGGAAATAATTTTGGAGCTATGCATGACCTCATTTTGAAAGGCATTGACTTTGATTTCTCAGTTCTGAAATACACATCAAAAATTTAAAAAAAATACAGAGGGCTTGATGGGGTTTGTTGCTGATTGAAGACAAAACCACTATATTCATGTTAGAAGACCTTTGATGCTTGTGATCTTACAACTACATTAAAATGACAAGCCATTCTACGGAAAGTTATTGATGTCAAATTCAGGAGAGAAAACTGAAAAGTAGAGAAGGTTTCTGGGGAGAAGACCTTCTGAACTAGCTAGTATGTTGATAAAATGATACTTTTTTGAACGTCTCCATAAGACTAACAATGTAGTGCTCTTGTAGAAGCATAATAAAACATTCTCTAAGTCTTCTAAGGCATTAAAGTGTTGAGAAAAGTGGCTGGCAGAGCCTTCAAGAGGAAAGGAGGACATTTTTTCTGAAAGATTAAGTTTTAGAGCAGAAAGAACTTGCTCTTGCAGACCATAGTTATATTTAAAAAATAGTCATATGATAAATTAAAAGGGTGTCTCAATGGAGACACTTGTTGCAGGCAAATGCAGCCCAGTGCTTTTGTGAAATTTGATTTCCTAAGTATGTGACACTACCTTTGGTTTGAACCTGGATGCTATTAGAGAGGATTTGATGCCCATCATAAGACTCAACTGTTTTGTATCTGTGATTATGTTTTGTAGTGTACCTTCGAGCAACAATCCAAAGTAAAGATTGGGATTAGGTAGTGGAGTTCAAAGTATCCAAAGCCTCTCTTATAGCAACTGCAGGAGAATTTGGATTGGACCTGGCTGTGCTTTAGGCCTTCATAGACACCATGACATAGTGTCTATAAAATTGGGACGCTTGGTTTGTTTGTTTGGTTGGTTTTGCTAGTTTCCTGGTATAAAAAAAATTTTTTAGAAACATTGTGTCAGGTGTTGCAGATATTCCTGGTCTTGCAGACATTTCTATGCTTACTTCCAACACAGCTCCACATCTTGAGAACATTTAACTTATGGTCAACAGGACCAGTTTAATGGCTACACTTAGTCATTAACAGTAAGTTTAGGACTAAAACAATGATTGTAAGTGGTCTTTCTGAGGAGGAAGCTGATGGTATACTTTTATTTCTATCTTCCATTCTTTTCCAATTCTTTATCTATTTTTTCCCTTCCTTTTGCTTCTCTCCTGCTTCAGTTTGCAGCAACACTGACCTGCTGTAAAGATCACAGAACAAAAGGTAGAGTTGAGTTGCTTCATACCTGACAGGGATTGGACACAGCAGCTGCTCAGACTTTACCATGTCTAATGGGGTTTGAAAACAACTGTGGGGAAAGAGGCACCTTAGTTCAATTGCACAGTTCTCCCCTCAATAATCCTTCAACCCAATTATCCCAGAGTGTTAACGACAGGGCTGTAGTAACTACAGAATTAAATACCATTAAACTCACTTATATTAACAATCTCAGTGAGGTGGGATTGTGCATCATCCATCAGCTCTATTGATCTAAGTTGGTCTCAAGCACTGTTTTGATTTGAGATATTGACAATTTCAGTCTAACAGATGTGGACTGTTACCACTGGAAGTCAGCAGGGTACTGGTGATGATGCATCCATAGTGAGAGACTAATAATAACTTGAATGCCATTGAATCAATAGTAGAATCATCAGTGAGTAAGTGCTGTGTTTTTCAGGCTTTGACAGGGCTTTGAAGACATGCTGTATGTGAACAGCTAGTGAAAAAGCAGGATGCTTTGTTATAGCAACAGCATTAGAAATGGTTTGGGTATCTAGAATAGCATAGACAGAAATAATTATTTGTGCAAAAGTGTAATAGCAACATGTGTGAAAGTTTTGTTTCCTTTTTGGAGAACACTCTTGCTTCTTACCTTCTCTTCTAATAAAGGACAAGTTCACTGGAGCAAAATAATCTTTGTCTAAGGGAAGGAAGAAAGCATTTCTTACTAATATTTCTGTGCAATTACTTTATGGAAATAGCATTTGACACAATAAGCCAGATTCCCTCCTGATGAGAGCAAATATGGTTACACTGAAAGTAAACATAGTTACATATTCAAGAGATGAATAAGATAGAAGTCCCAGCTTTGCAAGATAGACAAGTAGCCTTATAATACACTCTAAGTCTCTGCTATTAAAGCCAATAAGTAGAGCATAACAGTAATAATATGTAACTGAAATAAAACCTTATAACTGGTTTAGATTTTTTGATTTGTGGTCTTTTGGTGGGGAAAAAAAACAATGGGAGACCTAGGAGTACTCACCTGGAGTTTACCTGCCTTTCAGTTTTCGGATGGTTTTTGGGGGGAAATTTGGGTTTTTTGTACGGTTTTGTTTTTTGTTTGTTTAGGTTTTTTTAATCACATATAGGGCAAATAACAAAAGTGCCTTGGGGAGTGTAGCATATGAAATGAAAATAATGAGGACCACCTCCAATAATGGTTGGGGAATGATCATCTATCACACATGCAGAAGATCCTTGCAGGTAGGCATTAAAGGACAAAGTCAGTGAAGCTACACCATCTTTCCTGAGTGAAATATTATCTCCTGAGCTGCTGGCTCACTGGCAGGTACTTGCCCTTTTGAAAAGACAGGCTATACTCTACCTGTGTTATAATTCTCAATGCTGTTTTTCAACATTAGATGAAATCTGAGATGTTCATTTGGAGAAATACTTCAAGATTAAGAAACTTAAAAAAAAAAGGATAGTTATCTCACCAACACTTACATTGCTAGCAGAAAACCTCTGCCTGCTAACCTTTCTTGTTTTCCCCACTCTGTGCGAGTGTCATTCCCCCTCATTTTTGTTGGCTAAGCTCTGCAAGTGAGCAATTCTCCCAACCTGAGCAAAATTATCTGGGTTGGTCCAAGCTGCAAAGATCAGTCTTTGTGTATTGTGATGGAAGGGGATTTGATGAAGGCAGAAATCCCCAGAACCGGCTGCTAGTGAAGAGCTGGGGTGGGCTGGCAGGGAGGAGGTGCCACTTTCCAATGGCACAACTGGCATTGGGAATGCACACTTATCACCTTCCCATGTACTGGCTAGACCCAGATTTAGTTGCTTTCTTTTCTTCCTTCAAAATGAGGAAACTGCAACGACAACATTCGATCAGATTTTTCTCCTCTCTCAGAATATCATCACAGAATAAATTTGGTCCTGAATTTTCATGCATGAGCATATAGATGTTGCATGAACCATGGCAGCATTTTAACCTCCAGTGTTTCCATTCTATCAAACCCTCGCTTTCAATTCTGATTCTGCAGGTATCTTGACCTCTGATATTCACTTGTTCTGGTCATAAATACCCTTTTTGATGGTGGCGAACAAACCCATATCCAAAGTCTCACTCTCAGCTGCTGTAACACATCTATTTGACAAGGTATCTTCTAAATAAATTCCTAATATATTTCTTTAGATTAGCACAGGACATGATTGGCTTGTTTTCTGCCATGTTTTTCTCCTTAAGCAAAATAAAAATGTCTGGGGACTGTGTTATGTTGTACTTTGACTTTCTTAAGGACAAAAGCAGTGGATCATCAATCTTTTTTTTCTTCCTTTTGACTCCTTTTCCCTTTGAATTCCTTTGACTTTCTAGTTAATACTAAGGAGCATTATAGAGATCCCATGACACCATAGATAAACTTTCTGTTTTCAGTATCCTGAGGACAGTAAGCTAAAAATCTACACATCTCAAACTTAGTGTTGAAAATTGCATTTTTACATATGAGCCTGTAATATAGCATGCTTTCAGGTCTAATGAACCACACTGAACTGGCCTCAGCAGAAGCTAGCTATTAGGCTTTTGTGATAATTCATCCATTAATAAACATGCAAAATCCCTGGGAAGATACAGGAATTCAGTATATCTCAAACAATCCATCCATAAGCTTTTTGACTGTGTTGGGTTGGCTTGTAGTGCATCATGAATTCTCATGTAGGATAAAATGTTCTTAAGCTTCATTGTAACAGAACAGTTTGCTCACAAGTTGTGTCCGTTTAAGACCTAATGGCTGGTTTTGGTCATTGTTTTACCAGAGTTTCCCCTTCATTTCTTTCTTTTCTAAGTGATTTGAAGAAGAGCAGATCCAGCACACCAAGGGAAAGCTCAAAGGAGAGGTTGAAAGCATAGTTCTATTACATGAAACTATGTTAGTGGCATTAGTGGTTTCTTCATGCCAAACTAAGTCACTTAGAGTGAATTGGGATCAGGTTCAAATATAGGTCCCATATTTATCATCTGCAGGGCAAGCATGAGGATTTATTGGGCTGTGGAAGATTCTTTAATTGATGAGACCTTGTATTGATGCATTTAACCCAGTACCTTCTAATAATAAAAGTAGTAAAGCTTCCTAGCAGCACTGTAATATGCCAACATTTCTTCTGTAATTTTGTAAAAGAGAACTGTTTATGTATCAAAACAAACAAGACAGCTCAGCTGAAATTCAGGTTAGGAGTGATGCAGTATATATATGCAAGATAACCTTGAGAAAATTGGGAAAAGAGATAAAGGCAACAAAGGAGGAAAGTTTTTTTCTCTCGGTGGCTGCTGCTATTGACAGCTGTACAGAGAAACTGGGGAATCCAGTCTATTTCTGCTTCCTTGCTTAGATTGCATACTGTCTTGAGTACTTGGAGAGGTGGTGGTAGAGAATTCATGGAAGGAAAATAAAAGCCTATTCTAAGTGAGGGATGCATACTTTTGCAGCCTTCACCTATGTGCAAAGGATGGGTGTGAGAGTGTATAAATGTTTTATCTTCCAACAGATTTTTAAAAAGGTGTGGTTACCACAGCAACTGCCACAGAGTTGTGATTTACAGTATGACACATTTTGCATGCTCCACAGCACAAAGTCTCCCTCTGATTGGAGTCTCTGGGGTTAACTGGTGCCTGTTCAGTATCACCTCTACTGCAGCTTCCACCTCTCCCCACTGTCTCAGCTCATGGAGTGGAGCCAGGTGGTATGGACCAATGTCTGCTTTCATATCTTACTGGATTGTGGATTGGTTCAAGTGTTGTTGGCCTTGAGGTTCCATGATCCCATGCTCACCCCTGTGATGAGTGCAGTGTAAAGCAGTAGTGGTGGCAGGTTTTTCTTTCAACATAAGAAGAAAGGGCAAGAAATTCAGAAATCAAATTAAAGCTTACTTACAGTGGCTTACAATTGACCTAAAGCTTCTTGTCTTCTCTTTCTGTCTTGCTCACCTTTGGCTTTTCTTATTGCAAGGTTAATTTTTGCCTGTGCCAATAAATTATGTACCTGTAGAGCATCTCTGTTGATGGTAGTGCAGATGTGTGCTCTGATCAGTGCCAGGTACGTATTCACTGGGTTGTGGAAGAGTTGCAGTTCTGTCAGTGCTTTATGAAAGGGGGCCATTCTGTTAGGTAACTAATTCATCAGACCCAGGGGAAGGCTGCTTCTATAATAAATAGCCGCTGTAACAAATAGCTGCTATCCATACTTCTACAGACACATAAAAATCATGTATGAAAGAGGTCCTAAGGCAGTTTCACTTCCTTGGTTTTCAAAACTAATTTGAGCCCCAGCTTTTAGTTTTGCCTCTTCCTTTCTGTTTTGTTCAAAAGCATTTTTATGTCTTGCTAAGGAGAAAAAGAATCTTGATTGAGTTTTCAGAAATGTGCATCTTAATGACAGCGTGGAAATACCTTGAGGTGGTGACATCACAGGCTGGCTTCTTTATTGTTGTACCTCAGCAAAACATGAACATTTGAAGGCAAAGATGAAGGCAAACCTTCTGGAAGACAGATTTATCTTGCCTGAAGTAGCAAGGGGGACACTTAAACCACTTCGGCTTGCATTGGTAAACAAGTATATTAAGTTACCTCAGTGCTACAGCACTGAGAGTGAAAAATATTTTCATTTAAAAAAAAGATGTATTTGTTCTAAAATGGATAAA
This sequence comes from Oxyruncus cristatus, assembly GCA_013399855.1. Lineage (NCBI taxonomy): Eukaryota > Metazoa > Chordata > Aves > Passeriformes > Cotingidae > Oxyruncus > Oxyruncus cristatus. Next base: position 1,280,002 of record VXAY01003855.1, on the reverse strand, counting down.
AACTAAGCATAAATAATAAGTTTAAAAAGAACAGAATTATGGGCAAACAGTAGACAACTGCCTTATGCTGGATTCAAAAAGATAAAAAAGCTCTTACAAATCTCTTATGCCAGCTAGTCCCTTCAGAGAGTAAACGTACAGAATGGTAATTATTGCAGTTTTCTTTTTGGCTTTCTACTTTAGCATTTTGCATGAGCAAAACAGAAGGGATATGCACACTAATAAAACAACATCAAAGGAAAATAACCCAGCTGGAAAATAAAGGACTTTCACAATGCCATGCAAAGGAACATAGGAAAGTCAGCTTAATAGCACATATTCCATTTGAATAGAGTTAGCCACCACTGCTGTGACAGCTAGGGAATACTGGAGTGCAACATCGACATGATATTGTTACTATAGCATATATTTCCCAGGCCTCCTTGTCTTATTACTGGTTCAGATTTCAGATACAACACTAATAATTTGACAAGCAGCATGATAGCAAGAGACTTCTTATGCAGCTCATATCCGTTAGGATATAAGAAGCTGGGGAGAAATGATACTCATTTTGTAGGGTTTAAAGTTAGAGGAATTTTGCCAGCTTTTCCCAAATCCACCTGGAAAATGCTTAAGCTTTAAAGAGTATCATTTAAAAACTGTTGGAGAAAACTCCCACTAAGTTAAAGGGGAAGAAAGCAATTGGCATTTTACGCATTTTCCACTCCATAAATATACACTTTCACGTTCATATACTACAAGATATTTATATAACACAATATTATTCACACCTTATGCAACAGTTATTTTTCACGAGCTGAAGGCAGAGAATATAAGATGGAGCCAACTCTTCAATACTTCAGGAAGAAAATAAATAGGATTGGGTGTTGTTTGCCTTATAGCAGAGCAGTAGCTCCTTTTTCTGCATTTATTTTTCAACACAGCAAGGCAGTCTGTGAATATGCAGCACAAAAGGGAGTCATGAGCCCAGGTAAGAGGTGAGAAAGAGCTAAATGTTAAGAACAGAAATAGACCAATGTTTTGCAGCTGTTTCAGTCTGTGCAGCTGAGAAATAAGCTGGTATGGAAATCATTAACCTCAAACATTGTTGGTTAAGTCCAGATACAGTTATATTGGCAGAAGTGAGGTGAGTCTTGTTGGCTGGAGTAAGATAGGCACATCCTTTTCCACAGGAATAGTAGCTTACACAAATTGATTGAGCATTTGACAATACCTTTTTGAAACAAACCACTCCAAAACCTGACAACTCAGCTTGTGCTTTGTAGCTGGACTCTACAAAACAGAAAAGAAAGGGGGATGAGGGTTTAAAATCTGAAGTATGACACATTTCCTCAGGACTGAAAAAAATCACCAAAATAGCCACTGGACTTCAGTAGGCTTATGTAATATTAATATATCATATCCAATTCTTTTTTAAGGGTGAAAATGAAGCAGGGCCAATCACTAAGGGGATACTCATGCAGTTATTTGGAAGAGAATACAAATCATATAAAAGAAATTATTTACACATAAATTGCTTAAGCTAAGTGGTTTGTAAAGCTAGTATTCATCTGCCATGGGGAGATATGTGAAAATTTCAGGTACTTTGGGGCCTAGACCTGAAGGTCTTTTAAGGGTCACTAGACCTTGATGTCACAATCGATACTGTAAACATTTCTAAGAGGCTACATAGTAAAACTGTAAAAACTAACCCCAAACCAAATAAAAAATCCCACTCCACATTTTTTAGCCTGTTTTTTTGCTCTTTGGTATGCACTATTTCCATGGAGACTATCACTGCTTTATCCCCAAAAGATAATCTTGACAATGCACACTACATTCATTTCAGTGGAAATACTTCTTCAAATAAATGGACAATCTGGTAGCATTTCTTGCTTTGCTTAGCAGTTTCTTTTGTCCTTGAAATACCGATCACAATGCCTGAGAAAGGTGTGGTGTCTACAGCTTTTAAGATTACAATTCCTGCCAATACAAAATGTTCTTTCTGAAGCATTAATGTATTTTGACGTAAGGCTCACTCATTTGTCTTCTGTGAAAACAGTTTGAAATTCTTGATTTTGATTAACACTGCACAATTTCTTATTCAAGTGATTTGAATTAAAGGTAGAGGATACTGTGTCAAATCCTTTTATTGCACACCTTTGTTAAACAACAGCAGTTTAGAACAAAAGGAGGAATAGAAAAATGAACATGGAATAAATTTGGAAAATGCATGTTTATGCTGAAGACCTTCTAAATAAAACTGATTCAACGTATCACCTTCTAGGTGCACTTGTACTGTTAAACTTGTGTTGGATAACTTGTGCGCTTGCTGATGTTTACATGTGCTTAGGTAATGTCAAATTTGGACCTCTACAACAATAAAAATACTGATATGAAACATTTGAAAAAGTCTGGAAGATTTTTCCCCATATTCTGAAGAGACTTTTAGACTTTTCCAAGAACCTCAACTTTAAACCCTTTGATTAGAAATCATGCTCCTGAAGAAATATTTCAGGGTGTATTGCATGGGGCCAATATTTTAATCTTAGAGATATGAAATAGGTGTCAGATCCAAATTTTACCAGGCCTAAATCTCTGTTTGCTTTTCACATTTCTACTAAGAAATCTCATTGCTTTGATCTGATCTTCAGCAGGTGCCTGTAGACATAACTGTGTAAAAGTCACTAGAGCTCTGACTCTCCTTGAGAAGCTGAAGTAATCTGTGCATTTCAAAATATATGACAGGTGCTTGATGCAAAGTCAGTGTATGGCAAGTCAATTAATCTTTCAGTGCCTCTATTCATCCCTCCATAAAATGTCATGAATATCTCCCAGAGTTTTACTAAGCTCATTAGGTGTTTATTAAGCAGTCTGAGAATCACTTATAGATGGAATGTTGGTGGTTATACAACATGGTGCACCTTTGCCTCAAGCATAAGTTCTTCAAGGTACTTATAAAAAATTTGGAAAAATACTTTTTACCAAGGCTTATAGCAACAGAAGGGGTAATAATTTTAAAATAAAAGAGGGTAGTTTTAGATTGCATATAAGGAAGAAATTTTTATGGTGATGGTGGTGAAGCACTGGAACAGGTTGCCCAGAGAACTTTTGGATGCCCCACCCCTGAAGTGTTCAAGACCAGGTTCAACAGAGCTTTGAGCTATGTGGTGTAGTGGAAGGTGTCCCTGCCATGATAGTGGGGTTGGACTAGATGACCTCTGAAGATCCCTTCCGACTCAAACTACTCTCTGACTCTGTGGTTTAATTTTAAGCCTCACTCTCCAAGACCAAAGCTACCTAAGATCATTCCATACATGAATTACAGACCACCACCACCGATAAGACATGAAACCATGCTGACATTAGGGATTTCTTTCCTCTGGTTGTTACTGCTTTTTAATCATAATGTGAGTGAAGAGGATATGGACACTGGGGGTCAGAAGGAATTATTGCAGCTTTGTCCTTCCTGCCTGTTTGCCCTTGCTCAGTACAACAAGCTGTAAGGATTTTGTTTTGCGTAATAACTGGAGTTTTCAGAAAACTTTGCTTTGCCAAGGCAACTGCTTCTACACAACAGCTTGTGTTAAATACTTTGTACTACATTAATTCAGCAGTCTTTTTGCTCAGTTTTTCTCCAGCTGTACTTTGCAGTTCTGTTTCACAACCTGAAATTGCCTTGCCATTACCATAGTTATTTCATCTGATGTGACATTTCTTGCACTCAGAGGACCTGAGAAAGCTACACGTAGCTTTGAAATATAGGAAGGAAAAAAATGATGTAATAGTCCTCTTGTGGTAATATCAGTTGTCAAATGAGTTGGAGATGACATATCTGGTAGCCTTGGATTAATTTTTAATCTTTCTTGTCCACTTAGCTTGCAGGGAAAAAAAAAAAAAAAAAAAAAAAAAGAAGGAATTACAAGGATTTTTATGGCTTAGTTTTGATGCGGCATATACTTCTACCTTTTCTGTATTTAACAATAACATGTTACAGAGAATATAAGCCAGGTTCATGTTCTTCAAAATCAGAAGTGAAGCAATCCTTTTTTCCCTTTCTCCTCAAATGCTTTTCCTGCCATTTTCTGTCAGGAGGTTGGTTAATGTTATTCCTTCCCTGGGGTATCTTGCTAAAGCCCTTGCTTGCATGTGGTTGTTTTAGTCCTGAACACTATTTCTGCTTCTCAGAAGCAAAATGTGTTGCTTTGGTATGTACTCGATTTGTCAATTATTTCTTTCCCAGCTGCTAGTAAAACATCTGTCAGGTCACCAAATACGATGTGAATACTGAGTAACTGTGTTTCTTACCTTCTGCTGAAGTACAAATGCAGCTGTGGGTTTCAGATGTGTAATCATAGCCTCCAAGTTTGTGAGCACAAACCGGGGTAGAGGAATGTCATGTAGGTGGGAACCTGCTTTAATTAAAAAAATCAAAATTTATGATTCTTTTTTTTAAGTTAATGCCAATATTATGAATAGGTAGAAAAAAAGTGTTTTCTCTTTAGACAGCAGAATAATTAAACTGATTTAATGATAATGTATATATTTTAAAGATTTTTTTGTAGCTGGGTTTTAATGTTCAGATTCCTATCTTAAGAAAATTACTATATTCAATGTGACATTTCTGTGAAGGGAAACCAGAATAAATTGTTTCATTAAGCAGTTGTGTTTTTAAAAAATATTTTATTTGAAATACTGAGTGAGATTTTACTGATAAGAAATCTGTTGAATAAATAAAATCATTCTCTTCAAGAACTCTACTTTTTGGAGTAACTCCTATGAGGCTATTGCTTCTTGTGATAATATGCTGTTCTATTCAGTTAATCATTTCACATTACGTACAGTAAGATACTCTTGTAAGACTGAGTGACTGTCTTCAGAAATTCATTTCAATTTGGGTGCAAGTTCACCACACAGTCCAGGTACTGGAGTGTCTGTTCCTTGTGCACTTGCTAGCTGTGACCTCTCCCTGAACACCATAACTGGCCTGTTCCTTACAAAAAGCCACTAAAAGAAAAATCACTTCTCTTTTACAACCTGGTACATCAGGACACAATCCCAGGACATGGAAATTTCTGGATCAAGCCTTTCTTTTGGCCCAATAAACTTGTTTTTCTACCTGCTACCTTCTCAGTATCTCCTACTCTGTGTTTGCCCTTTTGAGCATGTGTGCTTCAGTGTCTTTGTAATGGCAGATGGATCTCTTCAGTAATCTATTGAGATATTAAAGTGTGTTTTATCTTATTCAATAAATATCAACGTGTTCATGTGTGAGGAACATTTCTAATGGAAGAAATTGTGAGACTCTGTGAAGAAATACTTAATAATACATTTGAATCACTAACAACTGACACCTTTTTTAAACTCAGCACTGCCACGTAGCCCACTTTGGTCTAGCCTCCCTCTACCTCTTTGCAGCACTAATCACCATCACCTCATATTTGCAACAGCAATTCTCAGGTTTTGTCTTCCCTCAAACTGCAAGCCTCTGTCCTTTGGGTTCCCCTTTGAGCAATGCCAGACATTCACTTCACAGCCTTTTCTTTCACTACAGTTCGCCAGTCTCAAATGCTAAAAAAACTTGCCACAGCCCTGCATGACATGTCACCTGCTATTACTTGTTCAGCTCACAAGTATTATGTGGTCTTAGAAATCTTTCCCTGTGCATATTCTGTGCTGACGTGTAGTAGGGCACAGTGTGCATAGGCAGTCACAGGACATATCTGATGGTGTTTTGGCAAGAAAGATGTGACTTTTGTACCTGGGACTTTGATGCCTTCACTTCAACTGCTTGTGCACCAAGTGTAAAAGGGTGTTATCTTTTCCCACTTCAGCTGTACTCTTTGCAGGGTTTGCTTTGGTTGTGTTCTCGGGGTGACTTCTTCAGTTGCAGCAGTGGGAAAGAAACTACTGCATCCTAGAGGCAAAGCCTCCAAGTAGGAAACCATGTGGCTAGTGTGTCCAGGATTTGGGTGGTTCTCAGTAAAATGTTTAAAGTAGATATAAGGGATTGCAAGAATCTGCTAAGGTACTTCAGGCTATGCACTGACTGAGAAAGGTTGCTGACTACCTAAAGTACACAAAGTGCTTTTGGGTACCTATCCCCACAGTGGGCTTCTGTGATAAAAGTTGGGAAAATCCCACCTTCTGGAAAGTCCAGAGGTGAATGCATTTCAAGTTGTTACCTAAACCAAATCTGAATTTGGGACTACTCATGTTATTTGAGACAAAATTAATCCATTTTTGGGATTTGTATGGCCCTGAATCAAATGGCTCCTCACAGCAATGGAGCTGGAGTGGAATAGGAAGAAGGCTCCTGAATCTCTGCTAATAAAATAAAATATTGGATCTGTTCCTGTGGGTGAATTCATTTTCCCTACTCTCTCCAGCAAACTGTCTTTAATCTAATAAGTTTCCTTCTGTCATTCACACTTCTTCTGAGTCACAGCATTGCATGCAAGTTATTTAAAAATTAAAAACCACAACCACGTTGTGGAACGTAATATGGATCTTTGAAACTTCAATTTCAAGATTAAACCTAAAAATCAAGCAGATGAGGACAGATGATCACAAGTAACATAAAATGCATCGTTTCTGGGTGCTGCTGAAACCTGGAAATGTATCTATCTTGTGAGGACTTTCACATATAAGCTGTAGACTTCAGGTAAAAATGTAGAGGGTAGAAATATTTATCTCAGCCATCCATCAATGACTACTTGATTAGGGTATTCAGAAGGATCTTTTTAAACAACAACTTATTTCCTTGTTGCATACACATCCAAGATTTCAAAAAGAGGATCTATTCCAGGTGGTACATTCCTTTTAAGTGAAGTATTATTTTTTTATGTGAAAGCTGAGTGTTGCTCATATGCTAAGCTGAGGAAAGAGATCCTTCTTATAACTGCAAAAAAACCCACCTTGCAGAGCTGGACTGAAATAACCAAGTTCTCACTGGGGCAAGGCAGCCCCACGGAAGCCAGTAGGAGCCTTTCCTCTTGAGAAAGTGGACTAAGCTGGAGCAAGACAAGTACTGATATGTGCCTGTGCTTGGAACATCCTCACACCATCCTTTGTAAAGTGCATATGGGTTGTTTTAAATGCTGTACTGTAACAGTTTTGATTTACATTGCTCTCCCAGGAGCTGTGTTTTAGCCCAAAGGACTGTCAGTGATATTTCATTTCTTGCTTCCAAACTTTCTTTGCACTTTCTGAGAAAACTGCTCAGTTTGCTATAGAAAATGAAGGGCTCGAACCAATGAAGATAATGTTTAGGGTGCTGAAGCGGGACCAGCACCAAGTAAAGCTGAGCTCAGGTGCCCAAACTCCTTAGCAGAGAAGACGGGATGCACAAGCACTCTGAAAAGAAAATTATCCAAAATCAGTACACTACCTTTCCTTGATTACAAGTTAATGAAGGAGTGATGTGGATTTGAGTCATTCTTCAAAACACACCACATCTCTGCTGACTTAGAGCACCTTCCTGAAAATCCCTCCTGATAACTTGCAGCTCATTTCTCCTTCACAAACTCCTCCTCTTCAGAAAGCTAGTGGAAAGGGTTCTTTCTCATAAAATGTGCTCAGAAGCTGGAGTGGCATTAGCCATCTTAAGGTGCAATGTGCTTGATGGCTAGAAGAACTAATCCTATTAGTAAACAGTAGTACCAATCTGAGTATGTTTTATTGGATTAAACCATCAGAGATATGGGCACAGAAATGTTGAGTCTTAATTAGATTTAGGTATGGCTGAGCACTGAGCCGCGTTGGTATTTGGGTTATTCTTTCACATCTGTGCAGATGTAAAACTTTAAAGAGTCTAAGAAACTTCATCACTAACTGAGCAGATATCTTCAGAACTGTGTGGTTGGAGGAAGTTCCTAAAACTTTGTAGGTTGCTTTTTGAACCAAATCCAAAGCAATTTCTCCAAACTTTTTTTCTTCTCTGTGGACAAAGAAAAGATTTTCTTTCTTCTGCTGAAATATGAGGATACTTCACATGTTTAAATGTTGGGCAGATTTTTTTTTTTGTGTGTACTCTCTGTTTGAAAATAAATGTTGTCTATAACTCTTTGTTAAATATTTCAGTGCTGTTGCACATAAATTATTTTAAGATTTACTATGCAGCATCTTCTCTGAACAGGCAGTCTAGAAAAGTCATGATTTTTTTTTTAAAAAACCAACAACAAACTATTGAGAGATAAGACAACACACAGGAATTCAGTTAACACTTCCATATTTTGCAGTAATTTTAAGCTTGTAGTTCCTGTTATCTTTTCTCTGGGAAAACCAAGTCCCAGTGTTCAGTAACCATCCTAGTAATACTTCTGAAATGGGCTTGCTTTCACGCCAGCTGGTACTGGGGGCTTCACTGGTTCCAAGTCTTTCTCTGAAGAAAAAAAATGATCAATGAGGACATGGGCCACAAGAACAGTAAAATAAAAGGTGAGCTATGGGCCGGCCAAGAGTAGAAAGGGATGTGAAACTGAGTTCTATTTCTGTGATTTTATGAAAGCTACCTGTAATAACTTGCTTTCTCCTACAAGTGTTCACATGAGTGTTTAGCTCTGATGTTAGCTTCCTGGTTGTCCCATCTCTGCTCCTGCACTTCAGTTTGCACAGCTCATACACTGTCAAAAGAATTTGTCTTGGTAGCTTCAACATTCCTTTACATGTGACTGCATTTTCAAGCTAGGTTAACCCAAAAGGACTCAAATTAGCAGTGATAATGCAACTTAAAGGACTTTGTCTAATACTGTGAACTGCTGGCAAGGTCCCTGACCCAAAGTTTTGGAGCGCTTTTGCTCTAAAGAAGTGCTGTGGTCTCTCAGGCATGTTTATCCCATCTAGCTGAGCCAGTCCATGAAACATGAACTTTCATGATCCTCCCTCAATTACACGCTTCAAAACCCAGCAACCTTCAGAGGGTTTGTGAGTAAATAATTGATGTGCATTAACCTTTGTAAATCTGTTTAGAAAATTCAATAAAACTGCTGAAATGCTTCTGACACCTTCCAGAGCTCATCAGAGTTTGGTAGCGGTGTTGCTATAGTACCTGTCAAGTAAAGTTTCTTGACACCATTACTGTCTGTTTCTTAAAACTTATCTTATTCCACAGTAGAGACCAGGATCCTGACAGGGCTTTTTGATAGTACCCAAAAAACTGTCAAAACTTCCTAAGCATTTCTCAACATAGAAAATGCAGTAGTATCTATAGATGGCATTAGCTCCATTCTGTTGTAACACCAGGCAATATCTGGTGTCTTACTTAACCACACCGGAAGAAAAAGATCATTACTCTCAGTTGCTCCCATCTGCTCATTATGCACTCCAAATGGAAGATCCTTTGATGCACAAAATAAATCTCTTCTGCTAGACATCAGTCAGTGAGGGTTTAGTGCAAATAAATAAATGCAAATTACACTAACACTTTCTGCAATGGTCTCAGATTTGCTTTGCAGATTTGTAGCAGACAATCCTTTGTAACACCATGAAGTATTCTTTTTTTTTTTCCACATTAAAATGCCTTACAATTCTCTCTACCTGTGTGCTTTGTTTTCTTTACTGTCAACTTAACTACATAACTTCAGAATAAAAATAAAAGTGGAATTGAAAAAGTATGGCAAATTAATGGCTTCAGGCTTGTTGCCAGTGCAAAGTATACATCTTATTGAGACCCATTCCCTTGGTTAGATGGCAGCTTTTTGTGTTGCCACATCAGTAGGAAAAACATTCTTAATATACAAATATACACAATTCTATTATTGCAACAGTTGGAATTTGGGAGCTAGTTGTCAGGACTAGTATAATTTTCAACTGCTGCATAAAGTACATTTTTTAGCATTCCTCAAGTATGCATTAAAAACTCAGTGAGCTTTTTAAGCAGGGAAAACATTTTGAAACAATATTTTGAGTTGAATCCAATGTCCTTGACTAGAAAGAGAGGAAAAGAGATCTTTCAAGTTGTCATTAAAATATAAACTTGTCTGTTTTTATGATGAATGAACAGCAAGAATAAGAAGGAAGAGAAGAAAGCTGAAAAGAATGCCTGAGGTTACTGAGATGATGTAGAGACAGTGCAAGGCTTTCCTCAGCTCAGGCTTTATTTCCTGTCTCAAGAGATCACCAGTTCCAGTAGCATTTCTTTTCCGACAGCAGGATGAGGAAGTAAAACAATTAATTTCCCCTGTAACTGGCTCAAGACCAGCAGTAAACCGGAGACCCCTTTTCATGAGTGAAAACACAGGGGTGGGCTGGGCTGAAAAGGAAGGGAAGTGCATGTCTGAAGGTCTTGGATTTCAATATCTGTGTCTGCATGTGCAACAACCCTACATCTTGCTAACATCTGTATCTGCAGTCTTCGTAGAATGGTTTGAGCTGGAAGGAACCTTAATCATCCTCTAATTCTGCCTGCCCTGCCATGGGCAGGGACAACTTCCACTAAACCAGGTTCTTCAAAGCCCCGTCCAACCTTGAAAACTTCTGGAAATGGGGCATCTTCTATCTAGGCAACCTGTTCCAGTGTCTCACCACCTTCATTATGAATAATTTCTTCCAAATATCTAATCTAAAGTTGGCCTTTTTCAATTTAAGGCCATTACCCCTTGTCTATCACTACGTGCTTGAGTAAAACTCTTGCTCAAATCCAGGTATACCCTAAATACTGTATTGCATGGAGACCACTATTTTACTCTGTCTGCAAGGTAGAGACACTCTGTGTCCTTGTTCTCCATGCTTTTGCTATGGAGTTTTCTTGAGAGTGCTTGTGTGGTGAAACAGGGCACATAAGGCTCTATTTTAAGACACAATCCTGTCCAACGTAAACTTGAACGTTTCCAGGCCCAAGGCACCTCTTTGGGTAATCCATTTCAGTGTTTCACCACCCTCATCATAAAAAACATCTTCCTTATATCTAGTCTAAATCTACCCTTTTTTAGTTTAAAACCATTACCCCTTGCCCTGTTGCTAGGTCCTTCTGAAAAATCTGTACCCATCTTCTTATAGTCCCCCTTTAACTACTGGAAGGACTCAATGAGGTCTCCATGGAGCCTTTTCTTCTGTAGGCTGAACAACCTCAGTTCTCTCAGCCTGTCTTCACTGGAGACGTGTTTCAGCTCTCTGGTAATTTTTTTGGCCTTCCCCCAGACCTGCTGCATCGGTCCATATCTTTCCTGTGCTGAAATTTCGCTGATCCCGTGTTAATTATACTAATTTTTCACTGTTTTTATGATCATTTTAGACATATTTATGGGACTAAAGTGACCTCCCATCTACTTTAATCAGATTTTTTTTTTCCAAACTCTTTCACTAAGCCCTAATACTGTTCTTATTTGGGAAGTGGAATTTGCCTTTAGTGACTCTAAAAAGCTCCCAGTCCTAGTGATATTGAACACTACACGTTACTGTTGGGTTTCAAAATTATTCCACTGTGGCTAAACTTCTGCATTACTGAAAATGGAATTCTACTTATTTGAAGAAAGTCAGAAAAGGAAAATGTAGTTGGGAAAAAAAAGCCAGATGCTTAGGTATCTGAGGTGTTAAAAATAGCCTCCACAAAGACACATTAGTGTATAAAGATACAGGAATGTATCAGGTAAGATAAAGGAAGGTAAAGGGAGAATGCAATGTGTCAGATGTCTTCACAGTTTGTTAGCTGGTTGTTCTTGGTGCTTATTGGGGGTTTCCTCAAGAAGAGGTTTTACTTCAAGGTGAGATTGTGCCACAGTGATTGGTACAGTAATAAGCCTGTTGAGTACCCTTAAATGACGTGTGTGAAGGGAAGAGGGGAAGGGAGTTTTCTTCTTTAAGTAGTGATGTCTTAAACAAAATGCCATATAATAAAGAGAACTGATTGAATTTAGCCAACTGTTATGTCACCATAGCAACCATACATAATGGCTCCACACTGAAAATCATCTATTTTTTTCAGGGATTAAAATGTTGTTTTTCTTTCTTGGGGGGGAAAAATGTTGCAGATCCACTAGGATCTTGCATTTGAAGGAAGAACTAATTTTGTTTTGTTTTAAATATTGTGATAGGGAGGAAGGATGTGGATGCTTTGTGCACTGCATTGGCAGAGTTTCCTATATGGCCATATGTCATCTTCAGTGGAAGCATTGGGAAATCAAAATAGTTGCACACTGCCTAACAAGAAATAAAATGTCTTGACAGTTATTTCTGCTTTATTAATTAATTTATTTATTTATTAATTAATTTATTTTTAACCTTTTGCACCTAGAGTTCATGGACCTAAAAGAGTGCTCAATGAGGTTGGACTCTTTCTATTGACTTACTGTCTTTTTTTTTGGTTAGGTCAAAAAGCTACAGCTAATTATTCCTTTTATGATGAGATATATAAATGGAATAACAATTCTGCTGATATTTAAAGCATTCCTTCTGCTACAGTAAGTTGTACCAACAGTCAGAAAATGACCCAGTAGGCTAATCCAGTGGAAGTGTCTTACCCAATTTGGTGTCTTCAGTTGAGAAAACAGGAAACTGTCCTGAAAATTGAGTAATAATAAACTGTTGACCTGGGATCAGTATCAGATAATTTCCCATGCCCATTAATTGTCTATTTTTGTATGACAAACAGTTCTCACTGATGGTAGCAAACTGTGTTTTCTCACAGTATTTTAATAAGTTTGGTCATGACTAGAAAAATTATTTTAATACAAACAATGACCCCTCTTAATCAACTGTATTTGGCTTACAGAGAGCAAACTTTTAGCAATTACTTTTGGAAAGAGGAAGGAATCTTACATAGCTAAGAGGTATATTTGTATGTGTGCTGTACTGTATTCAGAGAGGACAAATGCTCCTTTTTTCTCCTCTAAGCAGGTTGTCACTGGGCTTTCTGAGCGGCATTTACGAAGAACAAAGTGAGATAATAACTTTATAGTGAAGGCAGGGAAAAGGCTGTTCAGAAAACCAGTGTGGAGATTGCAGGGATGCTGTGGGCTCCCCTGGGGATGCACAAACTTATTGCTAGCACTGAGCAAGACAGAGCAGTGCTTGAGTCAGGGGGAAAGCACAGCTCAGCTGCTGCAGTGCTAAACCTTTTGCTAACAAGTTTTGCCTCACGGCATTGTCACACTGATGCTTTCCTACACTAATTTTGGTGGTACTAAAGGGGAGCACTACTTTATGACACACGGTGTACCTAATGCCTGTGTGACCGTGGGCGCGGTGTTAGCCAGATAAGCAAAGGCAGCTGCTGATCCTCATTTGGAATTACAAGTGCTCTGTCCTTTTGGGAAACGGACCATGGTAGAGACAGCTAGGAGTCCCAAGTCCAAGCATGTCTGTAAATGTCTCTTTCCTTTATCATCTTCATTAATAAAACATTAATACTAATAACAGGCTCCATCAGTGGGTCACAGAGCAAAAGCAATGCCCAAAGCTTTGTATCTTCTTTCAAAATGTTGCCTCTGTTTCTGAATGATGGATTAGCTGCTGAACAATTCTGCCAGTGCTACCTAGCAGTGAACAGATGATACCACTTTCCCACAATTAATTCAAGTGTTACAGCAAGGCTGACCTGGTTAATTAACATGAAATAGCATTCAAATTACCACAAGTATATTGTCTGTCTCTTTATTGGTTTTAATTTACTGACAGAAAAATCACTGAAAATACAGCTCTTGGCCAGATAGTTTAAAGAGCACAATTATTCTGGAGTAGTGAGTTGCAGTAGGGCTGCCTTTGGCCAGCTGCAGCTCTTGTAGTCACACTGAGTTGGATCTGGCCTATTTTAGCTCCCCTTCAGTAGTATTTTTGCTTCCCTGAAGGTGTGACGTCAAGTGTTATTAATAGCTAAATTGCCTAACATCATATAAAAGCTGTATATTTCCTTAGATTTCATTCTTTTGGTACTGGTTTTCCACAGAGGGGGCTATGGGATAGGGCTTGGGGGTGCAACTGGGAAGAAAATAGCAGATGAGATGGCAGGGGAACATGATAGAACAATATAGCCCCTACATTCATAACATTTTTGACTTTAAGATTTTCACTGTTCCTGGAAATGCATAACAGGTTGGTGTGTTGTTTTTTGTTTGGCTTTTTTTTTTCAACTGAGCTTTGATTACTGTAGTGTCTGTGTTGTATACTAGAGATGATGGCTTGTGTTGTTTTGAACATCTGGAGGTATGCACAGGGAGGAATCCTGCTTTCCCTCCTCCATTAGCCACACACATGCAACCCTAGCTACATAGTGCTAATCACCATTATGTTTCTCATTATTCAGAAGATGGTTTTGTGCTAATTGTTTAAATTACATCAGTCACTGAAGATAGCACACTAGCACCTATGAAACAAGGTGAGAGAAACCCTGAGAGCAAATCCTCATGTGCAATTTCTCACTCTCCTCGATTTGCTTGGATTTTGCTGTGAATTTCTGGTAACTTGTATTTTCAATCACCAAAAAACCCCACAGCAGGAGTTATCATTTAATAAATGCATTTCACAAAATGTGTGAATCAATAGAAATTTTAGCAAGACACGTGACATTGTTAAGTAAAAAGAACCAGCTGTTTTGAAGAATATGGGAGGGGGACTACTTTTGATTGTAGTTTTTCCATTACATAACTGAAGTCTTCTAGCTCCTTTCCAAATTGCTGCACCAAAATGATCAATCCAATTAGTTGCTAACTGCATATAAGTCCCTAGTGTTTAACTGAATCAATAGTTTCCCAATTGCTGTCTGTTTCCACAGTGTACCAAATACTATGATACCAAACTGTAAAGATTGTCTAAAAAGAGCAAGCACCAGTGAGAGAAACCCATGTAATACACAACCAATTGATCTATGACAATGTTTTCTACTTGTTATATGCCATTCCTGGAAAAAAACATAAGCTATTGGTCCCTTTGGCATTTCCAGCTGTCTCTCAACCATCTCTTATTCATTGCTCATCTACAATTTGTAGTAGTGGAAGAGATTTTCCCCACTGCCTCTTTTTCTATTGTCTCTAAAACCCACAAATTTGGGGTTTTTCCTTGTCTTGTTTCCTTCCTCAATTTCCTGTACTCCAGGTAAAATACATTAGTTTGGGAATGGGAGCATTGCTTTTATCTACAAGTAGCTTCAATAATATCTTAGGTCAATATTGATATATTACAGAGAGCTACAATACGAACATTGAATTTTTTTGTACTTCTTAACAGTAGTTCCAGAGAAACTTGTCTTGAATTTCCAGGAGACTTGAGTCATGGTGCTAAGAAATATTTATTTTTAATAGCAGAGCTGATACCTTTTGCAGTGATTCTTTCTAATCACCAATTGGGCAAATCTCTATTTATAAAAAAACAAAACAAACCATCAAACCCATATCATTTTTATCTTATTCATAAATGAAACAAGGCTTGAAAAGTATTTTTAATCAGTAAAATAATTCTTGTATGCCCACACAATTTATTTGACGCTTTTCTTTATTCAAGGGAGATATTTCAAGCTGGTGTTTGGGGTTGGGTTATTTTTGGTTTTTGTTTGTTTTGGTGTTTTTTTGTGTGTGTGTTTCTTTTGTTTGTTTTGGTTTGGTTTTTTTGGTTTTTTTTGGGGGGGAGGTTTTTTGTTGGGTTTTTTTGTGTGTTTTTTTGTTTTTTGGGGGTTTTTTTGTTTTATTTTGTGTGGGGTTTTTGGTTTTTTGGGGGAGTTTTTTTGTTTGTATTTTTGGGGTTTTGTTTTTTGTATTTGTTTGTTTGCTTTGTTCTTTTTTATTTTAGAGTTATGGCTTTTTTACTTATGTTCTTTTTTAAGATTCATTATGGAGAATGATAAAGAAGACGCACAGAAGGAGAGCGTTTGTCTCTGTTTTTTAACTTCTCATTTTGGATGGACTAGTTGCTGTATTAAGGTGATTTGCTTGTTTGCTGTCAGGCCTTGAAAAATAAAATTGTCTTGAAAGAGTATTTTTTTTTAAAAGATGGTGGCTTTCATGGTAGCAACAGAAAGGCCTGGCCTGAATAGTAAGTAGTATTTAGGTTGTTAGCACAATGATGGTGACCACAGAAATCTATAATCAGCACATCTCAGCTTCAAAGCTGGATTTTTCAAAGCTGACTGCTGCTCACTTCCTTTGTGATGTTCCTTGGAGATGCCCAGATGTCCTCACTGGATGACAGTGGCCATATGAGCAGAGTGCAGGAGATTCTCAGGCACACAGGTTTCTGTTCTCCCTTTCTTTGCCTTACAGCAAATGCTGAAATAGATTTGACTGCTGTGTGATTTTTTCATTTCTTTTGCCAAGCCTTTTGGCTTCACGGCCTTGAACCTACCTCGTAGAAAATCAGAATGGGAGAAGAGATCATTGCCACTGCAGTGGCAGTGTGTGAATGGTGTTTCATTTGTATCTGTTGGAGCCATCAATAAAAGCCTACAAGGCCCCCTATCATTAGGGAAGCAAGAGCCACTGCTCCTGATGTGTTCTTTTGAACATTCCCCATTGAGAACTCTGTCCAGCAAGTTGTTGGGGTTTTTTCCAAGTGCTTCTGTGCTATGACTGATGCAAAGATACCTGATATTGTGGTGCTTGTTGTGGTTCTCGAAACCTTGCATATAAAGGTTAAGGGAATTGGGATTGTTCAGTCTGGAAAAGAAAAGGCTTTGGGCTGACTTTATTGCAGCCTACAAGAGAGCTGGAGAGAGAATTTTTTTACAAGAGCATGTAGTGATAGGACAAGAGGGAATGACTTTTAGCTGAGAGAGACTAGGTTTTGGTTCTTTACTGTGATGGTGGTGAGGCACGGAAACAGGTTGCCTAGAGAAGCTGTGGATGTCCCATCCCTGGAAATGCTCAAGATCAAGCTGGACAGAGCTTTGAGCAACTGGTCAAGTGCTAAAGGTGTCCTTGCCAATGGCAGGCGGTTGGAATTAGATGACTTTTAAGGTCCCTTCCGACCCAAACTATTCTATGATTTATAAAACTCACAACTATCAATTAGCAAATGCATGGCAAAACTTTCCTGTTTTTACAAGGGCTCCCTACTCTGTGTGTGTGTCAGGTAGTGGAGCTTTTTTGGGCAGCCCCTTGGGGCATTCTTGTGGGTCCATCCAAAGGAGAGTTGAATTTGGGAGGCCAGACATGGCCCAGAGTCCTGGCGGCTGCCATCACCCTTGGAGTGGGAAGGGTACCTGGGAAGGTTTCACTAGCCTGTGACAGAGTTGTCTGACACAAGTAGAGCATCTCATCTTAACTCTTTTCTGAAGTGACTCAAAATGATAGTCAGCATGCCTGCTGTGCTATCCATTCCACATTAGCCTGGTTTTACTAGTCTACAGGTGCATTGCAGCTAGTTGCAGCCAGGCTTTACTATGGGTGGTGAGAAACCACCATCTATGATGGTTCCTGTTTGGTTCAGGAGAGCCCACCTCCTCCAGAAAGATGTCTCCTTCCCGACAAGCAGCCACCTCCTCAAGACCTCATGTCAGCTGCACCAAGCTGCAAATAACCTGCTGCACTGGTTAAACAGAGGTGTGCACCTTGTATGTCCCCTCCCTAAGAAACAACAACAGCATCTAAAAAGAAATAGTTCAGTGGAATTGCAGCTCCCACATTCATGGAGATCAGGAAGTGACACGAGAGCCTCTACTGGGCAGCAGCGAGGGAGAAACATTGCATTTCTGACCTTTTCAATAATATTTTTTGTGAAATGTTAAATTTCTAAGTATTTTTCTCTTCATGTCATATTTCTCCACCCACCCTCCCTTGCTTAGAGGTGTTTAAAAATGTTTGGAATGGAAACACATGAAAAATATTTAATCACAGCAACAGCCTTGTGTAGAGTGTTCTGTTTTAGCAAAAAATCTGTATAATCTGCATGTCAGCAACCACTTGGAGACACTACATGAGCTGTTATCTCTAATAGCTCAGGGATGCTTTATACTCTAGGAACAACACTGATAGCCTTCCCTGGACCAACACAGCATAGTTCTCACCTCTTAGACCATCTCTTGAAGTAAAGAGAGAAACATCGCTGTGCTTGATGCTAAGATCTGTAAGATATTGGTTTTAATGGCAATCAGCATGCAGCTGTTTTCACAATTGTTTAAAAAACATATTCAGAGTGTTTAAAAAAAAAAGGAGCAGGAATCAGTGTGATCCAGTTTAGAATGCATAGCAACATTGGTGTGCTAATTATAATTTTGCCACAAGCAATTGTCACAGTCATAATACTGCCAGTCTGTTTGGTGGTGGGCAGCTTTCTATTTCACTGGCATCTGGCAGAATCAGCAGAGGACGATTAGCCTGCCAGACTGCCGGCTGCGCGCAGGAACAAAAAATTCTCAGCGTTGAGGTAGGCTGGAGAAACCAGTGAATTCTGCGGCAGAGATGGTGGGCTATGAGCACTGAAAAATGGAATATCATTTAGCATTTAACAAATAAGGCTGTGAATGCGTCATGTCCGTTCATACAAAGCTTAATGGTGCTCTCAAGCTATTCTGTACTGTTCAGAAGATAAAAAGTACTGATACTTTTATACCTAAAAAATACCTGAGGTGCTTTTGTGGCAGGGAGGTAAGCTAGATTTGTCATCAGGTTAATGTAGTAGAGAGCACTATGTTGCACTGTTTTAGGACAAGACTGAGGGCCAATACATGACTTCCACTTTCCTTCATCCCAGAGATGGAGATATACCTCTCATAACTCATATATTACCTGAAGTCAGTAGAAAATTTTCCAGTGACATAGACTGGTACTGAGACAGTGCCATTTTGAAGCAGGCACAAAGTGAGAACGTCATTCTTTCACTGCAGAACTTTTCAGCACAATTTCAGGATTTCATTTCCATAATGTGGCAAATTTTATTTCAACTTTATATAAAAACATGTAAAATGGAAAAATACCTTGTTTGAACCTTCCATAAGGCTTCAAAGTATTTAAATTCACAAAGGATATAATTTCTTTTTTTTTTTTTTTTTAATTCCTTGAACAAGGAGCAGAATTCTATTTTAAAATCTCTGTGTTTACCAGTCAGACATTACCATCAGGTGCAGTATGGGCAAGGCTATCTCTTTCCCCCTCACTGCTGCTGCCTGAACAGCCATGGGAATTCTTCCTGGTGGGAAACTCTGTTGTCATTTTGTTATTTACCTCTGCACTAAACTGGTTCTGAGACTTGGAGAGGGAGGTAGACCTGAAGCATGACATACCCTTCTTTTCCCTAGATGCATGATGTTTTTTTCTATATTATAATAAATGAAGTATTGCAAAATTTGTAGCATTTTACGTGAAGAAGTTCCAACTGATTTTAGTAGTTAAAAGTTATCTGGAGCAAGAAGTGTTTTATTTTATTGTGTTCGTACACCTTGTCTCACTGAAGTTTTTGATCTTTTCATTTCATTGCTTACTGTATGCATGTCACTTATGGAAAGAAATCTTTCCATGACAGTGACTGAATTATGAGTCTTGATCATCTCAGTGTATCAAACGGGTCAAACGCTTATCCTCAAAGCAGAACTTCGATTCAATGCAATTTACCTACCTAAACATTCATCCTAGAGAAAGAAACAACAAAGTTCTTTCCTGGAGATATTTTGAGGCTTAGTTGAGAGTGGCGTAACTAAGTGAGAAAATTATTATAGGGCAGGCTAGTCATGTTTTCTTCTTAGAGAGAAACTGAAGACAACAACTCAAGTTCCCAATATCTTTTTTTTGACAGTTATACTTCGTTACATTTTTAAACTGTAAGGGATAGTAATTGTAAAATGATAACTTAAGAAATAAATTAACTGTAAATGGATTATACCACTGGAACTTTGTTACATCCCCTGAGTGTAAGAGCCCTATGCAACTCTGTAGGTCCTTCAGGTCCTTCACTAAGTTCTGTTCCAAATCTAACATAGCTCATCTCAGCTTTAAGTACACTAAAACTTTATCTACTCTTGAATTTACATTGGTAAACTCAATTGGATATTGGGATTTTTGCCCACATTTAATGGCACAAATAACTCCTTGAAAATATTTTGCAAATGTGAGCAAAGAAAGGCTTTCACAGTAAGTTTACTGATGAGATGACTGACAGTAGAAGGACTTTAGTCTGTGTTTTTTGGCATGGAAACATGACTTTCAAAATTTCCAGGAATTTAAAGGCCTCTTCTTTGCTTTAATCTGCTAGTATACATGATGGTAGTGTATTATAAAACTGTGGCTATGAATAAAGAGGCTCACAAAACAATTTCCAAACTTAATTCATATGTGAAAAAGAACATATCTTGGAAAATCCCATTTAATTTTTTTTATATAAATAATAGCAGTGAATTATGGAAGATAAATCTCAGCAATAATTGCAGAGTCTACCTACTATGAGGTTAAAAGTAAGTACCTTACCAAAAAGCAACTAGATTCAAATACCAGTTAAAAAGTAGTTGTCAGACATGAATAATTACTCTAAATAAAAACAACTATATTTGGTCTTCCATAATTATAGAAATGAAAATAACTTATCCTTTGATATTTTAAGGACCCTCTGATTTATTAGGGTAACCCAGTTAATATATGTCTAGGTCTGTAAACATTGAAAGGAATTCTCTATATGCCAGAAGAAATGTTGAGGCACTCTCCCATCTCTCCTTCCCTTCCCCCACTGCATCTTTTGTGTTCTTTCCTAGACAAAAACTAAAGAAGGAACGAGGCTTTCTGTGTTGGCATTGTGAATTGCAGCACAGCTACAAAAAATCTCTTGTCCTTTTAACGACTGCTCTGAGTAGCTGACGGAAGTAGGGCTTGCTTTGAGCTAGGAACGGGCAGCAAGAGCAGAAAATAATGACAGAGGGCACAGATACCCTGCTGAAGGCAGCTCTTATCCTGCCCATATGCCCTGTAACAGTCAACAAATTGTTTTGTGTGGAAAACACTGGCCACTCTTTCTGAATCATTTTGTCAGTGTAAGAGAGAAGATGTAAATAATGTGATGTGGGGGAAGGGAGGAAAGACCTCTGCAAAGCAGTTTCCAGCATGCTGTCATAGAGGGGGAAAGGGAAAATGTTTTGGGAAAGTGCTACTGCAGCTGAATAGGTACATTCAGAAAGACTAGAGTCTCTCTGTAAGTTGCACCTATTTTCCTCCAACATTGCTTAGCTTTAATTGATGTTGACTCCTACTAAGTTTACTTCTATGGTGTGGGAATATAATTGCAAGGTCTTTCTGCCACTTGGGAACACACAAAGTTTTTTATCAAGCAGAGCATGAAAAAAGGAGGAAGGATTTGTAGGGAGAAGGAATACCTTTTCCTCAGACTTAGTGATAGAGCTGGAGCACAGGAAATACAGGAGCTTTTGTCTCAGAGTAAATTGAACAGTTTCTTAAGGAATGGTAGCTACAAGTTTGCTGTGGTTTTTTTACAGCTACCCTTTCCTGCTGTCTCTGTGAACCTTAATTTGCTCTTATCTTTAGGCTATCATGCTGCAAATCTACTGTTACATATTAAAAAATCACATAATGTAGAAAAAGGAATATTAAAGTCACATTTACTTCGGAATTTCAATTAATGCTCGATCATAATCTATTCCTCTTTCTATCACTTGCCTTTTGTGTAACAAGTTTGAAAAGGACTGTGGTTGCTGCAGAGGTTAAACCCAGCTAAGCAGAAAATCAGCAGCACACCCAGTCCTTCACATGCTCCTGGGCTGGTTATCTTGTCATGCTACCTTATGTTTTTAACCAGCCATTTCTTCTGAGATGACTTTTAAACACATGTGTGAAGAGATATATAATTGTACACTCGTCTTAGGTAAGTTAATAATGCTAACCATGAAAATACTGTGTTAAATAGGTTTCAGAATGTCAGCTCAGAGTAAAATTTCCTCCATGGGTCGTCTATCGGGAATGGTGACAGAGATTTCAGTAAGAATAAGATTTCAAAACTCTGGTCTTTACACGACTTAAAATTTTGTTTTTGGAGAAAAAGATGATAATGCATTTGCCCTGCAGGAAACCAGAGAAATCTGTGAGATTTCCTTTTATTTTGCAAATACTATTGAAGGAGGCAAATGATGACTTCTTTCAGACATGGAGTCCTCGGTCTTGGCATTACATTTGGAAGGTTGAAAACACTAGCATGACTTGATTTATATACAGGGACAGCAAAGCTTGTTGTTATCATGATGATATTATTGATGTTAGCTGACATGAGATCACAGGAACTTCAGAAGAGCACTGCCAAGATGAGGTGCTGAGAAAGCTAAGTAGACTGATGTAGGGAAAGTATATTTGGGACCACTCAGACACTTCCCGAGAGGCTTGATTCTAACCACTCAGAAAAAATAACCAGACACCATCAGAATAAAATTGAAGAGACTGTCATGCAGAAACCTGTCAATAGGAGTGTTGAAAGTTTCATATAAAAATATATAACCTTTCCTTATTTGAAGTGGATTTCTATAACTGGATTTCTATATCCATTATAATAGAAAGTGCTAGTGGACAATATTTATCTTGAGTTAATGACTTCTTGGAGAACTGAGGAGCTTATCTGTGAGACTCAGAGCCACAGGTTGCTGTAACAAAGAGTTTAGCTGGATTCAATCAAGAAGCAAAAGTATACAGTTAGACCCTTTATAGACAGCTATCATCACACCTTATACAACTCAGTGAACTTGTTATGTAGAAATTTGAAGTTGCCTAAAGAGGTCAGGGAAATAATAGTAGCCAAGGAAAGTTTATACCCATTCTCCTAATAGAAGAGCTTTTATGTATACACCAAAAAAATTTTGGATTAAATGGTCCTCTCTTATTGCTTTGCTGGGGAACAAAAGGGTGTTTCTGGAGAGGTCCGTGGTGCTTCACATCAATGCTGCCCACACATTTCTGCACATACTGGTCTACTGGCTTCATGGATTGAGACTTTTGCGCGAGCTAAAAATCTTAGAGAGTACATGTTTTTGTGAGACTATTTCCTGGGTTTCAGTGGCTTTAGAACAGCTGAGGACACAAGAGAAGTAATCTTAACTTTGAGTTAAAAAATTTTTGGGGAGGCGTTTAACCATAGACTTCAAAGCCATGAGATACCAGGACATAGTCTAGTTGGCTTCAATGAAGAAATACTGTGCAAAATTTGGACCTTTGTAGACAAGTGACATCTATAGTGACATCTGCAGAAGAGTTCTCAATCCAAGGGCAGACACATTTAAAATACTTAGCTTGTTTTTTCTATAATTTTGATTTAGAGCATATTCACTGTAAATATGTTGGTGAAGGTGTTTTTTTTTTAATTTTTTTTTAAATATTCATACTTTATATGGAATTTTTAACTGCAGGAACAAATCCTTCTTTGGTGGCATGGTATTATGGTGTCCCATCTCAGGATAGTTGTGTCACAGATGGAAATGAACATAGCAGCTGATTAAACTAACTTATGAGTAATGGACCTTGCCCTGTGGTGGACATGATTATTTGTCTTACTGATAATGAAAATAATTTCCTGACACTGTGCTTTTTGGTCATGTCCAACTCAGTCATTTTTCAACCTACTTTTTCATCAGAAACTTGAAAAATCCAAGCGTTCTGGAGAGTCAGTCTTCTAAAATAGGTAACTCATTGATCTGTCATCACTGATTTTTTCATAAGTCTTTTTAAAATAAACCTTCAGATATTTCCATACAAATAAATTTTATTTTTTAATTTTTATTTTTATTTTTTTGTATATTGCTTAGTTTCTATAGCTTTCCTTTTTATTCACTCTGTGTAAAGGTGTACAATGCTCTTTGTATTCAAGAGAATATTGATTAAGGTTAACAAAATTCTAGAGTTGAATTGTAGTTGTACACATGATGGGGAATGACTTTTTGTGTTCCCACTGCCGAAATGACATTTTGATTCCATTTCTTTCTGAAAGATGAAGGCTGGAGTTTCAGTACAAGCTGTCTCACAACTGCTCCCAGCCTGGAAAGGGCATGAGCTTATTGTAAAATTCTCTGATTGAATTTGGAAACACATGTAAATGTAATGGAGTGCTTGCTACTTTTCTCATGCTATCTTCAACTACTAACTTTTTCAATAAACAGAATTTCAGATATCTAAAATACTTAGACTGGGAGACAAGCATAAGGTTAAGATCACTATCTGAGTTCTTAGGGAAGGAGCTCTGCTTTCTTTTTTCCCTAATGGTTGTTGTAAACAAAAAACATTAGCTTTAAAATGGATTTCAGGGGAATTTTGAGAGGCCATAAATACCATCAATGAAATCTGCCACCATTGCCTTGAAAGGATGCTAGAAGAGTTGTTAAAACACCTAACTAAATAATGATATGACTTAATATATATTAGTATTATTTTTTTGCATGTGGTCCTTGGCAAGTTACACATCTATCATGGACAGACCTCTCGGGTACTGCAGCAGAAGCAGAGGAGTAGTAACAACTAAACCACGCAACTAAAGGAACTGTGCCTGAAGTGCTGTCCCTAAACTCAGATTGGTTATGGTGCCCAGTCCTGCAGTACATGGGATTACCAAGCCTTGCTAAGTTTAAAGTACAGTAATCCTCTTTCATGCAGTAACACGTGTAGATTCTTTATAACAGCTTAGATGGCAATTAGCAGGGGATTTTGGATTCATTGACTGGATACAAATATAGCATAGGGGAGGGAAAGACCTAGGCAGCAGTTCTCAAAGCAGGGGTCACTAATGCAGTAAGGGTTGGAGCACTTATGGGGGTGAGGATGAGCCAGCAGAATTTTGCAGAGGGGTGAGTGTTACTAGCATTTGGGATTGCAAACAGAGCTATTGGATCTTCTCAGAAATATATAAAGACTGTCTTGGCTGGAAAGTGTTTCTGTTTAGTTTCATGGTTTCTCCAGCATTTTGTAACCATCAGTGTAAATCCTTCAGAGCTGACACTCCAGCTGGCTGTTTCAGCAGTTACTGTCCTGCTTTTGAAGTATTAGGAGAATGTAGTTGTTGAACAAGCCTTATTAGTTTAGGGTATTGTGATGTGTCTTATGAGAACAGGCCTGGGATGAAGTGAGAAAGAATGAAGTGAGCTGACTCTGTTTTACCTGCAGAAACATTATAGTTGCAGTCAATGGAAAGTGAAAGATTTTACAAATTTCAATATTCGGCAGATCAGTGTAGTCACCAAATGAATTTTTCTGCAAATGCATTGGCTCTTTTTGCTCACAAATTTTCTGCATTTTAGTGATTCAACTGGTAATATTGAAATATCGCACCATATTTCTGGTCCCCCTCCCAGCTAGCAAAGTTGAGCCACCAGAGAATAATTTGCTGGTTAAATCCTTTTAACTTCTTTTCAGTGCTTGGGAGAAATTTTATTCAGGTAAGAACAAGATTCACACTTACTCCAAATGCAAATTCAGATCTTAGAAATATGAGCTGAATTCACACCTTTATGACTTAGAATCTATGAGTTCAGCTATTGCTTCCTGCATGCTCAGTTTCTTGTCAGAAGAGCAAGGAGCTGGCATATACAACCCTAGGTGAGAGTGGTTTGGAACAGTGCTTTGAATTAAAAACCAACCAACCAACCAACCAACCAACCAACCAAACCACAAAATCTGAGAAATTTACCTGAATTGGTATTTTTTATTTTTATGTTTTTAGGCATCAATAAGGGCTTGATTTTGGCTTGTAGTGAGCTAATAGGTTTGTTCGCCATGAATGGGCTTTGCCAACTGTTTTTTAAAACATTTAATAAATAAGCATTTGTCGAATCTATTAAAATATTCATGCTCTGTCCTGCCCATAAGATATTAAACAAGTTACAACCCCCCAAATTCGTTATATTCAATATATTGAACAGTTTAAATTAAAAATAATTCTATTTTTCATCAACATTTTTATTTTTTAATGAATTTTGTATATTTCATTTTGTGCAATCCTTGCATCAATTTCTCCCTCTCCCTCCTTTCCAAAGCACTGAATAAATGATCTTCCTGCTTAAGCTGGTCTTTGATGAACTCTGAAGTCTTGTATGTTTTATGACAATATTCTCCTCTGTGCCATTAGTGGCTTCCCTTGCTTCCATTAGCATCCCTGAAAAAGTACACCAAGAAATATTTCAATAAATTTAAGACCGAAACCAAAAGGGAGTTGACTAAGTCTATGCAAACACTTATTTTCTGGTTCTGCTGCCAAGATGAAAATTTAAGTGTGGGCAGAAAAACATGCATTGAAACTTTACTTTTATGTCAAAATGGCAGGCCACGTGCTGTTAGTGAAGACTGTAGGCAGTGGGTCAGGTTTCAGGCACGCCTGTAAACTGGGAAATGCTGGATTTTGACACGTCCCTTCCCACGTGAGATTTGATCTTCAGAGCTGTGAGGGCTGGCTTTTGGGCTGGGGCTTTGACAGGTCACAGTAGTAGGGCAGCAGCTTTCTCTTGTGGCTGCTGAGCTTGGCCTGACTGTGAGCCCCAGGGGTGCAGGTGGACCTGCTCAGACAGATCTGAAGGTGATGCCAGCTCCCAGTTTCTCACTGCAGAAGGCATGTAAGCAGCTGTTTCTCCTCTCTTTCCTAAAACAGACATAAACACTATGCAAGCCACCCCCAGAATCGCGCAGAAAAGCACATCTCAGGTTGGGCTTTCTTCCTGTTAACACTGTCTATATCAAACAACAAATACACAACATTAAATACTTCATTTTTGCAAGAAGACACAAAATCTGTAGATCTTTAGTCAAAAGATGCACCTACGTCTTGATCTACTTCTATTTATTATTCAGTTTTTATTCTGTTTGAAATTATTCTGTATTTTTAAGACCTAATTTCACAGATAGTTTCAAAACATCTGAAGTGGCATTTTTAGGTCATGAACTAGTTGTGGAATATTCTGACCTACTTCTGTAGATGAACCCAAAAGTTTGAAAGGAAAATAAATGTTTACTTCAATGTATCTTATTACTATCTATTTTGGAAGACATCATTTCTGTTTATAATCTGATAACTTTGTCAAATCTGGATTGAATATTAATAAGGGAGAAAAATGCTGAAATAAACTTCCTTTTTCTCTAACTTTTCAGCAGAAAAAGATTTGAGTGCACGGTGTCACTAGAATGCTGATACCTGCTCTATGCTAAGTTGTCATTTTGCATTTGTATCTGTGCCCCCACTTGCCATGTACATAGTGGCTGTGACTTGCTTGGAATTTATTTCTGGGGACTAGAAGGCACAGTAGTCTGTTGCACTCACAAGACATAATGGTATTATCTCATCCCTGACGAAATTCGTAACAGTTCGTGTTGAAAACGTCCATTTCCCATCACAACTGCCATGGTTCTCCTGTGGTCACTTCTTTGCTTGCTTTAATCACAATTAGGCACTCTATTTTTTCTCTCTGCCTTGTTTTCAACTGATTTTCTAATGCATCCAAGCTAGTAAGCAAATAGAGGGGAACAGAGCAAACTGTGGGGCGGTTATTTCTTTTGTTGCTGTGCTATTCTATTGTTTTCAGTTCCATGTTAACTCTGGCTCATAAAATCTTTTTTCTTACTCCATATGACTCATAGGCTAAGCAGAGCAGATGGAGGAGTGATTTCAGACAGTGACCTCATTTCTGCAAATACTACTTCTCAAAAAGAGACAGTAATCAACCTGTGTCTTACAAAAAGAAAAAGGTTGCTTTTTTTTTTCTTTTCCTTTTACTGTATTATAGACATGAACAATTTTGAAAAGATAAAAGGGCAAGGGGGAAAAGTCTGAGCTTCCAGCACTTACCAGTGTGTTCAACCATTCTGAGCCTTGTCAAAGACACAAAGAGCACTGTCAAACCTTTGAGTTCAGCCACACAGAAATCTCCTCTCATGCTATACTTTTAGCTCTTCTCTATGCAGAAAGTATTCAAAAGATTGTTTTATTAGTGAAATAGCTTTAAATTTCAACACATTAAATTTCTTTATAAGAGAGTTTCAACTAATTTTTGTATCTGAAGTTATTAAATTTGTTGCAGTGTTAAGGTCTTAGCTGCAGACACTATTACTTCAGACAAATATACATAATAATGATGGCAAATACACTATCAAAATGTATGAGTTCTCAAAAAAAAAAAAAAACAGTGTCTGCAAGGAATAACTGTGCATATTTTTTCCTGTGGTCTTCATTATCATGACTATTGTCCAAGAGAAAACACAGTTGAATGAAACCTGTAGGTTAGAAATTTCCATAATGTTGGAAACATCTGACAATTTTCATTTTCTGTAAATGATAACCAATACATACATGCAGAGCAATGATAAGTCTTGAAATCACAAAATAATATAAATCTGTAAGAGGAAAACAAGAATACAATTTCAGTAGCACTCTGAGTTTGATATTGATCTTGACTTTAATAGTGTTTGCATCATTAAGCGGACAGAACTTCAATCTTATCTTGGTGTAAAGCTGAATGTCAGGAATATATCCTTAAAACCCACAATACTTTTGTATTTTCTTCAAATCTCAAACTTTATGAGTCAAGTTTTTATGAAAGAATCTTCCTTTTCAAAAGAGGAATAATAATATACTTGGAGGATTTAGAGCTAAGATATCCTGAAGCTTAAGAAAGGAAGTGAATAAATGTCTATACTTTTTAAGAATTTTTAAAATGTTAATATATATTAAACTAGTTTTTTGAGTTTTGGAAGCAGTACAACATCATAAGTCTAAAGCGTCATCAATATGAACAAGCTGTAAGAGAAAGGAGCTAATCATTTTAATTTACTTAAAGACCAACCATCTCCACACTGATACCTAAGGAAACAAATGTTAGTGCATATGGTACATAATTTGCTTAAAGAGCAGGTAGAGTGGTAAAAGCAGTTAATTGCTGCATTATAATCACAAATATTTATACCAACATTTTTCAAATCATATTGTTTAGATTATTTTAGATTTAAAATTCTGGAAGTTATAAAATGATAGAAAGGATGGCATCAGTGCTAATAAATTACCATAGATGAATCTGTAAGGAACAATTATCAGAAGGAGTAATTAGTATGAGACACCGGCAGAAGAGCAGGGAATTCTGGATTTCTGTTGAGATAATTGCCTCATTCAATAACACATGAACCCGTGTAATGTCCTGTGAGTTGACATTGTCTCTTTTTGTAATAACTTTTGTCAATATTTGGAACTGTATTATAAGAGTTCATCTCTTCCAAAATTCAGTCATAAGGGGGAACTTCTGAGGATATAGATTTCCTTGGTCTGCCCAGTTTGGACTTCATAATTCTGATGAGAAATTAGAATTCCTTTTGTTTTTCCTTTAACTACTGAAGATATTTCTCACCATATCTTTGTATTGTTCTCTGTTGGAAGAACTTGTGGGTGGATGGTAATCCTGACCAAGGCAATCAGAAGAGGCCTTAATGAACTGAGAGCCTGTGCTCCACTTCTAGACAGGTTTGGGGGAAGGCACAGCCAAGCTGAAGCTGAGAATTAAATAAACTTTCTTGCTTTATTTTCTTGTACATGACCACAAACAGCTGACAGGACTGGTGATTTGTGACTTTCTCCTATGTCCTGCCCTTCAAACACCTCACACAGACTGTAAGCCAGTGCCCCAGATCACAGGAGAGTGATGCCAAGCCCTGCCGTGAGAGACCAGCATTGCCCAGGGCTGAACCTGCCAGTCATCCTAAGCACACGTCTTTCCTAATTCCTGCTGAGGTTTTACTTGTACGGTAGGTGGACTTTCCTGCCCTCGTGTTCTCTCCTTTGTGAGAGTTTAATGTAGTTGTCCTTCATCATCGAAAAATGAGAGAAAAGTAAGGTGTCTGTAGCTTCAGCAATATACATCAAAGGAAACAGGAGGTGATATACGATTTTATATACGTCTCAGAACACATGTGATATGTTGTGTTTTGTGACCCGTAAGAAATTTTATTTTTTGCAAGAAGTGAACTTTTATTCTAGGGGCACTGGGAAAATTGATGAGTTATGAGCACAGTAGCTATAGTTGTATACATAGTTCTGCACGTAAGTTTGTGAATGTTCATCACGTGAATGGATTTTTCCATTACTTGATAATTGCTTAAACGTCTTTAAATTGTTGGAAGGTATTTTTTGTAGTGGAGGAGGATGGCAAGCACTTTTGTAAGGTAGTAAGGAAAAAATCCCATAATAAGTGTTATGTAATTACTGTGAAATCAAATTAGAGGAAAGAATATTGAAGAAGGAGGGGTGAGGGGAATATTAAAAATTTCTTTTTTTCACAAACCAGGTACAATGCTTCATCAAGGATCTTCTCCCCCACGTGAAACTTGCCCTGGTTAGTTTAATTATGCAAATATTAATATTTGCTTCATTCCCTAAATCACAGTAATGATTGTACTATCAGATTACAGAAAATATACTAAGCATCTTATAGGAAGTCCTTTTTAAACCCTTGCTATGAGCTCAGAATAGAAACATATTATTCAGTGTAATATTTCTTCTTGAAAATGATTGTTGCAGTAAATTAAATGGGGATTCTACTCACGTTATGATATGCAGATGCTTCTTGCATGGATCCATATTTTGTTTGATGTTAAAGGTGGTTTAAATTTTGTACACAGAGAAGACCATTTCATGACTGTTGCAGTGTCAAAAACAGCTCTTGTACAAGCACTGACCAGATGGATGTACTTCACAAACCCTTTACCTAATACAAACTCTGTACACAAGATTCTGTGTCTGTTGGCATAACTACAGGACAAAGTAGTAGGTCAACATTTGTATTAGAATCGTGTAACAAGGAGGTTATTTAGCAATTAGAAGGGTTTTAGCCACCTGTGAGGTTTCATATATTGAAACATCTGCAGTCTTTTGCCATAAAGCCCAAGAGTAAGCCAAATGAATGCGGGAAATGCTGAGGCTGGCCCCTGAAAATGGAAAATCACGTTCCTGTGTCTCATGCTGTGATGGTGTCAGATATGGCAAGTGTAGGCATTACGAAAAGGTGGTAAACTGTCACCTGGACCACTCTGCTCACTCACCTAGTTGTCAGCTCCAGTAGAAATGTAATCTCATTTCTAATGCTTTTCTACTTTTTTTCTCTATTACAGTGGAGCTCTCAATGGCTCTATTTGCTGAAAGGGTTTTTTGGGCAATAGTGGCTTTCAAACACATTTGCTGCCTACTGATGAACTTGAATGGCTTTCAGGCACATTTACTGCTTACTGATGAACTAGCTCTGAGACAGGGCACTTCCTCTCACTCGCTGCCATTCCTCAAGTTTCAAAAAAAATACTCGTAAGGCAACTGGGTGTCTGCTTGCTAATGGAAGACTCAGTGGAGCTTCTGCTGTTTTCTCCTAGTGGGCTTGATTTACAAGGACTCACCTATGGGCATAGAGAGGATGGCCAATAGATGTGACAGCTGTTTATTTACATGCATGCCTCCATTCAATACTTATTTAGTATTTGTACTATTTAGCAACTATTTGTACTTGCTAAAATGTGTGTACTTGCTTATGCCAATAATAGAAGGTCAAAGCCTTCTTCTGGAAAGCTCTGGAGGTCAGATTATGACAAGGTAGCCTGCTCCTCACCTGCTCTGCTCCCTCTCCCTTGGGCTGTCCTTATGGGCCTCATTTTGCTAGTTTGGTAAAACCACTTTCTAATCTACTGATTAGAGCTGTGTAAACTTATACACATGGTATTGCTAACAATCAGACATTCCTTAAGACTCCTGTGACAGATAAAAATCACACTAGAGAAAAATTTTACTTTACAGTCCCCAGGGCTTAAAATGAAATATTGACTATAATGAAGGTTGGTTTTTCTTCTGATTACTGAAATGTTTCACAACATCCATCTACGAGGCACAAATTCACAGCACATTTGACTGCAAAAATAGCCTTTTGCATTGCAATGTCCCTTCCTTGGGACATAGGTGATTAATAGGCTTTTTGTAAGTAAGAAGTCTCTTTTATGCAGTAACACGTGGATTCATAGAAACTTACATTAGAATTAGAGAGTCATTTGGATTCATTGACTGTGTACAATTATGGTTTCCTCTCGCCTGATTTCTATGACCTATGCTTTAGATTGAACTTTACAGTACACCACCCACATTAAGCATCATTATAATTCCCATTGACTACTGATTTATTTTCCATGGTATTTAAGAGATTTCTCAAGGGAATAGTGAAAATTTTCTGTAAGTCAAAAATAGTACAGTGAAATAAATAGCCATTTTTAATGGCATCCATTGTTTCCCCAAGATGTACCGTCTCAGGGGGCCCCAGTCTAGCAGAGATTAGTCCTAAGTCTTTTATAAATCTGCCTCTACTTGTTATGTATCACTTCTCACCTCACAGGCATTTGAGATTGTTCCTCACTTAGCACAACAGCTCTGCACAAAAACTCCTTCCATTTGGTTTCATCTTGAAGTCCTGGGAGAGTTTCCTGATTGATGGTAGCCTGTTCAGCCAGTGGACATTTGTGGTTTGAATTATTGTTGTTAGTGCATTAGCTTTCAGAAATGTTTAGGTTAACACTTACCTTTGGCTGTAACAATATTTCTTTTCATTGTAACAGGTTCTTCTTGTGTTATTTCTATCAAATCGGAGATTAATGATACAATCTGCTTTTGTGTTCTGTTACCGCCTGAGAACACCAAGCTATGACAAATATTGCTCTAAAAGACTCCTGAACAGTATCTAAGTCTTGTTAGCCTAGTTAGGGGGAGTACACATTGCATGGGGAATCTTATGAGTCATTTAAGGGAAGAGAGGTTTTAAAAGCGCTCAAAAAATTTGGAGAGCATTGACGCAATAAAGATATAAAATCCAGCTCCATTTTTCATTATCATCCAGAGAACAAATAGCTACATTATAACTAAAGTTATATGTCACAAATGTACCAGTAGATACAGACTAACAGGACAATTCTAGTCACAGCAAGAGAAAAAAATACAAAACCGAGGATATTAACACATCATTCTGTGCTGTTCTATGACTCATTCAAGACACCATGATACTTAATCACAATGAAATGCCATAAAGATACACTGCAAAAAGTGAAATTATAGCTGGCTTTCAGTAGTTTTTCAGGTAGCTTTTACTGGAAGCAAAACCTTCGCATTTAAATACTTTTGCACATCCAATAAAATTCTTGAGTGTCAAGTACAAATTCTATTTTGTTTCCTGATTCCTTCTCAAAATTTCACTGTGTGTGCTCACAGTAGATCACCAGAATGGGAGTCTACAGTGGCAAGAAGACTGAAGACAAGTGATGTGAATGTTTAAACTCTCTATAATCACCAGTTAATATACAGTCAAAATTATTTTTAAAAGGTAGGAGCTATCACTGAAAAATTCCCTTAGACTGTGAGACCAAAAGAGAGCACAAGAGGAAACACCAATGAGATGGAGACGTCATGACAGGGGAGAAAACTTTTCCCATACATTAGGGAAAAAAATATAAAATTCTGATTTCAAAGCAGCTTTCTCTGCACACAAAGCAATTAGTTCCTGCAATTTCAAAGATGAGAATTTGTGTATTTATCATCACTTGCATGATCACTACAAGAAACGATCATGGAACGGCTGAGAAACGTAACTTATTTCCTCTTTAAGGCATCTGCCGATGGATTGTAGAGCAAGTATATTAATAGTGCTTTTAAAGCTATTTGAAATGTTGAAGAAAAAGAGGGAATCTCCTTTTTGCTTCCATGAGAAATGATAGCAAAATAAATGTGTCAGAGGAACAATTTCAGCTTTTTAAGATCTGAATTAACATTCCAATGGCACTTCTACACTTCAAATAGTTTTGATCTTATTGTCTGTCACTGCACTTCCAGGATTCTCTTTGTCATATATTTAGTCCTTTAGATAGATGGTTAACTTGGTGAATAACAAGAGAAGGCTTAAATTAATATCTTGGCAGGTTCACTTATATTAAATAAAATACTTGGGAGATAACTGTACTGGGTTAACCCTGGACAGAGGAGACAAAATATAACAAAGGTTTCATGAGTCAAGGTAAGGACAGGGACAGATCACTTACCTATCACCGTCACAGGTAAAACAGACTCAAAGCGGGGATATTAATTAAATTTATTACTAACAGAATCAGAGCAGGAGAGTGAGAAGCAAAATAAATCTTAAAAATACCTTCCCCCCACCCCTCCCTCCTTCCAAGTTCTCCCTCCTCCCCTCCACAGCAGTGTAGAGAGACAGAGGATGGGGGTTACGGTCAGTTGTTGTTTCTGGAACTACTCAGAGGTAGGAGTCCTTCCCCTGTCTCTCTCACAGGAGACAGTCCTTCATGAACTTCTCCAGCATGAGTCCATCCCATGGGCAACAATTCCTCACAGACTGCTGCAACTGGGTCACTTCTCCACAGGGTGCAATCCTGCAGGCACAGGCTGTGGTGGGTCCCCCACAGGACCACAATCCTACCAGGAAAATCCTGCTCTGGGATGGACTCCTCTCTCCAGGGGTCAGCAGGTCCCTCCCACATGGGAGGCTCCAGCATGGGCCTCCCACGGGGTCACAGCCTCCTTTGGGCATCCACCTGCTCTGGCATGGGCTCCTCCATGGGCTGCAGGTGTATCTCTGCACTCCTGTGGTCCTCCATGGACTGCAGGGGCACAGCCTGGTTCACCATGGTCCTCACCACGGGCTGCAAGGAAACCTCAGCTCCAGGGCCTGTAGCACCTCCTTCCCCTCCTTCTCCACTGACTCTGGTGTCTGCACAGCTGTTCCAATGTTCTGACGTGGCTCTTCTCTGGCTGCAATTGTCATCTGCCTAACAACCTTTTTTTCCCTTCTTAAATATGTTATCACAGAGGTGTTACTATAATCCCTGATTGGCTTGGCCTTGGCCAGTGGTGGGTCTCTCTGGAGCCGTCTGGCATTGGCTCTGCCAGACATGGCAGATGCTTCCAGCAGCTTCTCACAGAAGCCTCCCCTGTAACCCCTCTGCTACCAAAACCTGGCCACACAAACCCGATACAATAACAGACACCAGAGGATAAACTAGAAACAGATAGTAAAGAATCAAGGTAGAAGTCTTATAAATATATAAGGTTGTGCTTGCAGACATGGGGTCGGGCTCTTCTCAGCTCTGCCAAGCAATAGGACAAGAAGCAACAGGAAGAAACTGATGCACAGGAATTTCCACCTGAATATGAGGAAGAACTTCTTAACAGTGTAAGAGACCGTGCACTGGAACAAATTGCCCAAGAAGCTGTGCTTCACTAGAGATATTCAAGAACCACCTGAATGCAATCTTGGGCCACACGGTCTAGGATAACCCTGCTTGAGCAGGGAGGCTGGAACAGGTGACCCACTGTGGTCCCTTCCAACTTGACCCATTCTCTGGTTCTGAGATTTTCAGTGACTAAAGCAGCATCTGTTTGCAAAACTGTGACCTTAACTAGTTTCCATGGTCTAAGGAAGGTAAGGGAAACAAACTTCCCTTTGGAAAATTTGAAAGGAGGTTATGTTGTGAGAAGAGAAATGAAAACAGATCCATCTAGTTGGATTTTTTTTTCCTTAACTAGTAGCATTTTTTGGTATAAGAAACCACTATTTTGTCTACAAAATGTTAATTCCAATGATTGCTTTGAAAGATAAAGCAAACTAAATGAATAAGTATACAGAACTTCAAACTTTGAATTGTTTACTATACTCAGATAAAAAAGCCCCAGGAGGGATTGGAACAGTTGTTGTCTGAAGGTTCAGTTCCCTCAGTTAATAAGAGCTTCTGGTGATTTGGTAGATATTTGGAGGAAAATAGATCTGGCAACAAGCCTGAAGATATTTCTTTAGCTTCAGGCTGTGAGAAATGTGGCACATCTATTTACAAAGGACAGAAGGAAAGGAAGACTGTTTAAAAAAAAAAAAAAGACAAACTAATGCTCCATTTTTATCATCTCTCAGCTTGAAATACAGTGAGGCACATAATGTCCCTGTAGCTACAGCAGGCTTCCTCATAAATACTGGTGACGTGCTGAATGCTTTAAGAAAAGGAATGGAAGTCATTAGACTTCTCATTACTGGCCTAGCTCTTGGGTAAGTGTCCTAACAACTGCCGAAGCATGAAAAGACACCCTGGCAACTGCTGATCGGCCAAAAGATTTCTTCCTCCCCTGCTATTTCCATTGGATCTTTTATTTAAAAACAGAGAGGAGCTTGAACTGAAAGATCTGAGCTATGATGTGAAGGATGCAAGACCTAAGTAAGTATATTAAGCAAAGACCTTGTGAAAACTTTGCTGATACTGTTCCATTCTCATTCAGTAGCATGGTGCTTTTTGTCTTAACTATGTGTACAGAAACTGTAAAATATAAAACCCAGTATGCTTTAAAAACTATTTTTATGATCTCTGGTTTAAGTATTTTTTTTCCTGATGTCTGTGGCAGATGGTAAAACTGAGATAATGCCACAACTGTGTGAGGCAGAAGTAAATGTAGACCTAAAATGACTGAAAGAGCTTGCAAAGATTAATTACAGTAGAGGGATATGCATGCCATAGCTGGCAGAGTCTCTCTCTATATCATGTGTAAGTATATTTGATTATATAAGTTCAAAAATAGCTTTTGTGCAGTGACTCAGATGCCTTTTTATTTTTGATATGCATTAACTTTCATGAATTCTTTTGATGTAAACCAAACTCCACATTCTCTGCATCATCATTATGACTTCTTTGGATATTTTGTGGTAAAATGCAAGAAAGAGAATATGCTGCCCCAGCTGCACTTTGACAAACTGGATCATTCTTTATGTGTCACATCCATGCCACAGCAGGATGAAAAAGCAGTACATTTTAGCATGAAACAGGGACACCATTCTCCCACCTTCTGCATCAGAAGAACAGGTAGGTTGCCTAGGAGAAGACTGCGGGTACAAAACATTCTGTGTTAATGAAGGGTATAATGAATTTGTAATAAATCAGATGTTCTAGGATTACTATTTAGTCATGTTCTGCCTCCTATATGTAATGCAACTTATTCATTAGGAAGGAGGGACTGACACATAAATTTGTATTTATCATAGGGTAATAGCATGGACATTGTAAGTAATTTTAGAATAGGTTTTGGGAAAGCAAAAAAAATACCATTGTTTAGCAATTAATAGCTTCCTGTTTGGAAGGAAAACATCAATTTTGAAGATAGCAGGTATTGAAACACAAAGAACAGCTTGAAGAAGTAAGAGGGTATAGCATCTTTGGGACTAGACAGGATTTTAACTTTGAAATGCATCCCTTGCTTGAAGTTTCTATATTACCTTTTCCCCCCTCTTTGGTCAGCTTTTTCTTTTCTTTACCTCTAGGAAATGGGCCAGAGGGTGGCTTTATCTAAATTACAGTGAAAGCACCTCCTAGAGATGAAATGATCTGCTTCTGCTTGTCCAGGACTCTTTTGCCTTGGTCAAACACCATTACCTAGCTGGAGAATATGCATCTGACATTTCAGGGCCTCTGCTTTTGAGAGAGGAATGGGGAAAAGAGGTTGTGCTACTCTATGAACTGCAGGTCTAAAAACTCATGAGAGAAAATGGAACTTCATTCCAAGAACTAGCCTAGTGGTACAATTTTTGAGCTTTGCAAACATCTGCTCTTGCCCCAGATTCTGCTCAGCTGGATGCTGTTCTGCTGGTCAGGGATTCAAAGAAGGGAAGGTCAGTCCCCTTACAGGTACAAGCCAGAACTTTAGTAAGCTGCACCTTTTTTTTCTTCTGCCATTGATAACAAAATGCAAGGCTTGGAGTTAGTGATATTTTTGGAGTGGGATGAGGAAAAAATTGTAAAATTATAGAGATTGTAGAAGGACCACTTTCCAGCTAATTTTCAGCATAGTGCCTGCAGGCCTGCACACAAAGTTTCTTTTGTTCTTCCTAACCTCTCATGTTATTTTGCTTCCTGAAAGAGAAAACTGTGTTTGTTGCTTGATGCATCAGAAATCAGCACAACCTCTTTTTCTTCCATTTGGAAGATTAATTACTGGTTTTGTTGAAACTTGTAAAAATTGCACTAAACTGCACTAAACTGATCTATTTTGTACAAAATTCCATTATATGTTTTAGTGCTAATAGGCTTTATTCACCTCAAAATTGAAGAGTGTGCACTCTCCGGTATAAAATTGCCTGCACTCTTCTATTTTCTTCAACTTTTCTTTGCTTACTAGTACAGTACAGAAAGAGGCAAATGTTTCTTGTTTTTCAGGCTGATGAGTAAAGACCCTTAACTTGGCTATACAGGCATGCAGATATTAGAGCATAAAAATGGTTGCCAAACAAGGTTACAGGAAGCACATTAAATATAACTCCATTTTGTCATTAAAGGAAAAGCATTGTTGACTCAGTGAACAGAAATCTGTTTAGTATTCCCCTATAATGCTGCACCATATACATCCTAAGGATGGTTTGTTAGCAGGGTTAACTCCTACCAGAATCACACAACAGTTGAGTCTGAAAGGTACCTCCAAAGGCCATCTACTCCAACATCCCTACTCAAAGCAGGGCCATCTAGAGCAGATTGCTCAGAACCATGTCCACCTGTATTTTGAATATCTCCAGAGACAGACTCCACAGCCTGCCTAGATAACCTGTTTTCGTGTTCAACCATCCCTACAATGAAAAAGTGATTGTTTTTTTCATACGTTTCAAAAAAACTTCCTGCATTTCAGTTTGTGCGCATTGACTCCTGTCCTCTCAGTGGGCACCACCGAGAAAAGTCTGGGTCCATCTTCTGTAGCTCCCCACTCTGGTATTGACACACATTGATAAGAACCCCCTGAGCCTTCTCTTCTCCAGGCTTAACAGACTCATCTCTCCCAGCCTTTCCTCATATGTCAGGTACCTCCATCTCTTAGTCACCTTCATAGCCCATTCCTGGACTTACTCCAATATGTCCATGTCTCTCTTCTACTGCAGAGTCTAGAACTAAAGTTGACCCTGTCTCACATGCAGCACATAGATAACTTCCTAGATTTTACGTTCCTTTAAATCAACCAGACAAGCTTTCTCCTTGTCTGTCAGAGTGAGATTTTCCGAGGAGCAATCAGCTCTTCCTTTCCCCGTGGGATCTGATATTGATATTGCTGACTGGAATCTGAATCAGAATGCAAAATCTATCTGAAGCAAAATAGTGCCTTTGACAATGGCTACAAAAATAGCAGGTTCTTTTGGTCTGGAAGCTGGGGCATATAATAATGAAAGGTTGGTCCAAAAATCAATAAGGGAAAACCTGAAATGTTGCCTTAAATCATTGCTCATCAGAAGTCAGGTTTAAGGAAAATAAATAGAACAGGGTGGACTAGACAGAACAGATAATTTTGATATCCCAGAATCATTTTACTGAACAGTGATGATGGAAGTGAGTCATTTTACTCGCTATGACTCAAAGATGTTTCAGATAAAATCCAGGTCTATAATCTATCTGCCTAGAATAAATTATATTTGAATGGCAATAGGAAGACAAATGTTATTTATAAAAATGAGTGAAATCAGTTAGTATGCTGATTGGGTGGTAAAAAAGAAAAATCAAACATGGAGATTAATCTCTGCAAATTTACACAGTTTAGAAAAAATACCTTTCAGTTTAGTTCTGTGCGACACTATGTATCAATAGTATGAGCTACAGACATCATAGGTCTCTTTACCTTCTGCCTTGTACCTGCAAAAGAAGTGTACGTGTCTCGATGATGCATGCTAGCCTACTACTAAGCTAGAAAAGCAGATTTTGCTCATTTTCCATTGAGTGAGTTAAAGATTACAGCTGAACTCCTTGCACATGGATGTACCCATAGATTCACATTGCATGAATTTTCCAGCAGAGAAAAATATTATAGAGTGGAATTGTTTTTTACCAGTAAAGTGAAAAGGAGTATTGCATAGATCTACAGCATTTCCTCTTACTACTGTGCCGGTAGCAATGTGTGCCATTACACTGAGGTTATTTCTAGCACCTCAATGAGATTCTTGCTGCTTGATTTTAATATTGAGTTAGACCAGTACGATTTTAGAGGAATTGCGCCTGGATGCAGTGTCTCATTTACTCATTGCTGTCACTGCTTTTTTTTCCAAAGTAAAGAAGAAAGGGAGACAGACATATTCTTTCATTTTTTTTCTCCAGTTCCTTGCTTTGTCCCCTCTCTCTTCTCTCCTTTTCTTGGAAAGATCTCTCTTATTTTTTTTTTTCAGGGAACAGGAACCCACTGATGAGATCCAAACATAGCAAGCTGGTCCCAAATTCTATTTCCCTACTACAATGAATGGGAAGAAATATTCCGGTAAGAAAATATGGCGGCATTTTCTTTCTCTCATTTTTCGCACACTAATGTGTTCTATGGGAGAGTGGTTGTGTCCAAATCCCCTTTTGTGTTGGGCAACACCATCCATGTTTATCAGTTTAGGTTATGGTCCAGAGCAGGTAATTTGGTACTAATCTTCAAATTATGTATATTAAATATGGAAGTTTACAACTTTAGGGTACTTAATGAAATATCAACATTTATTCTTGAACATCTATGTCTTAAATGATGAAAAAAAATCCTCAATTGAATCAAAATAAAAATGCGAACTAAATCCAGTTGTCCTCATTTGTGCACAATGATCCTTCCAGACCAAGATGAAGATTCTGCCTCTAGCTGTAAATATGCAGAGATTGGAGTAAAACTGCTATTGCAGGTGTTACTTCCCCCAAACCCTCCCTGTCTCCAGTAACAGATTTCAGGATTTTTTTTCCTCCTACCCTATGTGACTAATCATATTTATCTATATAAATGCTGAAACAGTACTTTTGTTCTTCTGCTGTACTTCATCACAGGGTGAAAGGGACTGTGCGTGGATCAGTCTCTGAGGACTATTAACCTAAAAAGGCATATATTATGTTGGAGTCAGGACCTTTCTGCTGTATAAACAATACAATTATTGCTTTCAGAAAAAGGGGGATACAGGAAATAAACCTTAAAATTAACTCTTTAAATCCAATCTTATCTCATTTGTGTCATTGCTGTTCACTCATCCATACCATCTCATGCTTTGGAAGGTGGTGTGATTTTTATCTCTCGGTTTTTTCTTTCTTGTTTTGTTGTTTTTGTTGTTTTGTAGGGGGGTTTTTTTAACTTTTTTTGTAAAAATTTGATAGAGTTGCTGTGATAGCATGGTCTTAGAACACACTAGGTCTTGACATTTTTCATAAAGATGATGCTGTAGTCCTTGTTTAGTTGTTCCAAAAGGACTGTTTGTAGATGAATTCTATTGCTCTTCAGCTTAAATGGGACTGACTCTGTAATGACATAGTAAATTTTACCTACAAAGACAGAAGTTTTTTAATTTAGAATGATTCAATTTACAAGTTCGTACTTTGGCAATACGATTCCATTTTGAGTGAAATAATTCAAATAAAGGTCACTTGATGTTACTATTTAAGCATGTGTGAATTATTAAATCATGCATATGCTATAAAAATTTTTGATAAAACCCCATGAGAAGTATTCTTATTTTCATGCAGATAAATACTTGGTAAGAATTGTGAAAGTAAATTAGTTTTGATCATTAAAGCACTTCTGTTTTTATTTACAAATCTATATTTTTCTGGAGGC
This sequence comes from Oxyruncus cristatus, assembly GCA_013399855.1. Taxonomy (NCBI): domain Eukaryota; kingdom Metazoa; phylum Chordata; class Aves; order Passeriformes; family Cotingidae; genus Oxyruncus; species Oxyruncus cristatus. The sequence continues at coordinate 1,238,566 of VXAY01003855.1, read as the reverse complement.
TGAATATCACGCAGTATATAATAATCTTTATCAAAGAGAATGTCTGGGAGTTTTTCTGTAATGTCCAGAATGACTTGCTGTGTTAGACTCAGGACTGTAAAATTATGCTGCTCTTACTATAAAGAATAATTTACCACTAGAATCACCATATACTGCAAAAAGGTCTGCTCTGCCAAGATAGCATCATTAAACTTCTGTTCAAATTCCTGGAAAGTGTGACAAGAGTCTAGGAAGTTTGCAAGGATGCCTAGCATATAGTCATAAAATACAGCAGCAGTGAAGTCAGAATGCAGTGTCCTAACTGCAGAAGTGCCATATCCTCTTTGACCCTATAACTCTGGCCCAGCTCCTGTTGTTCCAAGTACTTTGTGTCTATTTGAGCACTTCATTTCCCAGTTCCGATCAGCAAGGATTAATTTACTGCCCTCTGAGTACTGTTCAGAGTCTGCGGTGAGAGTTAATAGAAAAGTGAATCAGATTGATGGACAAGTGCTCTCAACTGAACTGCAACTAATCTGCTGATTTTCCTTAGCAGAGAGAAATAGGAGAGGAAGCCAAGCCTGTGGCATCAGCATTAAGCCCTGTATGTGCTAGGGCAGGTCCAGTCCCTCTACCATCCCTTTTACAATGCCTCTGCACTCATGTGAAGGACAGCACCCTGCTTGCTTGGGCTACAGAAGCCGGTCAGATGTGGGGCGCCGCCAGAATGGGAGGTTCCCTGACCTGCACTGTCCTGAGCCGAGTTGATCAGCTGCAGGGCTGCTCAGAGGGGCACAGAACAGCCCTGCTTTCACGCTTTGTTTTGCCCAATATTCTCGCTTTTCTTTCTCACATATAATTAGGCCAAGCTAGTTTTACTCTTTTCCCCACTAGCCCTGGGTTTGCTGATTTTATGCCGTATTTGTTAATTTTGGTTTAGTGAGAACCCCTGCTAAGCCAACGTTCCCTTTCACTATACTTTGATGATATTCACCCAAAAGCAGTTTCTCATACTTGCCTTACACTTAGGTATATTGGTCCCAAATTCTCTATTATCTTAATAGTTTTAGACCCCTTTGGGTTTTGTCAACTACTTCTTCGATTTTGTTCCATGTCCAGGAGACTCTCACATTTTTTCCTTGGAAGTTCAGCCTCAGATGAGGGTTTCCTTTCTATCTGTATACCTGAACTGAGTGATCAGATTTTGATTATGGATAATTAATTATGTACAAACCCATAATAAGTGTTCAACCTAGTGAAACCTCGTGTCTTGTCATCTGCTTGTTTGCCCATGCTTGGATATTGTACTGTATTGGTGACACTGTGATAGTGATTGTAGACTGGCAGCCTGGGCAGGTGAAGAAAATTTTGATCCCAGAACTACAGAAGGGTTCAAGCAGGTGTCCTGTCACTGAAAGGCAGTAGGTATTTCTCCTTAGGTCCACGGCCCTTGCTGTCTTCTCTCTCTCTTCGCATGTGCACATACATGGCACATGTACATACTTGACTGTTAAAAGGTTGCTGAATTATAAATCAGAGTAATTAGGAACTGAGGGAAATAGTTACTGCTGCAATGGTGGAAGGGTCTGTTTCATTTCAGAAATTTTATAAACCTAGGACACTGTGAGCTTATCTTTCTCTCAGCTCTTTGTTCATCCTGTATGGATGCAACCTGAATCTTGGAATTACAGTAGTAAATCAACCCAAAGACCCACTCAGTTCACCATTGTCTGTATCTAAGTTTCAAAAAAAAAAGGTATTTCAGAGAAATTTGCTAAATGGTATTAATGTCCCCAAGTGTCTTAAGCTCTCTCTAAGCTTTGAACACAAAGGTCTGTTTCTACCCTATGGATGACCCCTTCTGCATGCCCCCAGCTGCTAGACCACTTTCTGCTGCTTCACATCTCTCTGGAATGGGCAACACTAGAGCTGAAAGCAGAATCCTGGGAACCAGCCAGCGCATTACCAGAACATTTTCTTTCTTTCTCTCAGTTGGCATCTAAGAACAACACTTGGTAAGTTTGGTATTGCAGTCAACCTATCCATGGCACATGTGACAGACCTTTAACTAAAATTTCTCCTAAGTAATGTCTTTGAGATTTGCCATAATCTTCATATTTGTCTTTGAACTTGTAGTTAGTTCATTAGAGTCCTGAGTTGTTTTGATATCTATTTTTCAGAGCAGTTTTATCCTGGATGTATGTGTGTACTAACTAAACTATCCACAGCTTTTCCCCTCTACCAGCTGGAAAAGCTAGAAGATAAAATTAGACCTGACTGAAAAAGCTGGTGCATTATTGTTTGGATGCCTTTGAGAAGCTGTGATAGAATTTTCCCCTGCTGTGGTCTGTCCTGTTTCTAATCATTATTCTTCTATGCTTTGAGCACCGATTACCGCTACTTTGCCTCTGCAGGAATGGATGCATTTGAGAGAGCCAAGCTGAGGATATCTTAACTGTATATGCTGTGTTTTGCTGCTGCCTGCCATTGCAGAAGAAAGTATAATGGCAGTTTAACCCAGTGTTTTGGTTCACACTGAGGTCATTCTTTTCAACCATGTCAAGTCATCAGCAATGGACCCTTAGGACAGGGAGGGAGCACTTTTTACAGAAATGTCACATTTCCCAAGACTACAGCAACAGGTAAAGGCTTTTGTTCCTAAGGACTGGATTTGTATCAAGAGCCTTTGTGCAACTTTTTGGAAGATTAAAGGAAAAATACACTTCAACAAAATTCAGTCCCTCATTAGCACAATGAAGAGTTGTTTGCACAAACATCTGATCTTGTCACAAGCACTGTCAAAGTGGATTAAAAAGTAAACCAAGCTTTCTCACTGGATATCTCCAGACATGACAGTCAAAGAAGTTGATATCCTCAGAAGTGCAGTAAGCACCCCAAAGTGAGTGAAGAGGCAAATTGCACTTGTTCAGAAGAAATCTGTTTCTGGAGGGAACAATTTTTCTCATCACATAAATTTCCCATATCACTAGATGGCTGGCAGACTAACTTTTCTTTGCATAAATAAGGTAATACTCCTCCATTTGACAACGTTTAGACATTGTGCTATGACCAGATGTGAAATTTCATGTTGGGGTAGCCACAAATAACCTGACACAAGTACTGCTTTTGCTTATAAGGAAACAAGACCATGGAGCGAGAGCCAATTAATTTTAATAGAAAGGTAATTAATTTTAATAGAAATGTAATTAATTCAAGCCTTAATTAAAAATTAACCTGCTTTAAGGCCTACTGAGAAAATTACTGCAAACCATGATTCAGCTTAATTTCGGCATAGCAACATCACACACTTACTTGATACAAGCAGGTTTCAGACTGAAGCAGGTTGGACACTTTCCCTGGGCTTATTCTAGCAGACTGGGATACTTCACATCCTAAACCTGTAGTTTTCCCGCACCTAAGTACCACTAATCAGTGTTCAAGGTCAGGTTGGCTGGGGCCCTGCACAAGCTGATCTAATGGGTGGCATTCCTGCCTGTGGAGGGGGAGTTGGATCTAGATGATCTTTAAGGTCCCTTCCAACCCAAACCATTCTATGCTTCTTTCATATAACATATATTATACAATCTATAATTCAAACCTTCATCCTGTGAATCACATAATCTGTCAGTCTTGGGTTACAGTTGCCTAAATTGATTTGCCTTTGCCTAATAATAAGAGTGCTCACCTCAGAGTCTGTGAGAATCCAGGGGCAGACGTGACTGTCGACTTTTTTTTGTAACATTTAAAAGATTCAACAGAGGGTACTGGGAGAAGACAGGGCTGTCTCCCACATGTGTAACCTAACCACTGAACTGCTCTAGAATTGTGTGCCTTTCTGTGTCTACGTTTGACACTATTGAGTGTCTTACTGTGTTTTTAGTTTAAAATAAAAATGACAACAATGATCCTTGAAATGTTTTGATGGTGTCCTAATAGGAAAAGGATTTTTTAAAAAAAAGCTTTGAGGATTTTGCAAAGATTTCTCTGACTGAAATATTCTGTATTTTCTTGCACACTGTTTATCAGGAATACAAACTTGGTTTGGTTTTGGGTTTTTTTAAGAGAAAGAGTGATGTGAACAGTTTAAATCTTCAGGATCTATGTGTCTCAAGGAATTTTGCTTAAAAATAGAAGTACCATAGTAATCTGTAGATGTAAAGCCTAAAGTGACACAAATGCAACAAATAATTACTACCTATGCTTTTCAGTAGCAGGTAGCTTTGAATTGTTGTTTTTTTTTTTCCTTATCAAATAGTAAATTCACAATTACATGCAGTTCTAAAGAGATTGTGTGGGCAAATACTTTCTGCCAAAAGAGTGAAACAGGGAGTATTCAAAAATGTTGAAATGTTCCAGTAGCTGAGCACTCAAAATACTTTTGACATTTTTTAAAAGAAATAGTTCATCTTCTCATGTTGAAATGGCCTTTTCTTTTTGAAATAAGTAACTGATAAAGAGTGGGAGTTGAGGAAAAAGGTTAAGTAACCTAGAGACAAAACCAAATGCTTGTCTTCCACAAACTCTAAACTTTAAGTTGACCTGCATTATTATTTCTTCCTTGTGTGGTTTTCATTTTCCCTGAAACCTCTTTTTCTTCTCCTCTTCTCTGACCTCTCTCCCAATTCAACCAAACAAAAAAGGTCTCTTGGCAATTAAGCAGGTTGCTTTGCCATGGATACAAAACAAGAAATCAGATGAATGACTCCATGAGCATTTTTCAGGCTCAGTCAATTCTGAGTTCTGTTCATGGGGGAAATGAAGGATTTGGAGGGCGTAGGACTGGAGCAAAAGAAATATTTTGTTCCAGTTTTAAACTACCTTTACACAGAGTTTCACAGAATCCTAATACTTCTTGAAATAACTCCTTTTCCTTTCCCTTTCATTTTACCTGGTCTGACTGTGAAGGTCTGGACCACAACAAACCCTGAAGTGAAAACAGGGAAGGTTTTGCTTCATATGGCTCCTCAGGGTGTCCTCTGTCTGTTGCTGGGGTACATTAATGGTTTTTGAAAGCATTGTTCTAGTGGAATGCTCCAGCACTAATTTAAAATTATGTTAAATTGAACCTGAAATATGTTTCCAGTGCTGTCATCCCCACACCACTTACCTTCTCCTTCGCTTCAGCACTTCACTGCATTTTAAGTTCCTTCTATAGGTTGGCTTGTGCCTGAGACTTAGCACGTGGACTGCAAAGGTCTTCCAAAATCTTTCAATGCTGAAAGCTTTATCAATGGCTTCCAAACAATTTTCTTTATAGTTTCAATAAATAAAATGTTCATCACGAAGTGAAATTCTAGGGAATAATAAAGGAAAATAGTAAATGGTACTAATATGCTGCAGGAATTATTTTTTATTTCATGAATGTATAGTCAGTGATTATAGTTATTTATATACTGTACCATATTTAAAACTTATTTGCTTGTTTTCATGTGTTTTGCTTTTATGTATTTGAGTTATATATGAAAACTATGTATATTGGCAGTACATACCTATTATACATCTTACTGGTTTAAATATCTACTAAAGTTGATTAAATTTATGTCTTTAGCATTTACATGTTTGTGTAGTCAGTAAATTAAAATATAGTGACCAAATAACTCAACTGAGCTATACAATAAGTCTGATAGATAATTAAGGCAAAGGACAACTTGAATTCAGTCTTTTTGATTAAAGAATAAAACACTGCCGCAAAGTAATTTATCACATAGTAATGCATAAAGAAGGCATTACAGGAAATAACTATCTGTTGCCAAAAAAATACCATAAACAGAACACATTTTAACTATTGATTCTTCCCTTATCTCTGCTGGTATTTTATTAAGGGATACATCACTGTGGTTTAGGAGATATATATCATCAGCTGAGTTACTGGAGCATTATAGGCATACATACCTACTATATCTTTAAGTTTAGTTTTAGTAATGAGGATAATAATTAGCAGAGAAAATGTAGCAGCAGAACCTTTATTAGCCTAATTAGTAGTCAGAACAGGTACCTAGGTTTTCTGGCAGGCTTGACGCACTTGCACTACAGCCTGACTGGCCTGTGTTCACTTGTCAGTAGCTAGATCAGGGACAATATAGGTATAAGTGTCTGTTTGCCTATGTTGTGACTGCATTGCACATCCAGGGAGGATCATTTTGGAGGTAAATCTTGCAACAGACATAAAGCCACTTAAAATTAGATGCTTTACCTTACAAATGTATTCCATAAAGATGCTATTCCAGATTTTAAAATCTTTGTGATCTGTCGGCAAGAACCGCTTTCGAGCTATGACTATCACAAAAACATGGTGGCTAGAACTCATTTTACAGCACAGAAAAAACTGGTCTATACGTTAATATGACAAGACAGCTATTGTCACAAATTGGATCTGATGAACTTGATCCTCGAAGACCCCCAGACCACTTTCAGAACCATTAAGGTGTAAAGTAGGCATGATACATGATATTAACTACATACATATACAGATAAGAAACTTTTATTTTATTTTATTTTAAGTAACTAATCTACTACATTGTTGGTCAAACATCTGAACTCCAATCCCATGAAAAAACAGCTCAAAAGAATGACAGTATCAAATATTTGTGAGCATCTACAAGATAAGAGAAGGATCGGTAACAGCCAAGTGGATTCAGATTAGCAAGTCACATCAAACCAATCTGAATTCCTTTTTTCCTTCCCAACCCTGTGTTCTGTTCCGTATTTTAGTGTTAGTAAGGCTCCTAACAGAGTATCCTGTGATATGCTCAGAAGTTTGATCAGCAGGTCAAGGGAGGTGAACCTCTCTTCTACCTCTACTCTGCTAAGGTGAGATGTCACCTGGAGTACTGCATCCAGCTCTGGGATCATCAACATACAAATATAGTGTATATAGTGGGGCAACTCCAGAGGAGATTATCAGAGAGCTGGAGCACTTCTTCTATGAAGACAGGCAGAGGGAGGTGGGATTGTTCAGCCCTGAGAAGGGAAGGCTCCACAGAGACATTCTATCAGCCTTTTAGTATATGAAGGGGGCCTACAAGAGAACTGGAGAGGGACTTCTTTATAAGGGCATGTAGCAATAGGACAAGAAGCAATGACTTTAAATTGAAAGAGGAGAGATTTAGATTATATATTGGGAAGAAGTTCTTTACTTTGAAAGTGGTGAAACACTGGAACTGGTTGCAGTGAGAAGTTGTGAATGTCCCATCCCTGGAAGGTCAGATTAGAGGGGACTTTGAGCAACTTGGTCTAGTGGAAGGTTCACCTGCCCATGGCAGGGGGTTTGGAACTGGATGATCTTTCAGGTCCCTTCCAACCCAAACCATTCTGAGATTCCATAAAGATGAAGAAATACAATTAGCTGTGAAGAAATGATTAACAGTAAATGATAACAGTACCTGAAGAACAGATACCAGTGGGTTCATTGTCAAACTGGAAGGAAACATCTAGCCAAAGCAGACACTTTTCACAGGTGAGGTCTTTTATGTTCAGTGGTTTTTTGAAATGAAAAGCATTACGTCTACAAACAACTTATATTTGGAAAGTTAGAGCACATTTTATAATTCATAATGATACTTGGTTATATATCATGATATATGTATATATAAAATAATACGGTTATACATGTCATATATATAATGATATTCCTCATTTTGTTTTTCCAAGGCGAGGAGCACATTTATAAGTAAGCTAGCATTTCATAATACCATAGAATGGGTTATGTTGGAAGGGACCTTACAGATCACCTAGTTCCAATCCCCTTGTCATGGACAGGGACACCTCCCATTAAACCAGGTTGCTGATAGCCCCATCCAAACTGGCCTTGAACACTTCCAGGGATTGGGCATCCACAGTTTCAGTTTATGGGTTTGTTTTAGGGCTGGAAGTGTTAGCTGAGATTCTGACAGTCTCATATCTGTTGTTATAAGCTTATGATGCTTTTACATCTTTTCTTCCATTCATGTCAGCTATAGAAAAGGTAGAGAAGGTGGGTCACTTCTCATTATGGCACCTTCACTGACTAGTGAGACCTCAGAATTGTCTGCTGACTTAGACTCCTAAGTGTCATTAAAAATCTATGAACGGTACCATCTCCATAGGATATTTTCATTATTTATTGTTTTACCTTTTGATTTAATAAACTTTTGTGCTGAATTATTAATCAAAAGTATTTATCTTCCAGAAAATTTTATGTGTCTCTAGATCCTTATTTGAAATGAAACCTACATTAGCATGTGCTGGTTCTCTGATTTCTTTCAGCAAAAGTGGTCCCATTTTGCAACCTACAACATAAGATTGCAAAGAGTACATCTGCTTTTAATTTATGCTCAGTGTCAATGGAGATGACGGGCTCTATTTGTAGCTGGTCCCATAGGCCAAATAAAATGGATGAAAAATTGTAGAAAAATATGAACTCACAAGCTGGTGTAAGACTAATCTGATTTGAGGCCAAGGTTTTGCTGTTCATATATTGCTGCCGTACAAATTATTACCCTTTCTTTTTAAAAAACAAAGTCTTGCTGCTTCATTTATTTGTTTTTGTGAATCTTCTTCTGACTTTCCTATAACAGACAATACCTGGAGAAAATTTTTAGGCTATAAATGAGAAAATCCTAACTCAGTGTTCTTAAGGTACCGCATTTAGTACTAATGTTCTCATGTAACTAAATAGTGGTCAAAGGGCAATTACTTGACTTTATCATATTAAAATAAAGTTCCGCATAGTATTACAGCTGGCAAAAAAGGTTCTCTTTTTCTTGTTCAGTTTATGTATCATTGAAGACAGTGTCCTACAGATTGCAATCAATATTCCTATTTTCTGGGTCATCAGAAAATAGAAAAGAAAAAAAGAAAATAGAAGAGGAAGAAAGGAGGTTGTGGCAGAGAGGGGAAGATCTACTGTATCTCAGAGGGAGTCATAAAAAAATCTCACCCAGCAATTTCAAGTAGTAGATACAAATTTGCTTTTCTAACATAAAGTGTTCTAGCTATACAAAAGCAGCTTTCAGGTGCTCTTGTACAATGACAGATAATTACTGTTATAGGATCACAAGGCCAAGCTGATATCCAAGGATTCTGAAAGTGCTTGAATTTGCAGCTACCAGTGCTGTCTGACTCATGGGAAGTAGTTAAAGGAGATAAATATATACTCAGAGCAGACAGGTGCTTCTTGTACAATCCTCTCTGTGCTCCCTCTATTTTTTTCAGCCAGTTTGATTGCCACTTGGCTTCCTTTCTCCCAAATCCCTGGCTAATCTCTTCTATATAGGCTTTTTTGCCACCCTTATCACCACAGCATCCAAGTGGCTGCCAGTAGCGTATTAAGTTACACAGTAAGATGTCACATGTGTCTCATGGTCTCTTTCATCCGCTTTCCAGGGGAAAAAAGAACCTATATGGATGACAGGGTGTTTTAGTAGGGGACGTTTTTTTCTTTTTCTGCTAATATATATCCTACAATGTTTGAGAAATCTTAGTAGAAAGACCATGCCTTTCATTTGAGGTGGAGGTGAGAACAGTCACATATACTGACGAATTGGTGTGGATAGTTTCCTAAGGATTGCCCCAGAAGTGGCAAAGATAATTAAGGCTTCAATATCATCCACTAGGATGAAACAGATTGTCTTTCCAGCCAAGGATGACTGAAGCCTTCTTTTCTGGTTTTCTGTGAACCAGAGTAAACCCATTAGCATTTCTATGCCAAGAAACCCAACTGACAAAGGCGCTTACACTGTACTCTTCCGGAAGTCCAGACCAGTTTTGTGATGTGTGCTGGTCACATTCAGGTATTCAAAAATGAAAATGTAAGCTCCCAGATATGAAATTCCAAATGCTGGTTTTTTAATTATTTGCCTCAAAGTGAGTTTTTAAGGCCTTCCAAATACAGTGTTGTCATGTATTTTGGCTGGGTTTTATAATTTCAATACTAGGGAAAATATTTTTTATAAAATCAAAACAGAAAACATCACTGAACTTCATTTCATTGAACATGAAGGATTTGCTCTGTTGTGAGAACAGCTATTGCTTCATAAAAACACTACAAGTAATTATGCACCCCAATTTATTTATCTGTAAATAAATGCCTGGGTACTTTGGAGCTGTGGAGGGAAAGAAAACAGTATTCCTACCTCAGGCTGCAGTTCCAGACCGCATTGTGTAGCTCACAGCTGCCTGCCATTCTTGGACATTTTCCGCCTGTGCAAAAGAGACCTCTCAGGGCTTTCTTCATTCTTCTGGGTCTGCAACAACTTCCAGGAACGATGACATTTAACTGGTGGAAAAGAATGGGAGTCTATCCACCACTACTTCTAAGGAGAGATAGCACAGAAGATTTGTAGCAGTCTAAGGGCTGAACTGGTAGCTTGTGATTAAGACCCTTCAAATTTTCCACAGTGATCACTATCTGACAACCTGCTACTTGAAAGAAAAATCAATAAAAATAGATGCCTTTGTTATCTCTGTGGATTAGCACCTATTATAATTAAGTTTATAGTCTAACACCTTAGCAGACACTTAAATTGTTTTCATTACACTTATTTCTGCCCTCCATGAGTCAAGCTCACTCTTGGAGGAAAACCTTCTCTCATACCTTTGTGGAATTTAATTTTAAAATTTTAAGCACAGGAAAGTTGTCCCCATGATGAGCAACACCAAAGTGTGTTTTTAATGACTATCACTTCTTGTTTGAAAGGGAAGAGCTACCACTTGTACCATCATTCATATGTGATAAACCTACACCATCTCATAGTCACTGATTTGTTTCTATTTAGTTTTTAAAATAAGAAATTACGTTTCTGAAGTACAGGTGAAGGTTCAACAATATTTGGTGGCTTTAACATACTTCTGAGAAGACTTATTGCTTGCTTCCCTTTTCTGTACATTGTTCCCTCTAAGCAAGTTGACAAGGAGAGTCTTTTCTAACTATGATTCTTTTAGGGATCTATTTTACTCATAAGGATTTCTGGAATAAAGGTTCTCTACAGTGAAAAATAGCTATGAGTTATTAACATACTTCAATTCACTTTCAAATAATTTTGCATTCATCTTTAGGATTACTGTTAAAGGCTAGAAGTAGGGAACAGCTAAGTGTGAAATTTAATGGGCGGCAATACAAAGCTGCTGTCTGTAGAAAAAGCTTAGCTGAATATGAAGTGTTTCTCTGCCATTTACTAGCCCACATAAATACATGTAGTCTTTAATAGAAGAGTCTCTCAAGACACATAAGCCAACAATTTTGTCCTTATCTATAGAAGTTGAATAAATTTGCCATGTTTAATTCATAATTCCTAACAAAGATGATTGAACTTCATGTGCATTAAACTTGTTTTCCAACAGTTTCAGTTTCCCACATCCACATGATCAAGTGTGTTTAAGACCCCAGTTTCTTTTAATAGAAAGTTTAACACATCCTGATAAAAATGGAGTATTATGAAGGATTTGGGTCATGCAACACACAGAAGTAAGGTATGTCACAAGGTTGACTTCAAAAAATCAAATACATTATTTCACTAAGAGTAAGATAACCACATATACACAAAAAGAGGATTAAGGACACCTGAAGATAAAATTAAATCACCTGGAGATAAAATTAAATCATTGTTCAAAAACTAAGTATGACAGCAATGAGGTTACTCTGCAGAATTTCTAACCTCAATAAGATGGTAAGAATGCTGAAACAAACTAATTTAGAAGAAAAGCACGGGTAAAAAACTAACTATAATGCTCAGCCAAATTAGAGAAACAGTAACTCTCTATCAAGTAGTATTTTTCCACATCCAGAAATAAGTCATTTGTAACAATATTTTCTAAAACAGTTGCTATTTAAAAATGCCTCAAGAAATACATGAGCCTAAGTGAAGGTACTTTCAAGTTTGGCAAACTACAGAATGATATTTTGTACTTTTGTCTAGGTTTTATGGCATATTGCAGTAGTTCTTTTGTCAAATCTAGTATCGGAAATGTCCCCGAACAGCATATCCCAAGAGTCACACCATGTGCCTGAGAACACTGTCCAGATGCTTCTTGAACTCTGTCAGGCCTGGTGCTGTGGCCACTTCCATGATGAGCCTGTTCCAGTGCTCAACCATCCTCTGGGTGAAAAACTTACCTGATATCTAACCTAAAAATCCTCTGACTCAATAGCAATATTTTTTAAAAAACCTCATCTTCAGCTTCACTTTTCACCATCTTAATTAGAATGACTCACAATGAAATTTGCTGAAATTAACTCATTAAGCATGTTAACACCTTTGCTTCCATATGTCAAATCAGAGGTCTTCCTGCCCTTGCCTTTGCTAATCAGGAGGTTCTTTATGATAAGTTATTCTTAGATTTTAATTCTTCAAGGCTTTGTAGATGTTACAGGGCTTCAAGGCTTTGTCAGTCATCTACATGCATTTAACAAAATATAAATTGATTTTTGTCTTTTTTTTTTTTTTCAGTTAAAATTATCTTTATTGTTAACCAGCAAGCCAATCTTGTATGGGTCATAATTACTACCATTCTGCACTCCCCACACAACTCTTGTTGGCGAGTTTTCAGGATTTCAAGGATACAGGAGAAACTTGATGAACTAGGCTTGTATTTCTAACCTATCAATCTGCACCTACTCCTTGTATTCAGCTAAATGCGACCAAAACCCATCTTAACTTAAACCAATTTTATGTTTTTTTCCAGGTTAATCACTCAGGCATCAGCCTTTTCCAAATATTTATGGGCTTTAAAAGAAGGGCATGTAAAGTACTCAGGTGACTTAGTTTGTTGAGTCTAAGTGTAAAACACTTTTGTAATGGAGGCCTTAACCCAGAGGGCTTCATTGACTATTGCAAAGCATCCTCTTACAAGAATAGTTTAATTAGAAAAGGTAATGCTGAGTAAATACTTATTTCTGAGCCTTTAATTTATTTGTTAATTCTTTTAGCACAATCTTCTGTTGGCTATGAACTTTCTTCACTTCTACCTCTGTTCCTTCTCATGTTGCCTCCTGAATTCTTTCCATCAACCTAGATTGGATAATTAAATCTATGTATCCTTTTCTAAAACTATTCCTATTTCCACCTACTGACACATTGCCCTAAATTCCAAGAGATGCAAGAGTTCCATCAAAAACCTCTCTCTTAAAATCACTTTGGATGCCCTTAGCTTTTGCTTCTTTCCTTTATATGGCTGGAATTCCTTTCGTTCTACATACAAAAATGTACAAATCATCATTCTGTCATGACTAGCCTCTGATGCGTTGATTGTTTACGTGAGCACTGTCCTGAAACTCTATTGTTTTCCGGGGTTTTCATCCTCTGCTAACTTGGGATTCTCTTCTGAAGTTCTGGGAATAAAATGCCAGAAAGATGTGTCCTGTCATCTTTTCACAAAACTTTGTCACAAGCTGCCCTTCTCAAAGTAAACCACGTGGCTCGAGGATTTTGGTAGTTGATGGGTTACACCAGGACTGCTTAAATGGCTTCCAGCTTACAGATGTTTTCCAGAATCACCACTTAGCCAGGGCTTTCTTAGGCTGGGATGAAAGGAAAAGGGTACTGGATTTTTTTGGGGAAATGTTTTGCCTGAGGTGCAGTGCAAAACAAAAATTCTGCAGAAATATTAATGAAAGAAATAGAGCTCTGAATGTCAGCATTTCTGTCTTTGCCCTTGTTTCCCAGCTCTTTTCCTGTTTAGAAAATACACTGCACGAATCACCAGAAATGTTAATGACTACAAGATTTACTGTACAGGGAAGATATTCTTGCTCTTTTATAGTGCTATGACTTGGATTATGTGAGAGAATATTTTTCTTGTATTCAATATATTAAAAAATACATAGAATGACAGAATGATTTGGGTTGGAAGGGATCTTAAATATCATCTAGTTCTGACCCCCAAATGTATTTTAAAAGGTATTACAAAACTGGCCACAATATCACATACTTAATATGTCTAATTGTTTTTAATGTCTGTATTTTATCAATAATATAAAACCTAAAAAAGTTACCATTCTTTTTAATTAGCTGATTAGCCTTAGTACAGTGAATTTTTAATATTTAACTCTACCCTGTCAAAAAAATATACCTCCCAAGACAAATGTGTTCACAGGTTTCATTTTCCATATTTGCTTTGCCTTTTTTTTTTACCTTTTCATACTTCGCTTTTCTTTGAAGATACCTGTAACTCAAGGGGTTTGAATTCTCAGCTACTGGTTCTAAGATTAGTTTCCCAAACACAACATGACTTAACTTGTATACTGAGAGTCTCTATACTGAGAGTCACTGATTTACTTTGTCATTCAGATCACCTCATCTTAGCCAGAACCCTACAATACCACATTTAAGAAGAAGAAGGAATGATGTGGCTTGTAAACGACAAGTATTAGTAGGAATAAGGAGAGAAATAGATCACTGCAGAGATTAAAGAATGGACATTCCAAGCTTCAAAGCTATTTTGCAGATGAACTCTAATTCCTTTCTTGACCCTAACATTTATCACAAGTGTCTCAGATAATATGAAGAAAATTGCAGATGAATTTAAGCATATTTCCTTTGCTGGAAAATAGAAAGAATGCACATCGTTAGATACATCTTTGATCTCTAATAAAAATATTGCAGTTGGCTCTTCTGTAGATATTTTTCTTCAGAAAATTCAATAAAGTCTGAAATTTCACTGTCGAACAAAAGCTCCTATTATAGTTAATTTTCCCATTAGAAAAGTGTTCAAGCCAGAAAAGGAATAATCACTCAATAAACAAAGCCTGCTATTTACGATGTTCAGGCAATACACTTTAAGATAACAGCCATGGCAATTTGGATAAGGCACTTGCACGGAATTTAAGTCAGCTACATGGTTTGATATCTAAGAAATATTTGACAGTACTGGCATACAAAAGAGAAGAAAATACTATCGCTACTCACGTAATCTAAAGGAATTTTTAATTCTCTCTGGTAAGGTATAAAACCCACAAGATTATTGCCCAATAGCAGTTGGAGAACCTGTGCAGTTCCTATCCATTTTCATGGGATTATTAGCACTGATATCCCAAGTTTTTGTCCCTCACAGAAGAAAACCCAAATGTGATGTTAGATTTCAGGTTGCTTTTGAAAAACAATGAAAACGTTTCAGAGAAATCCTAGTATCTTGATCTTAGATAGTGCAAATTGGTCTGACATGAACGGACAAAAATATTTGAAAAGATTATATTTTCAGAATCTATCTTAAAATTGTAATGGTCAGAAACAAAATCCTGGCTGAAAAACTCCTAACCTTAAGTATTAAGGATCCAAACTATACAGAGAGTGATTATATACAAAACTGAAAATAGCAATGGAAACTTCACTAAGTCTGAAGGACCATAGGCAGTGGAGTTATCTGTGGTCCCAAAGGAAGCCCATAGAAACTATAGCACAACACTAGAACTCATCTGTACCATTCCAGAGGTAATACTGACTTAAGTCAGCTCCCAGTTTTGTGAAGCCATTTTAAGAAATGGACTAGGCAGCATACTTTCCACAGAAGGTGAATACTTGATGAAATATGGTTTTTAATCACATTTATGTGGATTCTCATAAATATCTCAAATTTTTATCCAGAAAATATACTCATTAGATTATTCTAAATTAGTTCCTCGTACTTTTCACTATTTTCCCTATTGCACAGTTCTTTGTGTAAAGACACATGCAAGCAATTCAGGCATACAAGACAAACATGTATCTAGCCCACAGAAATGACAAAAATTAAGCATTTAACTCAAGGTACAGGTTTCAGGCAGGCAAGCAGCCTTGCCCATGTTGCTGCAGCTGCTCTTGCTGCTGCCTTCAGCAGAACCAGCAGCACCAACTGGCATTTGAGGCTGCAGGAGTTAGAGAAAGGGGATCTGCAGTTCTGAGAAATGAGTATCCAAAGGATTTGTGAGCGTTTCTGCAGGGGTTCTCTAACCTGGACATATCTCATGGCTGCCAGCCAGTACTCTGTGTAAATAAGGTTTTTATGGTACCTTTAGGAAAGCAGAAAGAATCAGAACAATGTGACATTTTGAAAAGGAAACTGGTGAGTAATTAAGTACATGCTTAGCTTTAAATACACAAAAGCTTTGATTATTTTTTTAAAGCTGAGTAATATAATCACACATGTGTTGGCAATAATATGGTGTTTTAAAATAGAGATTGTGTATTGCTGCTACTTTTGAACATTGGCATGGAATTTATAGTTGCCCTTTAAGATAGAAAGTCCCTAACATTTAACAGTTGTTAATAGTTAAATACTTAATAGAATTTACAGTAACGTATGGAACAACACCATCAAGCAGGAGAAGAAAGTTTAAGCCAAAGGGTGAATTACACATATAGACTGGTCCAGTTTAAGTCTAATTTTACCAGTTCACAGCCCAACTGAGTAACTGTGAAACTAAAAAGGAACATTTGTACTTCTCAATAGGCAGTTTGCTTGCAACCAACAATTCGAAAACAAGTTGAAAAAAGAACAACTTTCTGAGCCACTTACAACATCACCTCTCTATAGATCAAATTTTGAGCTGCAACATTTAATGTGTCTGTCAATGACATGAAAGAAAACACAAAAAGTCATTAGTGAAGGAGAGGGAAAACCTGACAAGGACAGTTACTAATACAAAGAACAAGGGTAACTTGATTCATAGGTACAATAAAACACTATGCGCTTCAATAGGGGACAGATGGTTTTATGTCTAAAGCCAAGGTGCAGACAATCAAATATGACAGGAGACTCTACCCCAGGGAGCAATGACTCTAAATAAGGTGTTATGATCATGGTAATAGGTAATCATAATTCTAGTGAGAAAATTGCCGTTATGTTTTCCTTTAGGATGTAACTATTATGCTACTGATGTGAACATTACTGAAACATGATTTTTAATTTGAGTGCCCGTATTTCAAGAAGGATCTTGAGAAACTAAACTAGCTTTGGAGAAGAGCCCAGACACCATTAAAGAGGTGGAAACTATACCTTACAAGTAGAGATTTAAGGGTCTCAATCAATTTAGTTCATCAAACAGAGGATTAAAGAGTATTATTTTATTAATATGTGTTTCAAATCAGATAAAAGATAAATCTGTCTGGAAAACAAAAAGTGATAAAACTAAATATCTATAACTTAAACATAATGATAATAAAATTTTTGTCATAACATTGAGATGAAACTATTGTGCCAATTTGAAGGGATGTTATTTACTAGGATTTGTAACCAAGGCCTGTGATAAACTCCATATGAACAGCAGTCAAAAATCAACATGAGGAGCTTTTCTGGAAGCTGTGCTTAACTTCAGCTCCAAGCATTAATTAACAAACACAAACAATGAAACTTCTGTGAATCAGAAATTTGGAGAAGCTTACCTGCCTTCTATGAGCTGGCCTTGAAAATAGTGAGAACTGTCATCTTCATTGCTAGTGAGCTGAATCATTCAACCAAAATAATAAAATAGAGGTAGTGTTAGAAAAAAGGTGAATTGTGAGTTGAAAAAATGCATCTTTAAAAAGAAAATTCAATTTCCTTTCTGGTAAATATAGCACACTAATTGAATTCTGACTCTTTAGAGGAATGATTCATCAGTGTTTTTCAACTTCTCTGGTGGGTTTTGAAAAAAATTTTACAAAAAATCTTTCATGTCTGTCTGTTGAGATAGAAAATTAGATAGAGTATTTGGATAGAAATTCTTCTTGGTTTTATGAAAATTGATTACTGAAAGTTAAATGAAATCACCAAATTAGTCTATATGCTTGAAATAAAATTTCTCTGCCTTGTTTCTAAAGCATAAAAGAGGAAAAAAAAACAGACTATCTTTCACTGTTGGTTTAGATTAAGTTTATTTGCAATCAAACTGCCTTCTTAAAACCAGTGTATTTTAGAATGGAAGTATTCTTCATATAGATAGAAACCAGTATGCCCAAAACTATCTTAGACATAAGGACTTTAGCTCTTGATTTCTTCTATCCTAATTCCATTACTCTATTTCTTAAATTTCTTCTCCATTTATAAAATATGGTATGTGAAGTAAATCAAATGGGTTGACTTTTAAAATGGAAATTCTGCAGTGATAAGTTTCCAGATTGCATGCATTACTGTGTTGTTTAATTATTTTTCAGCTAGCTGCAAACAATTAAAAACACTTGTTGAAGAAAACCTTTTTATGCATATTATTATAAAAAGTCCTAAGTGAAGCATTTTTTCTCCTCTGACTTTTTCTGGAAAGTAAAAGGTAACACATCAGTTCTGTGTCCATAGAGTTGAAATTATCTCTATGAAATTCTTAAATGTTGATCATGTAGTGATACAGGACAAAGATTCAAAATCTAGAATTTGTCTCCTGGATTCATGAGAGACGATAAGTGCCCACAGAAGCATTTCCATTTAAAATGGCTCAAAACCTAAAAATTACAAGAGGTATTAGTGAGCTCAGAAACATGCTGGGGCTTCATCTTCAATGTTTGTGGTGGACTTCTTCCTAGCAAAGAACTGAGAGAGAAAATACAAATTTTCAGAGAGGAACTGAGATTAGATCTTTAAATCTGCATGTGTAGCTTAATCATGTGGAAATCTTTCGTCCACAGAGATTAAGTGAAAGGACTTCAAACTCTAATTCTTCATCTTTCCACATTTTCCAGAAAGTTATAACAAGATATTTTCTAATTTCACCTCTCTCAGAAGAGCAGAGGAACACTGACTGACCTAATTGGCTTATATTGTAAAGGTCAGATCTTGGAAAGTCCCATGGAAGTTAAGTGCAATTATTATTACTGGTCTAATATATGGAAACATACTGAAGAATTTCAAATACTGTTTATGAATTAATGCTTACGAATAAATAATTTAATTTTAAAATCTCCTTGCAGCTAGAAGCTGGTAAAAAGAAAAAAGTGTAAATCAGACAGAAATTATATATTTTGCTATCAGTCTATGGCAGAAAAATTCCTAGCTTCTATTGAAGCAAAAATAAACCGACAACTCGAACTTGTGTGAGAGCATTATATAGGCTAAGTAACCAATAACAGATTTCATATCAAATAGTTAGAATAACACAGCAGCAAAAAAAATGCATCATTGCTGAGAAAAACAAATGAAATAGAAAAAGAAATAGACAGCTCTTGGCAAATAATGTCAATTTTGTACCCATAAGATCAATATTGAAAAAGGACCAATTTCTTCATTTTACCATTACTTTGGTAATGATGCTCATTATATAGGATATCATCCAACATATTCTTCCCCCATTACTAGTCAGAGACAGTTTAATCTTGTACCTGAATATCAGGTCTAGAAATTCTGTAGAAAGCTATATATTTCTTAGTAACATTACCAATGTAAGGTTATTTCTAAAGCTTGCACAGCACTTAAGTGCTTAACTTGGATTTGCCCCAAGTATTTTGATTCACTTAACTCCTCTAAGAAGAGCTGGAAAGCAGACTTAGCATATGAATGTTCACACCAGAAGGTGAAGGCAATTCCTCTTGCCACTACCACTAAAGACTTTAAAGCTGACATATCCCACCTATGAGCTTACTGTCATGTTTCCCCTTCCATAAGTGTCCATATTTTTACTGCCTGCAATATCTTTTTTTTGCGTGGATGCAGAAGAGCTTTTTTCATCCTGGGACAATAAGGTTTTTCAGAGCTCTCTCTGTCTGTGGTGTCTCCCAGAACAGGGCGGAGGTGCTCACCACTCCAGGAATAAACCTAGCTCAGTAAGAAACTACTCCTGTTACCTTTACATCATGAAATGATGCCTTATCATAAATCTGATTTAAATTTGTCCAAACTGAAATTATTATTGCTGTTGTTGTTGTTCTTGTTGTTGTTATTACTGCAAAGTCTCCTAACCCAGAAAACTTCATTGATTTTTTTTGTTGTTTGCACTCATATTGCAGAGTTTTGGATGTTAATGGATATTGAAATGAGTAAATGGTGAAAGTTCTCTCCTTTGAGTTTTATTACCACTTCCAAAAAAAATAAATAAAAATTTAGGAATTTCAACCCAGATGGGATACAGGTGAGGCTATAGGAAAAGGAAGGGAGATGTGTATTAAGAAGTTAGCTGTAGTTGGATATTCAGTATTTCTATACAAGTACAACTATTTCAAATGCTAACACTGTGTCAAAATGTATTTTAGGCAATGTGTACCAAGAAATTTCTTTATTTTATTCCTTGCCATGAATTATATCTGCTCCCAACTTTTTCAAGTGAGAGTTCTTCAGTGTTCTCTAACTAGGTAAAGACCACCTGGAAAACTTATCTTGAATCACTAAGCAAGCCAATCAACCTTAAGATAGGTTGATAAATTCACTGTATTCACAGTCAGATGATGTTTAGAAACTGATTTATTCTCAGAATACTTTACCCTGAACATCTTTTTGCCCCTAACTCACATCCTAACTGGTCTCATATTTTTTGCTATAGTTAATACCCTACATGCTGAAACTACTAAAGCTCATAGTCAGTGCACTGGGGAAATCTGCACCTTCAAAATTATCTGCTGGTGGTGCAATAGCCATCATTAGTTCAACCTCCCTTATAGGCAGAAAGGTTACACAGGGTATCATAAGGTTGTGTATGTCAAGACAAAAGAGGTGAAGGAATTGTACACCCTGGAAACAAAGAATAGTATGAAAAAAGGTCAGTGTTGCTTTTTTTGCCTTTTTTTTTTTTTTTTTTAATGGGTGGAGATAACATCCTTAATTGTGACCAGAGTGAGAGAATGTGCATGTATTTTGGCCAGAAAATTCCATCTCTCCATTTCTTGACATAAAGTGAGTCTGCTCAGGTCACTTTCCAAATGCTGGTGCCACATCAGGGATTGATAGACCAGGGTTATAGCAAATTAAGCATCTAAATAACTAATAAACTCTTTTTTACAGCCAGGAAACTTTTTTTCTAGCCATATACTCTGGCATGACTGTACTCCTTTTATGTTACACATTCTTTCATAGTAGCTTTTCCACTGTTTCTATATTTATTAGATAACAATTTCCCTTTCACTTACATTCTTTCAAATCTGCTACTATTGTTCAAATTCCCAGAAAGACTATGCAAAGCTAGACATAAATTCAAATAGATTCTGCTACCAGCTTGAGCTATATTAATAAAGACATTCTGATTCACTATGCTTACAAGCTAATAAATGTTCAGTATAATGGTTTTCATTTATTGTATATTTATTTTCCAGTTTAGTTTTTAATACCATGTAAATTTTAATATTTTTTTATTAGCTATTAGCAACCCTCCTGGGAAATGAACACTTTGGAAGACATCCTCACATGATTTGTAATAATAAATAATTTTTCAATGTGAAAAAGCAGTTCTAAAATGTGTGCATCTGTAGATGTACTAAAAGGAGAAACTGAGGTGCACTGGACAGTTATATTACCAAGGATCAGTTCTACAGGCTCCCCATGCTCTTTCATTGCTAGCTGTCTTCATTTCTGGTTTTAATAGGCTTTTAGTAACAAGTGTGCAGTTAAAGTTTGATTTTCTTTCATTGCACAGTTCATTTTTCCCGTCTAGCCATTGCTGAATATTCTAATGGTAAAACTGAGACTGGTAACTTTGCATTTGATTGTAGTGGAAATGCAGTGCACAAAAGCAATTGTATGTTTCAGTTTTCCCCTGCAGAGCAGCAAGGTTCTAATTTACTCTGCTGTTTGGTTACAGCTTGTTTGTTTGAGGTTTTTTTTTTTTTTGAGTTTAGCAAGAATGCTGATGATGCTTTGCAATGGTGTCTCTGTATTAAAATGATAAAGTTAGAAGAATCTTCCCTATGAGATACCATTAGCTAAAATTTTTCTTCAAAGTCATAAAATATACTTCCTGTGCTTGATCTTTTTTTAAAAATAAGGAAAACCAAAACCAAAACAACAGAAACACACATACAAAAAAAACACAAAAAACCCACAAAAATACAACACCCCAAAGGAAATTACGTGCCTTTTTGTAGCTATTTATGGACTCAGAGAACACTATTAGCCTCTGAATGATTCAAACTCTTGGTTTTAAGGTACTGGTTTTCTGTACCTGGTGAAAATGTATCATCCACCTATCTTGAATAGATGGCATAAATAAGCGCTGATGACTCTTCTAAAGTATCCCTGATTGCCCTTGCTTCTATTTGTTTGAATCTACTAGATTTGCTTTCAAACATAGTGTACTAAGGTTCATACCACTGGCTGAATGAAAAAACTATTGCAAGGAAAACTCTTTTTTAACATTAGCAACGTGAATTTCTCAAAACACAAGCCAGTTGTAAGGCTACATCTTTGCTAAATAAACACAAAGACATTTTCAACATAAGCTCTTCCTCTGTGTTTATCAAATATCACTTAAATGAATTATTCAATAACTCTTGCCTGTTTATTTTCACACATTGCAAAGACCATTAGAACGATTTAGCATATGTTGTTCAGTAGAACAAGGAATTGCAGAAACATCACAGAGGACGATTTGTTTGATAATTTTATAATAAGACACACTTCTATTCTCCATGCCCTCTTAGTTACAAAAAAAAAAAAAAAAAAAAAAAAAATGGGCAGGGGCCCTGGGNNNAAAAAAAAAAAAAAATTGTGCAGGGTCACTGGTGTTTTTTTCTGATTAGAATAGTTTTGACGCACACAAATTTAAGCATTATAATCCACATCTTGACCATGCATAACCATTTTCCATCTTTGTTGCTCCAGAACAAACTGTGGAATGAATGACCCAGCGTTTGACTGAGACTGAGGTTGAGACTGGGGAGAAAACTAGCTGAATAAACTAAAATAAAAGAGATTAGAACAGAGCCTGAAGTTGAAGAAGGCCTGTGGAAGAATTGGTATGAGTTATAAAGTATCCTTTTTTGAGGACACAAATTCTTTATAAAATAGCTAAATAGGTCAGGAATTTTAAATTTGACATCAAAGTGCTCCTTTTCAAAGGAAGGCATGGGCTTTGGTGAGAGACTTGGTGTGTCTGTATAGAATTCTAGGGCTTTATATTCCCTTAGTGCTGTAGAATTTAGTATTTTAATACTGAGGGTTCAGTCTAAATGAATGGAGTATGAGATATTTTACAACATTCAAAGCAGAAACCATAATTTTCTCCTCTTTCAGTATTGAAAGGCCAGATTAAGGCTTTTCCAGCCTTGCTGGAAAGGTTAGACTGGGGCTTTTCTTGCCTCTGATGCTCACACGGGTATGGAGTCCTTGCAGTCTTGACATGGCAGTGGATCAGTTATTGGCAGTAAAAAGAGCAGCAATTCTTCCTCTCTGGGCAAGTCAGCACCTTCTGAGAGGTTCCTGTAGCAAACAGCCTCGTGTCGGGTCAAATTGGCACCTTGCTGCCAGGCTCCAGTGACTTGGTGAGTTCCTCTGGAATGAGATGTTCTGCACTGCAGCCTTGGCCATAAACATGAGATTGTGGGTGCTCAAAACCACATACTAAGTTTTTTGGATAAGTTGCTTAGGTGGGGAGAAAAATTAAATTTAATGTTAAACTGGCTGAGAACCAAGAAACTCTAGTTATGAGCTAGGAGCCTGAAGTATTAGCCACTGCCTAAAACCATGAAGAGACTGTCTTTTTATTTTATAAAGTATGTGTGTGACCAAAATTACCTAAGGAACACTTATTTATTCACTTTCTACTTTCATATTATTTCACCTATTTTCTCACCACATAAGAGTTAATAATGTCTAGAGAATTTTTTAACAGTGTTAAATTTTAAGGTTTAGCACTCAAAAGGGCATTTATTCCCTTCCTTTGACACTGCCTCTGGATACAGGGATATGCATTCTTGTCTAAGAAAAAGTAGAGCTAGTGAAGCATCAATGAAGCCAGCTAGGGAATGGCAAGTTGATGAACTGCATTTTGAGCAGTGGTACAAAGAGCTTCTCAGAGGGCAATATTCAAAACTTCAAGTACTAAATTGAGAGTGTATGCTCCAGGACACAGGCCAAAAATCTAATTCTATAAACGCTTATGTGTGTGTTCCACCTTATCCTTATGAGTAACCTTGCTAGATGTCACTGCACTGAGAATTTACATCTGGAACACGCTGAGCACTGGGCTCTCACAGCTTCAAACTCTCAGAGAAATAGGGAGACTTGATGGGTTATATTCTGCTCGTACCAGCCAGGAGAGAGACTGGTATGTGCTTCAGTGTACAGATAAAATGTTCTTTTATCACACAGAATAGTGTGTGTTGCCCGTTTACTGAGGCTATGCAGAAAGCAAGCATCTCAGCTCAGGGCAATGAGGCTACTTTTCAAATCCTACACACCTTTCCTCCTTGTCCTACTGCATCCTGCCTAACAGTCCTGCTCTTGAGCATACCACTGTGTAGAGTTATCACCCTCACCATCATGCATATTGCATAATACTGAAATATTTGAAGATGTAGATCTCCCTCCCAAACTATGTGAGCCCTTGCGGAAATACCTTTCCAGAAAAGGGTGAATTTGGCCATATATACCACTTTCTGTTTGCTTTACACTTGATTAATGTCATGGCTGTAAGAACATATGCAAGCATTAATTCCGATTAACTTTTATTGCATTTCTAGCATGTACTTAACTTTTAAAACTAATTGACCTTATTCTTGAGTTTAGATGTTTTATAAAGCATAGCTGTCTGTGATTTTTCCTTCAACCTTTTAAGGCACATGGATTATGTAAAATTTTCAGAGCAATCAGTGGGTCAAACTTTTAGCCAGTTGCTTAACTGGATCAAATGTTTGTTCAATATAGAGAAAATTCTGAGATGCAAAAGTTTTTGATACCTTTCCATACAATGCATTTTGTGAATGCATTTTGTAAGTGACTTCCTGATGTTTTCACATATGTTTAAAAGCTGAAATGGATCCCTGAGCCCAGCTAACAAAATCTCAATTATAATATTAATGTGTTAGAAATGAAGAGCCTATACTCCCAGCTAGTTGCAGAGCTAAGCTTGTGTTACTTTGGCTGGCTTCAACCACATTCTTTCCTTGTGTTCTCTACTTTTCTGTGTGATTCTTCTAGAACCGTAGAATCATTCAATGATTTGGATTGGAAGGGACCTTAGAGATCATCTAGTTCTGTCCTCTCTGCCATGGGTTGGGACCTTCCTCTAGACCAAGTTGTTACTGCCCCATCCAACGTTACTTGTCATTAGTCTCCTCTTGGACACCGAGCTCTTGATCACAACTCTTTGACTGCAACCATCCATCGAGTCCTTATCCACAGAGTAGTCCATCTGTCAAATCCATGTCTCTCCAGTTTTGAGACAAGAATATTGCGTAGGACAGTATCAAATGTTTTGCAGAAATCCAGGTAGATAATATGAGTTGCTTTCCCCTTATCCACTAAGTCTGTAACCCCATCACAGGTTAAAAAATTTGTAGAGTACAGTTTGCCCTGAGTGAAGCCATGTTGTCTGTCACCAGTTACTTCCCTGTTTTGCTTATCTTCCATCTCTAGTCTTGCTCTCACTTTACTACCTCTCTGAAAGATACTATTTTATTCTATATTTGCAAAGCGTTTGGCACATGAGAACTGATCATCCTGAGCATAGTTCTTAGGCATTAAAATAATATGAATATTAAACCATTTCTTTTCTTTAAAGCCAACTACTATATTGGAGTACACTCTTTATGTGCAGAGAGGTGTTTTGATTACATGGGGTGCAGAGGAATGAACTTTGTAATATATAGTTCATATTATGTCCACAGAAATGTTAAAAAATAAGGACGCACAGCATCACAAGCAATTGAGAATGTATTTCTCAGGATTCATGCTACCTTAAAGTGGCACTTGTTATCTTATCTTATGGTGTGTAATTCCAGTAGGAGGAGAATGTATGTCTTTCTACTGTCTACTGACAGCAGGAGATAATTAATCATCCAGTAAAGCTCTTTCCATCCTAGTTCTTGGCCTAAATCCAGATTGTCCTGGGTCCAGAATACACTGGCTTTAGCTAGATCAGCTTGTAATTGGCCTTTGGCTAACTCCTCTATGAGCCCAGTCTGATATTGGTATGTAACTATTCAAAGCTGGTTTATTTGATGCTGGTTAGATGAGTTTGTTTTCATAGAAAAGAAGAAGAATCATTCTTTTTTCTAAGCACATTTCAGGCTAGGTTGATATTTTTAAAAAATGAAGCAAATTATCAGACCTTATATAAAAAATGGTGATATATACATATATAGGAGGCTACCTTACCAGCTCTTTTGACCTTAAACTGTATTAATTTCTTCCCTAAATGAAATTCTTTCTGCTTCAAATAGGCACCACTTGCCTCTGTTAAAGCAAGTGAGAATATGGCGGTCTCGAGTTTGATGTTGTCCATGGGATTTAGAGTAGCTCATCTATAAAGAGCAGTTTAAAGACGGACTGTTCATTGTTCCTATAGTCTGACGCTGTCCATTAAAGAATCCTGGATGTAAACAGACTGTAAGGAGAAAACAAAGTATTAAATTATCAGGATGGAGTAGCACCATGGTCATCTATCACAGAGGTGTTTATAACAGTGTTTAACAATCTCTAGAATTTACTCCTTACTTTATTTTAGAGCTGCAAATTTATCCATTTAAATGTACATGAAAATTGATTAAAAAAAATCTTTATGTTCCAATAGACCAATTTAGCTACAAGAATGTAATCTCAAGTGCTTTCTCCAAAACTGTAGTTAAAGATGAAGAAATGGGACCCTCAGTTTCCCTCAGGTGTCTGTTCCTAGAGACTAACTGAAAGCCAGTATAGACAAACTAACAGGTCAGATCGGTAACTTTAAGGAAACTGTGTTTTATTTCCCTCTTTCTTTCTTTCCTTCCTTTCCCAGGCCTGATTTTCACTGCATTTATGGTAGAAAATGAAATATGATACAATTAAAACAATGGCATTTTTTAGCAAAAGAATTCCTTCTTCAAACCTCTACCCATTATTCTCTTGAAAGACAATATATTACCACTTGTTATTCTTGTGAACCCTGAGAAACAATGTATCGGTGATAGACAGAAATGGTTTAGATGTGGCTTAAAGAGCAGCAATATTAAGTACTATGTCGATGGCACACTCCTGACACTTTCTTTCCTTCAGTGATGCAGAAAGAACCACACCTGGGTTTCAAACCCAGCTTCAGCTTTCAAGTATGGCAGTTTTAAAAAAAAACCCTCTTTGATTAAATAAATGAAGGCAGCATTGAGAAGCAATCAACACAGGACCCTAAAATGCTTGTGATAGTAATGTCCTTTGATATTTCACCTGTGCTTAAAATATTCTATTCCCTTTGTTGATCTCTGGTCATCCTGGTGGCTTTTGCATCCTTATGATCGCAGCAGTGTGCTTAATAGTCAGATATTACACAATGTGATTCCTTCATGAACAAGTTCAAAATGGCACTTTTTCTTGCCTTCAGCTTCTCTCCACAATAGCCAATTACATCAGTTTCACAGGTTCTCTGTGTCACTGAAGCAGCACAGAGAAGCTCCATAGCAGAGGGTCTACCTAGAGATGTAAGTAATCACCAAAGTGCTGACTAAGCCGTACTGTGGCACTTTATGTAAGTCAAGGAATCTGATTTCTTGTCATCACCCAAACTCTTTTACCCTACACCGTGGTGTTGAATGTTGTGCAGTGTTCTGGTCTAGCTTCTACCAAAGGTTTCTGCATTCAGAGATGCTTCATTGTGTATGCACAGGGATTTATCCAAGGTAGCTTGCTGTCCTTTACTGAGTGCCATTTTTATCTTATAATAAAATTTAATGAGCACTAAAAAATGGAACAAACTGTACATTTTATTTTTATTTATAAGCTTCTAGGAATGAAATGTTACTAGGTCAAATCAAAGCTTTTGGTGTTGGAGTTCTGTTCTGCAGGAATGATTTACACAAGAACGCTGTCAGAAATATTTTATTGTGGCCTCCAAACAATTTTACAAAAAAAGCTGAGCTGCACAGTACCTTACAGGCACTTGCAGATTTCCAAGGCGGTGCTAGCTCAGCTGAAAACAGATTAGTTTGCTGATTATTAGAAAACAAAAATTTCTCAATAGCTGGTAGCAAGAATGCTGAAATGGAAGAAGTTCATTTCCTCTCACAGGAAGATTTCTTCTTACAGAAATTATAAAACTTGCCTCTTCCTGCACATATTAAAAGTCGGGGGTGGGGGGTGAGTTTGGAGGGCTGCTTCAGCTTTTTGGAAGTAAGCAATAGCAATACACTGAATGAACTAATGTATGGCTGCTAGGAAAGGGAAAGGGCGTTACCAGGATATAATTCATGGGGAGCAGGGCAGTATCATTCGAAAGTTGCTGGCTTTCTGATGAGGAGAAAACTCCCCCTGTGGTGAGTTTATTCAGTCATGTTGAATAAACTATTCTCCTGGCTTTTGAGGGATAAACACCACTACTCCAAATATCAGGCAGAAACTGCCACAGAGAATGAGAAATAGAATCACTTGTTTTCAATACACACTTTTTTCCACATCCATTAATAGTGAACTTTTGAAAGCAGTGTGCATGATTGTCCATAACTGGTTCATATACATACGCATACACGCTTCAACAAGGAAAGACTTCTCTGGAATATGACTATGAAATTCTCAGAATGAGAATTATGAATTGTGAATTCATAACCTGAAGGTCTCAGTTTATGAAATGCAGAAGTCTGGGGATTTCAAGAGAAGTGAGATGCCCTCTCTTAATGAATTGCTGATATTAACCCAAAACTTTTAGTCTGACCTTCCATGCAAGAACCCTGTATTTTGAACAACTGTAGATTTGCATTACCACCTGAAAACATTGTTCTACTTGAGATTAAATATGTTGGAATATGTTCTCATATATTTTGAAAAGTATCATTAAGTGGTTTCTTTCTGTGTTGTTTTTGATTTGTTTTAACTATGGACCTTCCATGAAAGATGATACTGACTTATAATAACACTTAACTGTTATACATGTCCCTTTTGGGTGCTGTACAGATTACAGATGGAAAACAGAAAAAAATATTTCTTATAATCTGATATTTTATTATCTTATTCTGCTGCTACTTTAACCATACAACTCTTGTTGACTTCCATGGGAGGAGAAACAAGACTGAAATATTTCTTTATGCTACCTTCATTGACATTATCAGCTCTTTATTGTGCCTTAAAATAATTCCTTTTCTCTACTTGACTGACACCTTTACTGATGTCTTAATTATCAGTCTTCCTGGAGTTTCTGTTAAAAGCTCTCCTCAAAAACACCCTAACTGTGATACACCAGCATATTTTCCCGACATAAAGTGGAAAATGATTGAGCATTTTAAAAATGTGGGTTTAATCTCAAATATTGGGACCTTTTGACAGCTGTGTGGTGCTCACTACTTGATTTATTGGGATTCACATGTAAGGATCATGAAAAATGGTCAACAAAACAAATTGTTGACTCCTTTTCCCATAATGTAAAATAAATAAAAAACCAAACACAAACCTCAGAAAAATGAACAATTCCACCTCAAAAGCTTTGGATGTCTTTCCAACTGCTTTATTGCACATTTTATGCTCAATTTCTGTCATCCTGGGTTAGGCTTAATAAGAAGGCAGACAACAGCTATCTCCTTACTCCCTTTTCTGTACAAATGACAAGATTATTGCATAACATTAAATCTGGACAAATCTAGCAATCACTTTTTGACATCCAGCCACTAAAGGTGAGGGAGAGAGTCAAGTTGTCACATCAGAAAGCCCTGCTGAATGTTCCTAGGACTTCTCTCCAGGACACTGGTGCTTTGTGTGAAGGCCTTTGTTTTAAAAATCTTTTGGTGGCTGAAGCAGACCAAGGTAGATGCAAATGATAACACTACTGTTAAAATCAAAAAACAGAATATTGGAGTCCAACTCCTGTTTCTTCTCCTATTGATACTCAATTTTCTACCTGCAATGGTAGCCACAGTGTCAGTTTAGTTCTCAGTTGACAGTTGTGAGCTCTTTGATGTGCAGTTGGTCTGAATAGAGAAGTATCTTCCACTATTACCCGTTATAAGATAAGAGTAATCCTAGCTCACACAGTGCAGAGTGATGGTTTCTGTACAAACTACATGGCAGTTTTCAGCTAGCTCTGATTGCTTTGTGCTATTTGTGCTGCCTGGAATTAATGCAGATATAAAATGTTTTTATCTAAAAATACCTTACTTAAAGTCTTAAGTGAGAGATGATTTTTTACATGATTGCTAATCTTCTCATTCATAAAACAGTTCTTTTTCTGTTTCCCCATTTTTCTGTCAAAAGAAGCAAAAATATTGAATTACACTTCACTTTAGAACTATATGCTCATACTTAACATGATATTGTAATGTATTATAGCTCTTCTTAATTAAGAAATTCAATGTATGCCCTTGATGCAGATGTTTACAAACTAATATGCACTTTGCGCTTCTCTCAGAGCTTTCAATATCTGCAAAAGTATTTTCATTCTACTGGGGGAATTTCATGGGTTTGTTGGTTTGAACTAATTTTCCTTCCTCTCTCTTTATGCTTATTCATAACATTGCTGTTGATACCGCTAAAATACATTCTGAAAATCACAGCAAACTGCTGTTTCTAATACCAAACAAAGATTTGGAGTGGTATGGGGAAAGATGGCATTCTCAAATCTTCCGTTTGACATCATCCAAAACAGAGACCTTGCTGAGAAGCCTCTCAAGACAACTTCTAACTTATTTCCTGATATAAGTTGAAAGTCACAGGTTTTGTGGAATTGTGCTGAACTGACACTGTATTTGGATTACTTGCTACTCTTTTCCAATTTTTCTGGATGCATAATGAGTGGCTCAGCAGGTCACCTTATCATCCATTTTTAACTAACCAATTAATAGTCCATGTGGATGTAGAAAGTGAGCTGATGCCTGCTTACTTTCCCTTGGAGGGCATCTGTCATTTAGGAGTCACTCATTGGGAACAACCACTCTACGCCCTATTAATTTCTTCATGTTAGCCATTAGGACAGGGAAAGGAATTTACTGCATTAAAGTGGTTTTTATAGGAACTAATTAAGTAACATGATATGAAGCAACCCACACAATTCAACCACCTAGGAAAATACTATCTTCAGTGCAGCCCAGCAAAGTGTGACAGACATACAATGGCCATGGTAGATACTAAACCTTTTCAACCACAGACATTTAAAACATTAGGAAAGTAAAAATGTTTAAAATAAAATGTGCTAGGAGATGTCTGCTTCAGGGTACTCAGAGGAGGAGGAGAAAGCAGATTTTTAGGCTGAATGGCTCTGCCATTAATCGGATTAGGGTAGAAGCCACCAAAGCTATTCTTTTGCCTGTGCTGAAGATGCAAAGTTCAAAAATACTGAGGTGCTGGAGCAAGTCCAGAGAAAGACAATGAAGCTGGTGAAGTGTCTAGAGGGTAAGTCCTACAAGGAGAGGCTGAGGGAGCTGGGGGTGTTGAGCCTGAAGAAGAGGAGGGTCAGGGGAGACCTCATCACTCTCTACAACTACCTGAGAGGAGGTTGTAGCCAGGTGGGGCTTGGCCTCTTCTCTCAGGCAACCAGTGATAGGATGAGAGGACACAGCCTAAAGTGCACGAGGGGAGACTCAGGCTGGACATCAGGAGGAATTTCTTCATGGAAAGGATTGTTAAACATTACAATGGACTGCCCAGGGAGGTGGTGGATTCACCATCCCTGGAGGTGTTCAAGAAATGACTGGCCTTGGCACTTAATGCCATGGTCTAGTTGACAAGGTGGTGATCAGTCAAAGGTTGAACTTGATGATCTCAGAGGTTTTTTCCAACCTAAATGATTCTGTGATTCGGTAATTCTGCCCTTACAGCCAAACTCAGAATACCTTCTTGCCTTGCAGCAACACCTGATGCCACAAGGGAATGAGAAGTGCACACATCTGATCTCCATCTTTGTAAATCTGACACAGATGTGACAAAGTTAAAAATGAACACAGAAATCTAATGTGTAGAAGACATATGTCGAATGTGATAGTGAAACTTTCTTTTTCCTGTATGCTCTGAACAGGCCTCATCCTTCACAGCTCTCAGCATGCCTTGGTGATGCGTGTGCTCAGACAGCTGGAAAACTCAGTGCATTCCAACAGAAACTGCTTTGGATGTGCATGGGTTGTTGTGAGAGTAGGTGGAGGAAATGAAACACTGAGGAACTGGGAGAATATCACTGCTGTGCTCTTTCATGTTTCAGTTGTTCTTCTAATGCCCAGTCTGGAAGGAAAATGAAAATAAAATGTAAAATAAATGTGGTGCTCTGGCAGTATTTATATAGATGGTGAAAGGTAAATATAGAGGCATGAAAGGTCAGAGAGGAAAAGGGATGGAGGGCAATCTTTTTGTAATGCAGTGGAGAGTGAACCAAAGTATTCAGATAGGAAAAGTGATGAGGTTATATATAAAGTTATAGGCAAATACTTTTCAGAGCAGCCCTGCTCAGAATTTTCAGCATTTCTGTGATGAATTTAGATGCCTCTTTCCCAGAAGTTAATGGAAGACACACATTCTAAAACCTCAACCATTGCTTAGTCATCATTTTGCCTATGTCAATAAACTGCAGACATAAAATTGTATAATCATTTATTTGAACTCACAGAGAAAAAGAAATCCTTTTATGGATGTTGGCTATCCAGATCTCCACACCTTTATGCCTCTGTCGTGGAAAGGTGATTCACCAACAAACAAGGACCACTAGCAACTGCCGTGGCTCTAAGACTTCGGACTGAGACCTAATAGAGCAGTTCTGACCTTCTCTCCAGTAGAGGGCAGCGATACACAAAAACTCACCGTATTTTCCAACTGAAAAATTCGTAACGCGGTAAATAGCAACATATGGAAGGAATCCATGTAAGTGTGCATACAGATTAATTATGTAGTAACGAGAGTAGATATGATGACCTCTTTCACCATCAGTCAAAGCGAAGAGAACTTCTTCCAAGAAGAAAGAGATCAAAGTGTGAGTATAGTATATAATAAGGTCTTTTGCATTTGGGGTCATTTGATAAACAGCAGATGGTTGAAGATATTCATACTGAACTACCTCATTTCCCCAAGTCATTTAAAATGTTTTCTTTCAGAATCCTACTTTTCTGATCTAAAAACTATTTTGGAATATTTTTTGTCCAAGCATTGCTTTCTTCATTTGTTTCTCGCTCACATACATTCATTTACTGTCCTTCCTGAAACACTCTGCTTCACAACCTCTTCTCATTTTTGCCCATGTGTGCCATCTCTCCCACAGCCAGGTGAAGAATCTTTTCTGCAATTTTTGAAAACTTCCCTCCAGTTTGCACATCATCTGAGACACTCATGAGTACTAGGACTACCAGTACATTTAAGTGTTGTGCCTGAAATCAAAATAGTTAGTGGCTCACAAAGACCATCTACATCATTACATAAAGCAGCTTGAACTTCTTATATCTCCAGGATGCAGATTCCTCTAGAACTCTCAGGTGACAATTTATAACAAGGCTTCCTCCTCTTACTCTCTTGGCCCAGCCAGACTGAAGGCAGGCAAGCAAGGAGAATCCAGAAAATTGATTAAATGGTTTACATTCACAGTAGGCAATGCAAGTAAAAAAAAAAAAAAGAAATAAAAATTACCTTGCTGGCTTTTATTTTGAGCTCAGATCATTTTATGCACAAATATCTCCTCTTTCTTCTTACTCTTCAGTCTTCAAAGGAAATTGTGCCTACTTCATTTTCTGGAAGTTTGGATGAAGGTTAAAAATATCTTACCTGTTTTCATGACTACCCATTAATGACCACTAACTAATGTGACCAACCTGTTTGGTATAAATATTCTCACAGAACTATCACATGTAAAATGACTAAATCAGCTTTAAAAATTCATAGGCCTACGGAGAGCAGGCTAAATCTTCACATAATTATATGGGAAACATTATATAAATTCTGCTCTGACGTCCTTGCAGACCATCACATTTTAAACAACAGATTATGTCAGATTTGAAACTGGCTTGAAAATACAGTTCATGATGACAAGTCAAAAAATTCTTGCTAAGTGATAAACTAGTGTACTGCATAGGATAATGCTGTATGTACATATATTGAAATAAAACAGTGAACCCTCTACTATTTAGCTTATTTACCTCAGTTAGATTCAGCATCTGTGTTTCAGTTAAACAACTAAGAGGGTATGTGTATTTTTATTTTAAATGAACAAACAAACAAATTATATGGCTTTAGGGTGCAATTTAGTTTTTTAACAATGTCATGCTGACTTGATTCATACAACTTATTAACAACAAATTTAGTCTTTTTCATTTTAGTGCAGAACTTCTGGGAAGTCTCAAAGCATTTTTTGTCAACAGCTAAATCCTGAGATCGACAATCTTTTCAGTTATTTCCCCTCTACATCACCTACATCTACAACTAAAAGAAAAACCCAACAACTATTTTAAAATAGATTGGCCAATTTTTTTCTCTCTGATTGACCGCTTGATGACTAACAGAATTATCAGGTGTCAGAATTTCCTATCCTACCTAGCCTGTAGATACAACCTCTATTTGTAATTAAAAACATCAACAACACTTCATCATTTCCTCCTTGTTTTATCCCTAAGACATTAGGTCTACGTTGTCCACTGCAAACAAAACATTAGTATGAACAGTATACCTATGATATTGCCACCAAGTTATTTTTTTCATGCTTGTCATTTAATAAACCTTTTTTCTATCACTAATATTAACTTTTAGTACATATGTATTACATGTTGTGTATGAAGAATAAAACATCAAGTACATTTCTCACAAACTTTTCCTGGTTTGGACCTCAAAGAAATCACATCTTGAAACTTGCTAGCAGGACCCACTAGCAAATTTAGGACTATAGGACTAATGTGAACATTCCGGTTTAGCTCTTTCATGAATTTTATGTCAAAATCTCATTTATATGCATATATGTGGCTACACAGCCAAAAGATGGATACAGTATTTACTCTTTAGCAAAGACTTTATTTGAACCAGTGTTCAAATGCCTTTTAGTAGGTCATAATCCGTGGCTGAAATCTGAGTGTACCTGATTGGACAGACGAGTATCAGGGTGCCCGCACCGTGGACTGGATGAGCACAGCCTTTCACCGCCTTTTCGCTTTCTATAACGCTAACACAAATATTTATAGTTGTACCTACAGCTCTCACAAACGCCCAGCTCATACTCCGCACTTGCAGCCCCTGCGCCCCCCGACCCACGGCCGTGCCTCCGGCCGCCCCCAAGCTCGGACAGCGCAAACCCGCGTGCTTTAGGGGGTCCAAGTGTCGAGCCCCCGCCTCTGGCTGCAGCACCCCCGGGAGACGCCGTGTACCCCGCTCCCGCTCCCCCCGCGCTCCCCGGCGCGGCCGTGAGTCCTGGCTAGGGGCGCCGCATCCCCGTCCCACGCGGGGCATCCCCGCTGCCCAGGGCCGCTCTCCGGGCGGCACTGTATGGGTAGAAACGTGGGGGTAGGTGGTTTTTTTTCCAGCTGCTTCCGGCCGGGAGCGGGTAGCCGGGGTACAGCAGGGTCCCCTGGGACGGAGGCCCTGGGGGTCTTTCCCAAAGGCACGTCCTTGGGAGCGGGCGGGAAGGGCGGTCGGGCGTGCGGGGTCGGCGCGGAGGGGCAGCCCGGCCGCCGCCGTAGTAGCGAGCTGCTCCTCCGGTGGTTGGGCTGGGGAGCGCTGGGCTCCTCCTCCTCGTCCCCCCCAGCAGTGCACAGCCAGGCGTGTGACTGACGAGTCTCCCCCCGTCTCTCTTTTTCTTTTTTTCCTTCTTTTTTTTTTTCTTTTTTTTCGCCATGGGTACACACACCGAGACACGCACATGACAGTACTTGGGTGCCAGCGCCGGTGCATCGCCAGGAGGGCTGTGCTTCACTCCGGGCACGCACACACGCATGCTGCTGCTGCTTCTGCTGCTGCTGCTGGAAGTCTTTCTACACGGGGATTAGCAGCCGCCTCTCGCTCTCTGTATTTCCCTGTCTCTTTCTTCTCCCTTCCTTTCCTTTCTCCTTCTCTCCCTCAAACGCCTGACTGACGGACGGCAGGCAGGAAAAGGTAAATGCGGGCGTGCTGTTTGCTGACGGTACCGAGGGGTGATGGTGCTCGG